>CP130733.1:10777838-11011837 GCA_030553155.1 Nippostrongylus brasiliensis
GCCTGCATACAATCAGAGGTAGGCACCATCGGCATTGACCACTTCCTGGCGGCGAGTACGTAGAAGGTCGATGCCCTTCTCCCAGAACACAGAGGGCTGTGAGGCGAAGAAGGCCTTCAAGTCGGCTCTGAGGTCACTTTCCTTTTTGAACTGCTTTCCTTCCATATGACGCTGGAGGTGGGAGAATAGCCACTACTCGGAAGGTGCAAGGTCCGGGGAATAGGGTGGGTGTGTGACTACCAGCCACCCGTACTCGAGTAGCTCAGAACGGGTCGTTTTTGCAACGTGGGGTCGGGCGTTGTCATGCTGGAACGAAATAATTGCATCCTGTCCACGCGTGCCATCGAGATGGGACTTCAACTTCCGTAGCTGTGCACAGTAGATGTCTGCGGTTATGAGGGTACCAAAGGACAGAATCTCCAAGTACTCCATGCCCCTTCTGGGCCCACATCCATCAATGGTAAACCCCGATAAACCCCGAGATATAGCCTGTGAACGGCGCGCACCTTTCTCTACTTATCCTAAACTTCCTATGTTAAACGCAATCTCTCATCGACTCTGCCGCCTGGCTCTGACTGCCCCACGGTTTCGGAAACCGCTGGATCGTTCATGAATTTGAGCCCTGGACCACCAACAACAGAGCATCATCTTTCAAGGGTGGAGGTCGGGCTTCGGGACCGAGTCTGAGCGTTTGTCCCTGCCGACCCATTGTGGGTGACTGACAGTGTTGTTGTATAGGACCCACTTTTCATCTACAGTAGCTAGGTCCCTCAGAAAAGGACGCCTGCGTTGGAGGGAAAGAAGGGAAGCAGATGCCTCGACTCTTCGGTAACGGTCAGCACTGGAAAGGTCGTGGGGTATCCATCTGCCGAGCTTCTGGATTCTGCCGATTTTGCTCAATCCATTCAAGATGGTGGCACGAGACACCTCGAACGTCTCCGACATATCGCGGGTGGTCATACTTGGATCAGCTTCAACTGCATCGCGGAGTGCTTCCAAGTCTACCTCGATCAGACCTCTCCGAGTCTTCGGGGATGTAATCTCCTTTTTTGAAGAGAGCGAACCGATCTGCTACAGTCTTATAAGAGACAATACCTTCACCATACACAGCCTGCAGCTGACGATGGGCATCGACCGCTGACAGCCCAGAGTTGTAGTAGAGAAGCTGGGCGTGACGAAGGTGCGTTGTGTCAGGGACGATTTTTTCGGCATTTCACTCTATAGTTAGAAGCAATTTGAAAGGAGGTATGTCAGTTTTATAGAGCAGATAGTACAACCTCAATATAGACACTATCGGTCGTTGGGCGCAAATCGATAAGAATGAGGCAGGTTGCGCAATCAATTGCTAGTTACTTATTGACCATCCTAATAAAAGTATCAAGGGATGGGTTTTCTGGAAGCATTTTCTCTCCCACCGCGTTACTTTTTAGGTACCATGAAGTTCTTGTGGTTTTTGTTAATCTTTTGCTGATCTGATGGAATAATTTGTATCACATCAATGCATCGTCGACGAACTATTGAATGGGCAGTTCCGAAATGTTCTAATTCCAAACAAAACTGAAATAATCAGTCGTCGAAGTTTTTCTTTGAAATCAATCATAGGTAGGGATTGATTACAAAGTTATAGGAAGGGCTACTGCAACTGCGCTTCGCTCTCAAATGACTCACAAATTCCGCAGATTTTATATCCTCGCCGAAAGCAACAGCTCCCACTGCGAATGGCCAATCAGACGGCCAAGCTTCACAGAAATTGTCTGAGTTCACCCAGTGCAGCTAAACACATAGACACGTAAAAATAATTAATTGTGAAACTATGACACCTTGGCAGGCTTTGCTCTGGAATGCAGCTTCATTCGTTCACTAGTTAAATACAAAACGCCATCTTAAATAAACGCATCCATTCGACGCACGTCTCCTCCTCTCACGATTCTGTTGGAAAAAGGTTCTAGAAATCATTATTCTGGAGCCAGAATCTTTCGGTCACACGGCTATTTTTTTAAGAACTGCCTCCTGTTGGAATATCTTTTCGTTCTTATTCACAGTGTTGGGTCTACATCCAATTTGTTTTGTACTCATGGACTACATCACTAGGAAACTGCCTAATTGGTTTATTTCTTCACTGAATTTTCTCTCGTATTCCTTAAAAAGCGTTTTGGATCCCTTCATCTATCCACCATGGAGTGAATCGTAATTCCTCCTATTTGCCTCTTCCTATTTGCTTGTGGAATTGTCAAGGACATTTTCGGGTTCCCATTCTGGTTAGCATAGTTTCATACTTTGAGGTGTGTGAGGCCGCTTAATCAAAACTCTTTTACATTCTACTGTCGCATTTTGATGTAAAACACGCACATGCACAAAATGTGTGGATTCGATGTCTCATGTAGGTAAACGAGTTAACTTCCAGAAACGACGTGTTTACGTCGAATCGAAAGCCGCGACAAACATCTGAAAAAAGTGAAAGTACCTCGAGGCGCGTCCATTCTAAGAAAGGATGAAAATAATGTTTGTACTTGTAGGATTGGTTACTCGGGTCAAAAATGACGAAGCGGCCGTGCTCGTACATGTCATACGAGACACTTGAATCTGCAATTGCTCATGAAAAAATTGTTTACGATACAACACACCATTATAGTTGCGGAAGCTACCACAGCTCTGAGCAGATATACTCACAAAAAAGCGAAGCAATGGAAACAAGAGTGAACTTACACATGTCTTCTTCAGATCCAATAAATTTGATCGTTATGACACTAAGCAGTACAAGTAAAACAGGAATAGCCGCCTTAACAGAAGATTCATGGTGGCGTAAGAAGTCTCAGAAATCTCAGAATTCTTGACTACAAGCTTCAAGAAAAATATGAGGATTCTTCGCGGCGCTTATTTCGCTCATGATTCAAAGTTCTAGGCGAAGTGTGAAAGTGCGTGTGAAAGTGCGAAGTGCAAAAGACCCTTTTCAAATTTTACACCTTTTCAAGCTTTTCTGAACTGCTCGACACTCAGTGCGACATTTTTCACCCACTATTCACCTGCGCCGCTTTTATAAGGAGACATAAATTTCTGTTCATTGCTGGTGATTTGCACGTTTATCTTCTATGTAGTTCAAACAATAATGGAAGTAGCGCAAGCAAAAGTGAACTCACAGTGACTAGGCCGTAACAACTCGGGATCAAATAGCAGCGTTTTATCAAAAGGAATGCAAATCGACGGTCGATTGCAGAATCACCTGCAACGAAAAAGTTGTGACGGAGAGAAGGTAATTATGAGAAGATATTCGGATTCTTTTTATCGTTTAGCTCTACATAAGCCTAATAAAATTATACCGCATATGTCAGTAATAGGGTTAGCCTGTTCGTGTTGTTCGCGTCTCTTCCGTGCAATACATTCAATGTGTAGGTCACGTTCATACCGGTAAAACGGCCAGTTACCTGCAGAGGGGGCGGAACATAATCATAGCATAGCTGAGGGCGCGTATAAAAGGTGCCCTGTAGAGTGAGGTTGCGCAATCTTTTCGTCTGCGGATCTGGCTCTTCATCTCTGCGGTCTACGGTCGGCAACACAAGCGACCTGAGGAAACTTCTCGGAAGGACTCTTCAGCCGGCAACGACATCTAGCTGTTACTCACTGTTCGAGGCTGCAAGTGGACGCCACTGGTTATCCCGTTGTGGCTACACCGGTAGGCCGTTATTCACGCGCAGGACAGGTACGTGGTCTTTCCCTACTGATAGTGGGCAACCGTTAGGCCGTTGTTAGGCGTGCATCTAGGCGGGATCCGCTGCATGCTGGCTTTCATTTGCAGCCGGTAAGTTAAGCAGCGGGTTATCCGGGATACTTCACGTAGAGTTCTCGAGAGATTAAGGGTTACCCTATTAAGTGGTAAGCTCCGAACCCTAGGGTAACTGGTCGTTGAATTATTTGAAATCGATTCCCTTGAAGTGTTTATTTTATTTGATTTCTTTTGTTGACGTTTCATTATTTGAGTTTATAAACATTGCTCTCAAGTATAAGTTGAAGAACGTAGAATCAAGGGTTCACTCCTCACTTATCTGTATCAATTGTGTGTTCTTGGATTTTGACAGGGATTCAGAAAACTGAGACCGAGATCAGTAAAGATCTCTCAAACATTAGATTACTCGTCGTCCAGGAGTAGGAGTTCAGGAACTAATCCAGAGTTAGATCTAAACCCAGGTTTGGATGTGCCCCGGAGTGTGGAGACTTTACAAAGGAACATCCCCGGACTCAGGAGGAGGCACTCAATTCCGATGATCTGATTAGGGTTAACCCTAGAGCTCCACCCATGGCTGCGTTATTAGAGGGTCCCATGTTAGACCAAAATGTCATTAATATGATGCGACCTTCAGTACCACTGCCGGAGAAAAGCAGCCGCACAGCGACACATATCTCTGTCGTCATAACCCGACCAAGCAGAGAAAGTTTGGAGACTTCATCACCATTCCAAAATTCTAGCCCAGTTCATCCGATAGAGCTCGAAAATTTTTTAATGAGAAGAGTCTCGCTACTTTGCGCAAGGGCGCACGTGGTGCAGTGGGAAAAGGGTGCTGACCCTCTCACGGTCGATCGATCCAACCAAGTCTTCCATCCCTCCGAGGTCGGTAGATTGGTATAAGACTAGTCTGGGAAGGTAAAGACAGTGACTTGGTATAGCGGTTGGCCCCCCGCAAGTCATTGTAACGGCCAAACACGCATTCACCATGCCTCTACGATTCTGAATGGAACACGAATGCGGCGGCCCGTCCGTCCTTCGGGACTGATCAAAGCAGAAACCTTTACCTTCACCCTACCATTACTTTACGCTTGCCCTGTATACGGTGGTCCATTGATTGAAGACAGGCATCTCAGGATTTGTTTAACTTGTGGACCATGCCATCGCCTTCGCTCAGCGAAGAACTGCACAATTGGTCCCTTTCGCCGTCAGACACCGTGGTAGCAGACGAGGGTGTGTCAGCTGTCCCGCCGGCGGTTGGCGGGACAACTCACACAGACACGGCTGCTAATACGGTGCCTGATGCTGAATGGGACCAGTTGCGCAATTCTTCGCTGAGCGAAAGCGATGGCATAACAACCAGCTGAGACTGGCAGATTGAGAAATGTAGCAAAACGAACCTTTATCGACCTCCATCTGTATATCATCCTGTTGTTCCTGCTCTTCCGTTACATAAAAATTTCCGATTCTGAAAAAGGAGATGGAGTTCCGCATTAGTTATGTAGTTTGATTGAAACCAACCTGTTGTAAATGTCGTTCATCGTGCACAAGGCTGCACTGATTTGCGAGAATCCAATTCTCTTCTTGTGTTGTTCAAGAGCTCGGGTGAGTTGAATTTGCCTACAGGAGCAACAACAAATTCATGTCTATTCGAAACACAAAAGGTCTTGGTGAATTGCATTTTCTGTTCTCCAATTCTTCACTGTGTAGATGTAATTGTGCCCCACCTATACTATGTAGGTCAACTATTTTGTTCTCTCAGTTCTAGGAAATATATAGGTAGCTACTTGGGGATAAATCGACGTCTGTCGTAAAGCGTAGTAACGATTCTTGGCGTTATGTACGTTGGGAGGTCGCTACATTCATTGAGTTTTTGACGAAGCGTCTGTTTAAGAGGTTTTCTTTGAGTCCATTACTGGGCTCATGATGGCTGAATCACCTCACCGCAATCAATACAGGATCGGGACGCCTTATGTTAGTCGGAGAATCTTTAAGGAGGGAAGGAAAAGGGTGCCAAATTTGACACCTTAACTATCAAAAACTGTATCGGAAAGGTATAGCGAATGTAGTACGCCATTTCAACAACCACACGCTTCATTAGGGCAACTCAATCAGCACTCATCAAGACAATGAGTTTCGGACTTTTCGAAAAGCCACCCAGTACACGACTCTATCAGGCGACAAGTGAGCTGCTCGATGAAAACGCTTACTCGTTTACAGCACAGTTGAGACCCATTCGAATTACTCTTCCACACATTTGAATGATTTCCGCATTCGAAATAACTCTTTTTACGACCTGTAGTACAAATTATTTACCACGTGGGCATTAAATTTGTGATTACTCGCCTTCTTCAGTCGTTCTGCAGGTCTCCTCTTATCAGAAACGTCTTCAGCGAAAAGAACATCCAGCACGTAGGTGAATCCAAAGCTGAAAAAGCTTCATTAAGATAGCCGTTAAGAGGAAGTCACGACTCGTAACCAAGGGTGTGCGGAACTTCCGTTTCCGTGTTCCGGATTCCGGTTTCCGGGCGTTTTTGCCCATTCGTTCCGTTTCCGTGTTCCGCCTTTTTTCGGGCGGAACACGGAAACGGAAGGAAAAACCACAGAGCTCCACTGTGCAAGCTAACACAGGGGAAACTGAAGTTTTATGCCGACGTCGATATGATCCATTCGAATTCTGGAAGAACGAAACCAATGCAGCGAAGTACACTACCCCCCCCCCTTTAAAACATGCAGTGAAATACGTATTTGTCGGCACCTGCCACATCGTCAGAACGCAAGAAATTGTTTTCTTCTGCTGGTTTCATTGTAAACGCTCATCTCCCGGTAGTCTTGAAAAACTGCTGTTTCTCTAGCATAGCATACTCGTTTCAGACTTCTAATTCTATTTTGAAAGCGTTCTTGCCTATCACGTCAGAAAAGTCTGCATTTCTGTACGTACTTGTGACGGCTTCGGTTCCTAATGAAGGTTATAAAGATGAATGGAATTGATATGGTTTATGTGATGAATTTTCACCGTTCACTTTGAAGCTATCATCAAACGTTGAACGCTTTCACCAAAACAGTAGACACCTTCTAGTGGAAACAAAACGAGCATTCTATGGGTACCTTTAGAAACAGAAAAGGAAACGCTCTGTACCCCAGTTTTGTTGAATTAAGGTTAAAGTTAAATTCCAATAATTTAGTGATTTTTGCATTATTTCTATTTCCATGTTCGGTATTCCGGTTTCCGGCCATTTTTGCCCATTTCCGTTCCATCTTCCTCTTTTTCAAAAAAAAATTCCGCACGCCCCTGCTCGTGACTGACTAACGTTGACTTTAAGAACGAAAGGGAACCAGCAGCAAGCACTCTTCCTCCGGATAACGCTATTATCCTGTCTGCAACCATTTCAGCTGTATCCGACGACGACGTCGCTATTAGAATGCACCTTGAACTCACATATTATGGAATCGCGCTAGAATTAGAGGCATGTCTTTGTCAAACCTATTCTCCTTTTGCGAGTCGAGTACTCGACGGTAGGCTTCTCTACCCTCGAGATCGAGGCCTTCGAAAGGCTCGTCAAGCAAGATTATACGAGTGTCTCCGACCAATGTCGTCGCCAGCGCGAGCAGTCTCTTTGAGGTCTCGTCAAGTGAAGATGGCTTCTGAAATTGAATTTTTAGTTATGCTCTCAGCTAATTTCTGTCCAACAGTGTGTTTCCTAGTAAGTAGTCTAAGGAATTTCACTCACTCCCAACCGCTGGTTTCATAGCTATCTGTATCCTGCCCTATTCACAAAGATACAGCACTTTCCTAGACTAGATGACTCATTACTGGGACTCTCAGCCGTGCTTCTAACTATTTGACTTGCGGCATGACCTGTCGCCTACCTCTGCTATCTCGTCTCTGTTATTTGTGTGACTCCAAGGATAAAACTATATATTTCGATGATAGTGCTCATTCTGAGGGTACAGGTGAGGACGACTACAAGAGAATAAAGCAGAGCAACCATGGCCTGTATGCTCGTGTCTCCCCAACTCGAGAGTGAGCGGAGTTAGGCAGCAACGGGCGAGTGTGATTAGCGTGTGCTCTTACTCGCCCGCTCCCCCCCCCCCTTATCCGGCCCACTCCATAGATGGGAAGAGACGAGCATACAACCCCATATCTCACATCAGAAGTGGTTAGAGGAAGTGAGTTAGTTTAGTAGTTTACTATTAAAACAGTACGTACCTTATCAAGGCTGTCTTCCAATCCAACAACTGCTGCCATCGACATCACATCTACATTCCAGTCATTATCACGCGTTTTCAAGCAGTAAAATAAGCGGAGATGGTCGCGAACTGTCAATTTGCCAAACAAGGGCATGCGCTGGGGGCAGTACGCAACACTTTTTCCACGAAATCTGTGTGCTCGCCCTTTTATAAGGTTCAGTGCAAATATCCAACCTGGAATCCGCGTCAGAAAATTTGATTCGTCCTAAAGTCGTTGTATCAGCGAAAAAGATTAGATTTTTCCCATCCGCCCTGCTCAAGATGGAAGTTTTTTGGTATTCTAGTGTAACGCATCTCCCGTACGGTTTCAGACCTTTCAACTCCTCAAAGGATTGATTCCATTGGCTATGGTCTTTGGTTTTCATTCGAGAACTAAATCTTTATAAAAACTCTGAATAGTAGATCAATCCTGATTCGACGCCTCTCACTTGAGTGTTAGTCTTCAACCTCTCAAGGACCGTTCGTATCTAAACTTTGAATAGTGCAAGATTTTGACAGTTGTCGAGCACAGCAACGGTTTGATTTCTGTTCCTAGACGAACCACTCCCCTCCGGAAATTTGATACGACCTCCTTCATTTTCTACACAGCACAATGCTTTCTCCTGCTAAGTATTTTCAGAATATTTGCGTGACCTTTGAATCATATTTTTCAATTTTTCTAACAGTTTTCATTCATTTGCATTAGTGTTGCTCTGCGACAACTAGATTACAAAGCCTTGAGGCTGGTGTGAAAGCACCAGAACAATCGGCAATTTATCATCATACCGCTGGTCGCCTCTGTGTCTCCGGTGATCAACTGCATCATAGTGCTTTTACCTGAACCATCGTGGCCAAGCAAAACAGTGACCTATAACCGAGTGCACGTAATTAAATTCGTTTCTCTGAAATTCGATTCAACATACGAACCTGTCCATAATAGGCAATGAACGAAGCATTGCTGACTGCACTTTCAGTCATTTTTTCCCATTTTTTGTAGACTTTATCGAATATAACAGCTCTATCCATCCAGGCATCTTCTTGCTCCATTTCAATTCCTTCTGATTCTGGCGCAGGAACCCTGTCCAACTGCTTCTGGAATGTGAAGAGTATGACTGGTAGCAGCACGTCAAGGGAAGATGCAAGCATCATAGAGTGGTGTGACTATAATAGGATGTCGAGCACAATATGAAATCCAATTGATAGCTCTGTTTGATGATCACTTTTCCACTGTCAAAGTACACATCAGCGTAAGAGTATGAACAGTCCGAAGCGTAGAAATCCGCTAGCGTGACAAGGACTACGGCTACTTTTCTATTTGAAATATTCTCACATTTCTTAAGGAAATCAATCAGCTTACCTCAGAGAATACTATGCAGTCAGGTGCATAAATCTCGAATAGAAACAAATATATCAGCGTTAGCGCGAACACAGCGAACATGTAGGACAACGATTCAAATCGTGTGAATACATCGGGATAGACTAACGAGAATATGCTCGTCTCGTCACACCCTGCAAATACGCTACCGACTTAACTTATTCCACTCTTGCGCTACTCATTCTCTACAATTACTTCTGCTTCACAAAGTGAAAAATCTTGTTATAAAACATAATGTAATGTACATTCAGTGTTTATTGACATGATTTTGTTTAGCTGCTAAATCGTGCTTCAACAGAATGTCAATCATTCCTGGATGGAATTTTTCTTGTTGTTTCATATGTAGACTACAGTACTTGACACAAAAAAGGGAAAAATACATTTGGTATCCTAGTGTATTTCTAAATAACACTGAAGCGATCAAAATGATTGTTAACACGTTGACGACCGTGTGACACAATGCTGCGACACACGTATTAGGCCGCGTGGGACTGTGTGACGCAATGCTGCGTCACAGTTTTGAAATTTACTTTTCTGACTTACCCCGATTTTCTGGGAAATATTTTTCTGGCCACTATATACGTCATGATCAGGGGTGTGCGGAAATTTTTTCTAAAAAAGCGGAAGGCGGGAGACGGAACGGAAATGGCCAAAAATAGCCGGAAACCGGAATACGGAACACGGAAACGGATATAGTGCAAAAATCACCAAGTTATTGGAATGTAGCCAAAACTGGACCACAAATCGTTTCCATTTCTGGTGCTCATAGAATGCTCATTTTATTTCCACTGAAATATGTCCACTATTTTGGTGAAAGCGTTCAACGTTTGGTGATAGCTTCAAAGGAAACGGTGAAAATTCCTCACAAAATCCATATTTGTTTCATTCCTCTTTATAAACTTCATTATGAACCAGTGCCAGCATACAGAAAGGCGAAAACTTATTTGGCGTGACAGACAAGCATGCTTTACAAATAGAACTATAAGTCTAAAACGAGCATATTATGGTGGAGAAACAGTAGTTTTTCTAGATTATCGGGAGAGAGACTTTTTCTCAGATCGTTTGCAATGAAACCAGCAAAAGAAAACAATCCCTCGCAGTCGAACGATGTGACAGGTACCGACAAATACTTCATTGCAAGCTTTCTTAGGAGTGTTCAATTCGCTGTACTGGTTTGACTCTTTCAGAATTCGAATGGATCATATCGACGTCAGCACGATTACTTTAGTCTCCCTTGGTTTAGCCTGCACAGTGCAGCTCTTCAATTTCTTCTTCCGCTTTCGTGTTCCGCCCAAAAAAAAAGAGCGGAACACGGAAACGGAACGAAAGGGAAAAAACGGCCGGAAACCGGAGTTCGGAACACGGAAACGGAAGTTCCGCACAGCCCTGCTCATGATTAAAAATCGTTGTGAACCTCGTGGTCCGTAAAAACAATTCTTAGCTTCTAATTTACTGGAATTTTTAATTGTGCACTAGCTTTCTTTACCAATAAAAACAAATGATGGTTATTGCAAGAAACAAATAAATGCAAACAAATACTGTTTACTGAAACAAACACATGAATACAAACAAATATTGATCATTAGAATAAACAAATAATGAATAAAAAACAAATAACAATTTCCTTTTAACCTGGATAGGGAAAAAGGACATTCTAAAGTTTCCAGCTGTTATTTTTCTATTTTCATTGCAAAAAAAGGAATAGTCACAATCCCCGATATTACAGGACTGTAAAGGTAGTCTTCGAGATTTACTATTCACTTCCATTTTGGGAAAAATTCGCCGTATGCCGGCATCATACCACAGCCTCGGCGCACTAGAAAATCGGTTGGTCCCAGACACGCGAAAAAGGCGCTGTCGTCAACGTGTTAAAAGAAATCGTTCGATAGTGTCCAACTTTTATACATTAGTATGAGCGTTTCTGTATTGAGAGGATTCGACAGCGAGTTCCAAACCGCTTTTATGAAGGTACTTTCGCCGAAAATCATCGTGGAAAACCATCAGTCACATAATAATAGACGTACCCCTTATATGGTACACACGAATGCTTTCAAAGAAGCACTTAAAGGAAGCCAGAGGACTCAAGGCACAGAAATATATCCATAAAGAAGGCGAATCCACTTTTGGCGTTTTGAAAGAGATTAGAAACAGAAGAACCCATATAAGTAAACACCCTAAAATAGGTAATGTCACCGGTACTGCAACTTGTCTATCGTTCTCCTTATGTTAGACCATATGCTGAAATGGAATCCATTTATTGACTACGTTTCCAGTAAAATAACGCTTTACCAGCATATGCCGGACTCCCTTAGCCCACCCGGAACGGGGACGGAACCAAGGGAGGATGCAGTGTGGCCTGTGCCCCGACACGATAGTCTTCAATAAACCTCTTTACCAAGCGCACGTGTCTTTGTCCACCGAGGCGTTAACTAAGACCGTATGAACTGTCGCGATGAGCAATCCGAACATACCTAAATATTAGCGCACAAACGCTTTTCAAAGACGCTGTAAAAGGTGCGTGAGCGCCACATGGCCATACTGTACGTCCTCACTCTCCATTTGAAATTGCCCTCTGTTTAAATCGAGCTTAAGACTCTTAGCTCACCAACTAAATCGTTGATGTTGTCGTTAATATGATTACATATCATCTTTTTTGTCGTCATGCTATCGTAGTTTGTGCACTTATCAGATAAAAGACGGTTAATTCCCCGAGTTTGAGGGAATTGCGCTCGTCTATCGTCGTGTGATCAATTTTAAGTTTTTTCATGATGTTAATTTCTTAGATCTTCTAATCGAGCATTTGCCTTTGCAATTACTTCACTCTTGATACCAATTGCGCACTCTCTTTTCTGTGACCCCTTATCGGGGTGAAAAAATGCGGAATTCAGTCTGGGACGCATTGATGGACCAGTCACAAGAGATCGACGAGGACACCCCACTGCTCATGGATTTACAAACTGGAGAACGTTATCACCAACCAGCTGCAAACATTGGCCGATATGAGATTGACGCTGCAAGACTTGCGAGCGCAACAACTCAAAGACGAAGAGAAACATAAATCAACTTTCAAAAGTGAAATGCGAAAAGCAGTGTCCAGAATAAGTCGCACAGTCGACGAAATCAGATCGCTGTGTACAGATCGAACGACCGACATCCAGAACGCGATGAGATGATCACCGTGAACAACGCGATGTTTATGGAGGGACTCGATGTCGACGACGAGGGAGATCAAAACAAAGGCGACGCACCCATGGAAGAAGAAACTAGTGAGAGTGCGGAATCGGACACCGG
Organism: Nippostrongylus brasiliensis; assembly: GCA_030553155.1. Taxonomy (NCBI): domain Eukaryota; kingdom Metazoa; phylum Nematoda; class Chromadorea; order Rhabditida; family Heligmosomidae; genus Nippostrongylus; species Nippostrongylus brasiliensis. The sequence goes on from CP130733.1 coordinate 10,790,453, forward strand.
AGTTGGAGTTCCAGCTGAACCCGCGCAACACATTCGGCGTGAAATCGAGCTCGAGGAAGATTCATAGGCTCTAAGCGAAAATGAGGGCAAGCGCACCCACGGCAAGAGCAGAACGTTGACAGTGAAGCGAGGAGGCGAATTGAACAAAAAATTCTACGCTTCGAACAAGCAATACGCGATTTCGACAACATCATCGCCCAGAATAAAAATCAATCCCGGTGTGCGCCGAGACGTTCCGAAGGAACATGAGTCGACCAGAGCCGTGAAAGATACATGAAGTGTGCCTTCTGCAACGCGATAGGGGACTACTACTACGATTCTTGCTCGCATGTCCGAAATGTTGATGGTCGACGACGACTAATAGAAGGAAAGGAATTGTGCCTCACATGCTTAGAATGAATTTGTCATAGAGGTAACAGGTGCAGGAAAACTGTCGGACTGTGCTTCCATTGCAGAGAACGAGGTCGCCACTCTAAACTCTGCGACCTGCCGGAACGAAGCGAGGAAAGCAGGGTGCGCGTCGACAGCGTTAGAGAGGGCAGGCAGATTTGTCTTGAGAGACTCTAGGACCTCAATCGTGACCTAGGTCTGTTCCCGCCTGCGATGTAGAACTGTAACTGATAATCTGAGCTTCCTGTAATTAGGCTAGCCTTGAAGTATCACGATTCTAACGACGCGATCAATCTTAAAGTTAGTCGCTTAAAGGAAGCCATGTTGGGCTCACGCATTGCAATTCACAGGACCGTATGAAGTGTCGCGGTGAGCAATTCGAACATACCCAAACATCAGCGCACAAACGATTCTCAAAGACGCTATAAAAGGTGCGTGAGCGCCACACGGCCATGTTGTCGTTAATATGATTGCATATCATCTCTTTTGTCGTCATGCTATACTAGTTTGTGCACTTATCAGACTGAAAGTCCGTTTAATTACCCAAGTTTGAGGGAAGGATGAAAATGCGATGTGCGTCGTACAAAAAAGTAGAGAGAAGTATGCTCGAAGTGACTGAGACGGCATGTGAGAGACGGCATACGGATTTCCGAATTACAAACGTAGATCAAGTAGCCGAACAGTGGATTCCACGGGACGCCAGAGGAACGACAGGTCTCCGATCTTCGCGATTGTGAGAATTCTTCGTCGATTCCGTGAACGAAGGACTGCTCTTCTCGTTCCCCGAGGAAGCAAGACCCACTCCTCAGCAGCACGTGATAAGGACGAATGAAGACGTTACTGGCGCACACTCGAGCAAATCGATGATCTACGAGACGGCAGGTGATACGGGTAACACTTCCTTACTTGTTGCGGCTCTGCGTTCCCGCCCTATCTTTCATCATTGCTGCGCCCCTTTACAGGGCAAGAGCTTTCAGAGGAGAGCTTTCGTATTTGCCTTCCATGCACTATCGTTGAGACATTTTCGCGTTGTCAGTGAGGAACGGATCCACTGAAAGCATGCTGCTGTCAGTGAAGTAACGTATAATCGGCGGGTTATCGGCAGTGGCGTGGAACGAGGACCACTTCTGCGACAGCAGAATGAGGCGCTTCTTTATCCGCCCCATACCACCGCTTCACTGCAACTGCAAAGTGCGTGGTGAGCTAAAAAGGAAACTGCGTCTCCAAGCACCTGGCAAGCGAGTTTGAAGAAACCTCAAAAGCGATTGTAAAATGTCATCAGGTCATTCCGAAAATTTTGTCAAGTGTTTCCTACTTATTTCGAAGTAGGATATAGCGCAAATTTTTGCATTTTGAACTCATACATTTTTCCAACAACCATAGTATGTGTTCACTTATAATTTTTTACTCTTTCAGTTTTGCATCACAACACAATCGGTGCTTCCATATGACTGAACCGTTGTGAAAATTTGGTGGCTGCTTGGAGAAATTGCCGTGACTCACACAAAGTTGAAGTCGTACGAGATCTGGAGAAAGTGGAGCACAAAAGTGAGAACATTGAAGCCGATAGAGCTAGCATGATATTCGCGAAAAACGTCGAAAAAAGATAAGGAGTCTGAAAAACGTCACACAGTACAGCAGCACTGAAACTACTTGTCGAAGACACTTGAATGGATGACATAGAAATGTTTTCATCAAACGGCGGGTGCATTGCCTCCGTTCATCTATGCAAAGGTCTTTCGTTTGTTCCTAACCTTTTGAAGTGAGTAGGCGAGTAGAACGAAAAGTTAGTAGAGTAATAATTGTCAACGCAGTTTTCCTCGTTAAAGTGTGTGGGCACTATTCCAAATTTTGCACTCCAGAGATCGAGAAAATGTTTCTCGCTAAAACTTCACATGGAGTTTTTTGGGTCCTGAACGATGGTGCTATCCGTTTTTTGATTGGCCGCCGGATACTGTAATTACAGGTAGGTCCTGACATGTGAAGACAGTGGGTCAAAACAGTCTATTGCGTTCGATCTTTGTTCGGGGGTTGCCTCAAGGTCTTCCTTGAGGCAGACACTACTGCTGGACACTACTGCTGGATACAATGGCTCTTAACGCTCTCTACCACAACCGACGCCAGATGGAGCTTCGCGATTTCAAGCTCAAGGAGGGTTTCGAAAAGCTCGAAATGGATACTGGTTTCCAGGAATGGTTGAGGAGCATGGCACTACTTGCCACACCCCTTTGCCCTAAATTAACTGCTCAGTGACGATCAGTCATATGGAAAGCAAATGAAGGTGCTTCGGAAGAACTTGCCGCGATGGACCAAGTGGAGGTACCACTCCTGTCAGAATTAGGGAGGGTTCTTTCAACGACAGAACCACTTTGACGAAGGGGAAAATTTTTCCACTGTACTACTTCTGGCTTCAGGGTATCGGTTCAGCGGCGACGAAAGAATACGAGTTAGGAATAAGCCACGGCAGCGTGGTGTACTGGGAACAATGTTTCCGTGACGTTTGCGTAAGTTTTTCCGAAGGAACCGCCAGGTTCTGGGCGGTTTTGGAATCACTGTGGAGATCGACGAGACGCTTATCACGAAATGAAAGTATAACCGCGGACGCTGGACCCAACAACACCAATGGCTATTCGGTGAATACGAACGTGGTAGTGGCAATTCCTTTCTGGTTGTGGTCCCTGAAAGAGATGCAAGGACGCTTCTGAAGTTGATAACGAAGTACATCCGACCCGGAACCACAATAATTAGCGATTCATGGCGGGCCTACAGTGGCATATCGTCCTTGCCGCAAGGGTATCTTCTCCTGACTGTCAATCATCGGAAGAACTTTTTCGACCCAAATCCTGCGCGCGCACACAAAACATCGAGTGCCACTGGCAAAAATTTAAGGCATTAGCAAAACGCTAATATGGGATTAACAGCCAGAGGTACGTCGACTATCTTAGCGAGTTCATATGGAAGAAGCGCCTTGGAGGACGGGATGAGGCAATGTTCAATTTCTGGGACCAGCTCATTTTGTGAGGATAGCACAGAACTTTTCCGTTAACATGTTTGTCAAACAACTTTCCTGAAATTTCAGGGCGACTGTAAAACTACTCAACCACCACTGCACTTCTCCCCTAAGATGTTGTTTTGAGGTGAGAAGGTAATACTTAGAGACCGATATTCGTAAAGAACATCATTGTCAGAAGTCATTGTCAACATCATTGTCTTTTTCAGTACCTTCGTTTGCCTCCTGTATTACTAATCGCCATTAGGGTTTGCAATCGGGAAGAAAGACGTTGTCTTGTGCTTTCTCATCGTACTCTTGAATAGTAATGTCGTGCCTGTCGAGCCGAACTAATAAATCCTTCAAAGTTCATTGTATCTATAGCAATTCGGAAGTGATACACTCGGACGTTTCGGCGAAATCGGTGATCTTTACTCCGCCAACTTTACCTGTCAGGACCTACATGTAACTACAGTATCCGGCGACCAATCGAGAAACGGATTGCACCAGCGTGTTCAGGACCCAAAACCCTAAGTTTTAGCGAAAAAAATTGCGACCTCTGGAGTCCAAAATTTGGAATAGTGCCAGTGTGTGGGTATTGGAAAAGGATGACGTATGGAGTCGGCGTTGGTGAATCACTCAAGAAATCCCTTCTTTCGTTTCCATACAAAATCATTGCTGATCTATGGGTACAGTCGCTGTGCAGATGAAGTATCGGGACGTTTGGTAAGATAAACTAGGGCACCAAATACGTTTCCTAAAACTTAAGCTAATTTGAAGCATCATTGTTTCGTGCATGCAAAACACCTGAGCAGTACTGTTAACTGAACTGCACATGAATTTCAGAGCCATAAGTCATCATGTCAGATAAAACTACAACATCATTTCAACAGACTCACATCAAAAAAGTATAAAAGATTGGGTATGAATAGTATAAAAAGAACGGCGATGTTCCTTAGAAAGCACAGAAGACCATGCGACAGATAAAAATCTAAAGCTTCCGCTCCCATTGAAAGCATCCATTCCTGAATTTTTAACATTATTCCGAAAGCATTTGAAGAAGATCATCGACCCAAATGGGTGTTATGTGGATTGAAGATGCGCGATCGCAGAGTAGCGCCAAATCTATCAGGAGAAAGGATCTCAGTTTCAGAGTTCGACCAGGCTTATCATAGAGGTATGTGATTCTGGATCACGATTTCTGAAACTAGATGAAATGAGTAGTGCTAATAAGAGTTTCGGAAGAATCACGTTCCAGAATATTTTCAGCGTTTACATCCTTTCGCCCAGGTTAGATTTGATGAAGCAAAATGATATGAATCTGCTCCTTGGAGAGCATCTTGAAAATTCGACCAGAAATTTCCAAAACATGAAATCCTAAACAAATGCTAAACAAAAATTGAAGGACGATAGTTTGTTGTTTCGTTGTGGTGGTGTGAAGAATTGGCTAGGGTTTACATGCCAAGAGTTTTTGAAGACGAGCTCGAATCGACGTGATGTTGCAAGTCCCTTCCTGCACCCCAACCCCTATTGCGCCCCCGTACGATGTTCACCTATTCTAACCAGGGAGGTCAGTGAGCGTGCCCCGATGATGCCGGACGAGACCTATAAGGCTCTTTCAGACGACGCGTCGATAAAGTGACGCGTGACGCGTGTGTGATGAAGGATAGGTTGGTCAGCGTCATCGGTTGATCGGGTTATCACGCGTCATTACGAGTAACTCGTCCGATCGACGTCGCGTTGGCCATGGTGTACTTGCAGACCATGCGCGCGGCGAACCGAGCGGCGAAACCCCAGCGCACGACGCTTGACGGATGACGTCTGCCTTGAAAGAGCCTATATAGTTTGTAGAGCATCGAGCGGAGGTCACTACAATGTAGGTTATTTCTGCCTAGAGCCAGTGGATGTTCCGAGAATCGCAAAAAATTACCGCCCTTGACTCAGCGCATTCGTGCGGCCTCACACCCCTGGAAGTATTCTGCGCCTCTCGAGGGCGGTGTTTTTTTGTGATTTTCGGACCCCCCTCATTGGCCTTCAGCAAAAAAAATGCATTGTTGTAATCCCCGCTCGATGCGAAACTGCATAGGTCTCGTTTGGAATCTTGGGAGCACGTTCGCTGTACTCCCTAGTTAGTAGAATAAATGACCGACCTGAAGGCCACTGTCACTTTCTGAACTGACCCCGTGACAACCTAACACGACGACAGGCAGCAACGCAATGAGCACAACTGAAATCATTCTACTTGACATGAGCTCAATTTTGTTACAGCACAATACATTGGCGAAAACAGTACCGCCTGTGTACATCTCTGTCCATCTGGCTATTCCAAATCCGCTTACGGGTGCAAGTATTGCTTCTTTTATAACGGGAAGAGTAGTATAATTCTGAAATGTTAGTGGGTACACAGATTATGCGAGCCATTAGCCAGAAGACGCATCGAAAACGTTTTCTCCGATGATGTAAAGAATTCCAGCGCTGAGCGAGAACTCCAAGCTTTCATTAGATCCATCTATGGAATCATGCATGCCAAAAGCATTCAGTTCGGTGTATTTCCGAAAATGAAGTAGAGGTGGAAACCGATGGGATAAATTTGAATTAGCTTAAACGTGATGTTGCTGCGAAAAAAAGCGATGTCTACAAGATTGACGAGTGCACTTATGAAGATAAACTTTGCGGTCAACAGGGATCCACACCACGTGAAAGCTCACTATCAAGGTTTTTTAATGATTGATTTTAACAAGTGTTTCATATCGTACTCGTGTTATCCTGGCGCTTCTGTTACTCACTGCCTCATTCTAACAGCCCTCTCACACTCGGGCGGAGCCTTGCGCGGCGTCGTCGGCGGCGGGTGGGGGTAGGACCGGCGCTCCGCCCACCAACTGTCGCTGCCGGCGCGTACCGGGCGCACCATCGCGGCCGCCGCCGGCAAAAAATGCCCGGCGCCATTCCCTCGGCGGCACCGGCGGAGGCTTCGCCGGCGACGTCGAAGTACGAGAACCCCCCTCCGGTGGCGGTGGCGGCGGCGGCGACGTCGCCGGCGACGCCGTTCTGCCGGCCGCGCTCTATCTTTCATCATAGCGCTGGCGACGCCGCTCAGGTCGCCGCCCTAGTGTGAGAGGGCTGTAAGGGTTGACAACAACACAGTTCGTTCCAGGTCACACATTCGTGTGTGAAACGTAAGTGTTGATTACGAGAATTGCGAGACCTCACTTTCTGCTTTATTTATGAGAAACTGCCAGTTTGCGAACAATGGACCAAAAGAGTGAACCAATATGCTATTCCGTAATAACTTTGAATGACCTCGTTGCGTCAAGAGATCGGATCTTGGAGCAAGTTATAAGAAGTACAACATTCAGGGTGCAAGTAAACCTATCCATCATGGGTCACTCTAGTATAAAGCAAATCCTACTTCCTACTTGATAAATAGGCGAAACCACGATGTCTGTTTGTCATCTTTAGGGTCCCGCCGCGATTGCTTGTTACCGTACTCCCAGTGACATCTTTCATCAGTTCCTCGCCGTCTTTGCTGCATGCTTTTTGTTCTTCGTTTTTATTTGTCATTATAAATGTTTTATATATGTTTCCTACATTTCTTTAGTTCATTTGGCGGCCTGAAGGCCGCTGAATGGGTGGTACACTAAAGTATGATTGAAAATGGCTTCTGATGCACAACGGTCCCGAAGGGAGCTCTGGAGTAGGTGTGTGGAAGGGAAATTGAAAGTACTCTTTTGAGGATCTAGTCACAAAGAATGTTGCAAAAACCGAATCTCATTGACTTACCAGCTAAAGGGAGTAAGAGCCCTTACGGCGTGCAGTTTGAGCGACGAATTAGCCGTTGAGCATGAAATTGAGCGAAACACAAGACGACGAGCATTCTCGTCCAACGCGACGTTTGCGGCGGCCGCGTTGCTCTTATCGATACCGCGTTGCAACGCGCGGTCGGCCGCGTTGGACGAGAATGCTCGTGGTCGTGTCGTCGAGTCTGTGAGGGCCCTATGAAAAGCTTAGCTCCAATATTGAAAAACGCGTGAACCTATTAACGAACAGTCGCTAGAATTCACCTTCATAAGTATGTAGCCGAAATAGTTCAGTATAATGCACATAAAATGATCCCTACCTTAGTATGAAACGATCTGGTCAAGTCAAGGTGGAGATCGATTGGCGGGCGCTCGTAGCTGCGCATTTTCGCAGGTCCTACCTGATAGAGCCGCTGACTGGAAAAATCTTTGCATAAAGAGAAATTGTTGCCATACTGTGAATTTGTTGCATTTATAATAAAAGGACGTGAACTAGAGCTAATAAAGCAATTTAACATCCAGTGAGCTGCTGCACACGAGAGCGATCATGTTACTGCGGGATTAGTGCAAAATTTCCGCCTATCCTGGCTAACAAATAAGCAGAACCACGATGTCTGTTTGTCAACTCTAGGGTCCCACCGCGATTGCCCGTTACCGTACTCCCAGTGACGTACTTCATCAGTTCCTCGCCGTCTTTTGCTGCACGCTTTTAGTTATACGTTTGTTTGTTATTATAAATGTTCATATATCTTTCCTACTATTCATTAGTTCATTTTGGCGGCCTGTAACTGGGGATTACACAATCCAAAATCAGGTATTTACAAAAGAAGCTTGGTTCAAAAAACCCTTATTCGGACTGTGGCACAATTCGAAACATACTCGAAACAGTATTCCAGTAACAGAAGAACAAAAACAGAGCTCCATTTAGTTGCAGTGTTTTGAAGGGATCTCCATCGACGGGTAATGTTTGCTCTGACGTTTGCTTTTATAGTGAGATCATTGACTAAACCCGTAGAAAGAGAATTCCCAAAAGCCCAGCCCACTTCTGCTACCTTCAGTGCGCACGCCGGGGTTCCTGCGGTAACCAATCACTTTGCCTCAATATCTACCAAGATATAAGGGAATGAAATTGAGAATGAGCAAAAAGAGTCTTTTGAAGCGATATTCCGAGCTGATAAATATTTTCCTCGCCATTGTCGTAAGGCTGATAATAGACTTCCTTCTCACGAAATAGTGTACCGTTAACGTAACTCAACCAACATTGCTATTTCTTCCCGAGGCCAATCTTGAGGAGTCGATGATGTAAAAGCAGTTACTGTGAGGCGGACTTCGTCGGATTCCTTGTTCATCATCAAATACTTGTGTATGAGCTTCACTCTGGAACAAATAATAGCTGGATTGGAGGATTGCTGTTCCAACTCAGCCCAGTATCTTCGAACACTCTTCACAGTCAAGCGTAGCTGAACTGATTCTTCTGACTTGTTCTATCTTTCTCGCAGTTGTTTGATTATTCTGACTTTCTTCCCACTCCGCTGAATTTGTTTCGAATGCTGGTGCATCCGTCAACATGTACAGCTGCCCGCTTATTTTCAGCGCCTCCGTTCCTATGCACCAGAAATGACGCCAAATCTGTGGAGAGAAGTAAAAGTTGTCCCACAGAAGCAACAGCTCTTGCCGCTTCTTCTCTGACGATTAAGTGGTCAGCCAAAAATTTCAAGTCACTTCGCCATCTCACGGAATAGCAGAGGAAATTCATCCGAGAAAGGGGAATTATGAAGTGCCAAACTATTCGCTGTTCCGTTTATGTAATGGGAAACCAATCAAACAAGCACCTTTTCCTTTTGTAATGAACGATTTCTTCATGAGAAATTAACGTCGTGTCTCGCTGAAACATATGTGGCATTACGGATCATAATACAGAAAGTATTGAGCGTTATTACCGTAGCGTTGAAACGTTCGGTTAAGAACGTTCGGTTTAGAATTTCTCCATTCCTTGCCCTTTGTTCGCTGACGGCGAAATTGGATTTCATGGCACTATCACTATAGTCGTCATTGTTAAGATGAGTAAATTCGGCAACACCCGATCCCTCTTCACTGAAAAAAGTAGGCCATTACCCTGGTCTCCTCGAAACCAATTCCCACGTTCTCTCTTTTTTAAATACCAGACGTTCGGCCTATCGATCGCCAAACGACTGTTCGCGAACTTCGTTAAATAAAGAAATAAACACTCCAATCTATATCGCTTGCCTTGCCGAGCTAAGTCACCCTTCGTTCATTTGAAATTTCGACACTGTGTGCTCTCTTGCACGATGAGGATAGTTGAGAGTCAAGAATTAAGAGTGGTTCAGTGTCAATCGTTTATCCTTTCTCCGAGCCGCTGCTCGGTGACCTACATAACAGCAATAAGCCCCGCGATCATGGGCGGAGATTTCTTCAACAATCCTCTAGGCTGACATGCAATCTTACAACAATGTGATGAGTCGCGCTAGTCGCGACACACTGTTCCACTGATTGCACTCCGGTGGTCGAAGGAAATTCCTCTTTCTCTTTGGCTCAGACAGCCAGCAGATAAGTAGAATTGTTGTTCTTAAGGCCCACTCAGACTCTACTGCGTTGCTGCTGCAGTAATGATGAAGGATAGGGACCAGCGACGCGCGCGGCAGCTGCGCAGTAGCGGCAGCGCTGCACCCGCTTTCAGAATTTTACTGCGGCAGCACTGCCGCAGCGCTGCCGCAGCAAGGAATGTCCCTTGACTGTCAAGGGACATTCCTTGCTACGGCAACGGATTTGCTACCGAAAACGGATGTGGGGTGCACTCATCCCCCTTTTGCTGCTAATTTTACTTTACTGCGGCAGTAAAACTCTGAATGGGCCCTTACTCTACTTGGTAGTGTCTTCAAAGAGGTCAAATTGCTCTCAAATTCAAATGTGCATTTCCAAATTCTCCTTACTCTAACACCAAGTTGAGAGCGGGGCTTTTTCTCTAACTGCAAACACCCCTTTCCCCAAACCATAAGCACCTACATAGAATCGCCATCAGCATGCAAAATAACCTACCTAGACCAAGTTTGAGCCAAATATGAAATTTTAAGCTGACCACCCGTGGATGTAGTTTTAGTGCGTTATCATAGAAAGTGATTCTCAAAATTATTTCAGTGATAAGCTGTGATAAAACCATCACCACTACCAATCATTTGAAAAATGAATTGACATCCATACATCCAAACACCCATCCACCCAAATAAACAACTGGCTTTCGCTTATCATATTTTTAATATCTACACCGTTATGAGCACTAGCGCGATAATATCGCACGGATTCCCATTGCGCGTCAAAGGGAAGCGCCTTGTGTGTGGCTGCACGATGTTTCTGGGGATGTGCCGCATTTTACGACAATCCGTTATTCTCAAGGCTCTCTGGACTGATGCTAGTGACGCTACACATTATTCTCAAGTTCTTACTAATCTATGTACAATCAGCGTTAAATAAAAGTAAAGAGACGGCCCGGAATTGAAACGTATTTCCCAGAAGATTAAAGCGTAAGAGGACTAGAACTCGGAACAAAAAAGGTAAGTAGGCATGAAATTGATATAAGAGGTAACCAACCATGGAAATTTATATAAGAGGCAACCATTTTTATAATTGATGGCTTCGCCACGCGGTCAGGCTAGGCGAGGCACTCCGGGGTGGGTGGACCACTACTTCGCTGCAGATGGAGGGTGTAAAACCTAAACGTAACAGAACGATAACTCATTAGCCTACTGTATTGAAACCGCGTGCCTTCGCCACGCGGTCAGACTAGGGGAGGCACTCCGGGGTGGGTGAACCACTACTTTGCTGCAGATGGAGGGTCTGAAGGATAACAATCGAAAGCAGAGCGATGGTTGATCCTTGAACAAAGCATGGCAAAGCTATGAAGTAGAAAGAAATCGAACCTTTAAGCCGTGGGCAACAATCACCATCGATGTCCACTCAGCAATCCCGACCACAATGGAAACTGTTCTTGGATCTTTTACGTCGATCCCACCCGTATACGGCACCGTGCGCGTGAAATCCGTAGAGCGCTGTGCGGTTACACGCAACGCGCAGTTTTTGACGCGCAATGGGAATCCGTTCTGGTGCGCCAAAAACGTTCCACTGTTAAGCTGCCCGCTTTTGACGCACGTGGTGAAGTGGTGAAAAATGCTACTGACACAGGTGCGGTCGAGCGATCGATCTTGCCCCGGGGTCTGGAAAATTGATACCAGTCTTGTCCTTGAAGACACTAGCTGGGGCAGTGGTTGGCCTCTGCAATTCATTGTATACCCCGAATGCGCTTTCACCATGCCTCTACGATTCTGAATGGAACAGACGTGTCCGTGGGGGCTGATCAACGATGATCCCTTCACCTCTACCTTCTGTCCGATTTTAATTCTTCTGCAATATGTATTTATTCGGTGACCTCACAACCTCGAATTGTAGAAGAATTACGATTACGATTTGAGTTACGTGGAATACGATTGCGTGCCTCCCAAAAGACTGAGAATGAGCGCAACTAGTTCGGGAGAGACGCAAACGAAAACGTGACTACCGCCCCCAATGAACGAATTGACGGTCATCTTGGGGAGCAAAAGATCCTGGAACAGAGGATATTAATAAACTCACGTATCATTCAAAGTTGTTACGGAGTGCACCGTGTTCTCGTCGAGAACTCCTTTCAGAGTAGTGAATGTCACCCCTCCTTTTTCCGTAGGTAAGTCATCGGCCTACAAAACAGCAAATTCATTTACCGCACACCAAAAAGTTACTGCTTGTGACCAGGAGACTCTTTTTCCGTGAGAAATACAACTTGGTTTTTAATGGTCCTTCATTTGCACGCTCACCAACTGTACGTAGACGGAGGAAAGCACTGTCATTCCAATGATGGCTGGAACAAAGATGAGGGGCAGTTCCCAATATAGTGATCTTCGGAATACCAAGACGTTTTTGCTAAAACAGTTACTTTCAGTGGGGGAATTGACCGCAAAGGGTACTGATGCGCACTGCAGCCTACAACTGAATAGCAGTGGGGTAATGTTTCTGATTGCTTGATGATTGCACAGAGGCAAAGTCAGCTTTGATTTTGTGAACTATTTTCAGCAGAGAAATGTGTGCATCATCGGATAGTTTGATAAATATTGGATAGTAAACAAAGTTCTGTCCGTTTCCGTACCACCTCGATGTAATTGAACATCAAATTCGAGCGAGTAAACGAGGCACGGTTCGTAAATGCTACTTCTTGTAGAAGTACTTTTTTTGATATTTTCTCAGAATTATTGATTTTTTGTGAGGCTTTAAATACAACAAAGCTAAGATGGCTTTCTGACAGATTTCACTCAAACAACTGAAATTTCGTAAAGATGTTAAGGGGAGCGTCGTAGATCTGAGCGTTGTACGAGGACAGAGTGCTCTTCCACATAAACTCCTACCTGCCTAATTTCATAAGCTTAGAGATAAAAACGAATAGATTGAATACAGGGCACGAGTTGAGGGCAATCGCTTGTTTATCTTTATGATTCAAAAGGAATCAGGGGAAAAGGAACCATCACAACATATGAGAGCAGTGAGTCCAGGCTTCTACGGGACAGATGCCTTTTTAGCCACCTTAAGCCACCTAAGGCGGTGGAGAAGCTTGACAATTTAGTGCCCCACTATTCCATCGAGACGCTTTGACAAAAGTGAGTGAAGGTTGCAGGTTGATCAATCAGAATAAATTTAACGCATCCATTCACCCGTTGATTTCTAATCTGCCGCGAAAAGGAAACTTTGATAGGAAAAGCTTTGCACATTTTTCAGACAACAACAAACCTCTCAAGACCTTCTAGATTTCGGATTTCCAATACAGGAAGGCAAAGGTCAAGGAAAGTTCAAATACAGCAGTATCTGTATGCCTTTTGTTTCTTACTCTTGACTATACGACAAAGAAAGAAGTGCACATCGGAAAAGCGGGTAACATGCGAAACCAAACAGCTGAAGCTAGAAGCGATGGTTTAGAGATGATCCTCTAGAATTCAAACGAACGACACGTTGAAGCTCTCCTTTATGCATCATAACTGGCAAACATCGTGCTAACCGACCGCTGATTTTCAAGCGCTCATATTGCTTTTCGTGGAGGAGAAGGTCCGAATACCAACATGATGTCGAAATTTTCTCCAAACATTGTACTCAATCCAAATCTTCAGACTTTTGAGTGGCAGTGTACTCTGCTTCGTTCAGAGAAAGATGTGCTCTCTCGAATGGTTTTTAAGCTCAGAAAAACGATTAGACATGAGCCGGTTTACGGTGGTTTATGCCCTCTGGAAACCTCGCAGGACCGGCGTAACATACACTGGAAATTCTCCAGAGAACCAAAGCCAGAACCGAGCCTGGCACATGTGCACAGCCCGTGACTAGTGCAATGGTACCTCGTCTCTCTGTGACACCCCTCAGCGCTGCGCCCCGCTGCAGCTCTGGAATTTCCCTGAATATATTCAAAGTTTGCAGTGGCGCGTAAGCAGAGGAACAGGAAGGAAAGAGACATGCCCGCATTACACTTTTGCTAGAGTGATCAAGAAGTTTTTGGTGTCGTTCCCAATGATCCATCCTCCTCGCCTGATGTGCACGACCCTCCGTTTTCTGCAACGACTACGAGAAACGTTTGGTAGTTGCCCACTAGCAAGGCACAGGTAAACGCGGCAGGCAGCTCTGAGAAAGTGGAAGTGTTCATACTCTTTCCCACTGCCCACCCCACTGCGGTGATGCGATCGGTTCCTTCTCTCCTAAGCGTGTTTGCCTCACTATCACTACCTTTGTTGCGCACGATACGGTTCCAGCTTGGAGTGGTCGCGTCCATGTAGTAGAGGCTATGTGTAGTTCTACTGCTGCACGTGCAATCTATGGTCGCCAATTGGAATGTGATGGCAAGGAGAGGTCAGGCTGAGATCTCCATTTCCTTTGTTGCACTGCAAATCATTTTACATGGCCACTCCCTCTGCACGTGTGCGACAAGCTCTTCGCTACGCCTCTGCCGCTACACAACGGACAGTGCTGCAGGTTTAGCTGCAGATCCGTCAGCAGAGGCCCAAGTGGGTCTGATCATAATCATACCTGTTTGATAAGCTTCTGCGGTGCCCAAATAGCCGTAACCACAGCAAAAACTTTTAAAAACCACCCACTGTTCCGGCATACGGAAGAACCTCTTGGCCCACCAGCAACACTTGCAGGACCAGGGGGGGCTGGCCTTACCGGTGCCCCGACACGACAGTCTTCAATGAACCTCTTTACCAAGCGCACGTGTCTTTGTCCACCGAGGCATTAACTTCGTAAGGGCGCAAACATCGCCTAGCACATTTTGGTGCATCGTCCACCACATTATGTGTTCCGGCCAAGCCAGAACTCCTTGGCTCCCAATCCAACAGTGGCGGAACCAAGGGCGACTTGGTGCGGTCGGTAGAATTCAGCTAGCTCGGTATGGTAGGGCGTGTGTTGGGAGTGTTTTGCGCCCCCAGTTATGATTCTGTAGAAGGCACAACTATAGTAAGGTAGAAAAGCGAGAAGTAGGTTGCACAGTAAGCTTCCGTCTTGCCACAAATAGCAGCTTGACACAGATTCAGTTCGATCTCTCACGATCTTAATCTGGAGTTGTTACCACTGCTCTTTCACCAGTGAATGCGAAAAATGAACGCTTCCGTTGCGGCAAACAGCCGATCTGGCAGCATTGCCGCTTTCAGCTGTGGCTGGCGATGTATAAATCTCTCCACCTTCCAAGGCGCTGCAGTAACGGAGACCATCATTGCTGTTGTTTGTTGTTGCTTTAAATGATACTTGTGACCCGGTCCTCAGCAGCGAATAATCTTGTGTGGGTCCCAACTTCTTTTCCCCTTAATTGGTTCCTGAGCCAACGCTGTCTAATGGACGAGTACTTTGATCTGGCGATAGTTCTGAGCTCGGAGGAGATGGAGTTCTACGCCTCATCAGATGTCCAGCGAAATGGTGCTTCACTTTATCTACATGAAGATTGATGTCCCGGACTCTGGACCATGCCGTTTCCTGATCGTTGTGCAGTCCGAATATTAGCTGCTGATAGAGAGAACTACTAGCGCGATAATGGAACAGGAGGAACGGACTTCCGTGATCATTGCGAAATAGTGCGCCACGGGCACGCAAATGACTCTGCGCAAATGACTCTGCGTCTCTAGCGCTGCGTGCACTCTCCTCTAGAGGCAGACTATTTCGCTTCTCTCTGCCTCTCTGCCCAGTTGCTGATTTGGCAACGAAATAATGTGCATGACGAGGAGTGACCGCGTGGCTTCGCCTACTGCTAGGGGAGGAGTTCCGGGGTGGGTGGAAATCCATTCCGTTTGCTCCACAGTCGTTCCACTGAGAGAACTGCCAACCACTTTCCTTATCTTGTGCACCTTGAACGACAAGGGCAGCTAAAAATGATCGCTGCACCGTATGAAGCCAGCACCAGCGTCAGGTTCGACAATGCCTAGGAGTCAGTGGAGGTGTGGGCACGAAGAGTACACGTGGGGTACAAAATTTGACTCGACGCTACACGCACAACGCTGAAATTTTTCCGGACGAGTTTTCCGGACCAGTTCTGCATGGTAGTTAGCAATATAAAAGCGAGTTCAAAAGGGGCTTGCAGACCCGACGACGCGACGTCGAGCATTCTCGTCCAACGCGGTGCCGTCGTGCAATGCAGTGTGTTGACTGTAGAGTACACGGCACCGCTTGGACGAGAATGCTCGTCCAAGCGTATTTTGCTCAAGTGCACTTATAACGTGGAATTCGACGCGCAAACCGTTCGTCGTCGAGTCTGCAAGCCCCTAAAGGGAGGAATGTTCTAAGCACGGCGGACAACTCGTCCACCTGTTCCGGACAACTCGTCCACCTGGTTTATATTCGGGGTTCTATGGCGGGTGGGGGCTCGACTTTTCGGGTAAAGCTCAACTTTACAATATCTGGTCCGTTATTGGAGTTTAAAATGATGCTCCTCGTCCCGAAACGATGACTAAAATTTTGGAAAACTGGTCCGAAAAACTCGTCCGGGAAAATCTCAGCGTTGTGCGTGTAGCGTCGAGTCAAAATTTGAAATAGTGCAGAGATTTGGATGACCCCAGCGAAAAAATGCATGTTTCCACTGCCAGGGCTCGGACTGCAGCCATGTCGTCGCTGCTACTGGGAGATGTTAACCAGCTTTGAAGCAACTGCTAGCAATATTCAGTCCTACATAAAAGAACTGTGTGACACCCAACAGCATCTTAACACATTTTGATATTATAGCTTCATCAGAACAACAGACACTTCAACTGTTTTTTTTTTCAGATCTATTCTACACACGCGTGTGTAAGTTTCAGTGACAGTTAACACTAGTACTAGTATTTCACAAGACCTTTAGTTCCACACGACATATGGTGCCCATTGTTGAAATATGTAATCCTCGTTGTTTTGAAAAGGAGTGACTACGGTTCCTATGGAGTTTCACGAAGATGAGCATTCCGATCTTTGAAAACTCACTGAACAGACAACCATATACGTCGCAGGAAGAGGCACCGCTCGGACGCCATCACGCGGTGAGTGAAATTAGGAGGAACTGAGACCAACCATTTAATGCTAAATGAACTAACTCTATCAAGATGAAGTTTCAGTGATGTAAACATTCGTCCACAACATGGCACGCATTGCAGTTTAACGTTAGATTGTAGGATCAGTTGCAGACTGCTACTCCGAGGATAAGATACTGTAGCGAATTCGAATTCTGTATAGCGCCAAATTAGATCTTTATACAAGCCGACCATCATCACAAGCTTAACTTTATTGAGAGAATGGGGAAGGTTTCAGCAGTTGTTCGTTGTCCTTGCCTATTGGAATGAATTCCCTGGAACTTTCGCTCGTTCCTCCTCTCTGGAAGTGTAACGGTAGATGTTCTCATTTGACACGATTCAGATTCGTCACTACATGAAATAGCATATTAAACCTACTATTATTATTACTACAATTTTGCACTACCAAAGTTAGACCATGCACAGGTGACCGACACCGATTTTACGTGTTAATGAAATTTTGACTGTTTTCTGATCACTTATTTGACTGTTTTCTGTTTCTCTTCACGCATATTACCACGTCTGCATCAATGAACTTTTAAACCTTTCCTTCACTTGGGGCGCGCGTGGTGCAGTGGTAAGAGGCGCTTCTGACTCCTGTATGGTCGATCGATCCTCGCCCGGGCCAACCTAACCTTCTATCTCTCCGAGGTCGGTGAATTGGTACCAGACTTTTCTTGGAGGGTAAAGACGCTGACTTGGTATAGCGGCTGGCCCCCAAGTCATTGCATTGGCCAAGTACACATTCACCAAGCCTCTACGATTCTGAACTGATCACGAATGTGGCGGCGCGTCCTTCGAGGATTGATCAACGCCGGCACCTTTACTTTCACCTTACCTTTCCTTCACTCAATTGAATTCGAACTCTGAACAAAGACAATGTTTGTATCGAGTTGCGCATCCACAGGAGACCAGCCACATGGCTACAATCCAAAAGTCATGGCTCGTCTCAACGTGAAAGTCCCGTTTTTTCTGTAGCGCAGCTGCAGAGAGCCGGTGCTGTTGCATTCCCACACGCTCCCTTACTGTTCACCTCTGTTGCTACTGGCGCAACAGAGTGTTAATGGCCCCTAAAGGATAGTGTTGCGTTAAAGGTTAGAATGATAGATACTAGCGCTTTACTCCACATGACCACTTCACAGGCATACAGATCACATCAGTCAGCTCTGCAAATCATAGTAAAGCGTAATTTCATCTAAACTTCCGTTTATTATTGAAGCTTTGGGTGTGCGAAGTAATCTTCTGAGTTGGCTAAAGTTCTATTTGAATGACGAATAATATGACTGTAAAGGTTGGGAAATGCTAGAGTTACGTCTGCCCCAGTGGAGACGGAGTTTCATCACCTCTAAATTTTTTGATTCATACTATGGATCTTCCAATGTTTTTAGGTTCACCTCCTAGCATCAGAATCCAAATATGTGCAGTTGATATAAAATTTTATGGAATGTATGGTGGTAGCGATGCGAGAGAAATATTTAGGGCGATGGAAAATACATCTGATAAGTTAAATATGTGGGCCTCTGATCTGGATCTGTCGAAATGTTTGGACAAATGGTTTGTTGTTCATAGAAGCAGAGGAATCGAAGGTAAAGAAATTTATAAGTGCAAGATCAACAAGATAGTCCTCGAATTTCGGGTATCCGCTAGAGACCTAAGCGTCTTGGCTGACTGCAAGCTGTGTTTCTCCGACCACATCAATCAACTGATTAGGAAGGCGTATAACATTACAGTACCGTCGGTAAATTTCCGCCAAACTGCGATATGAACGATACAGAATGTTTTTTATCGTTCAGCCGCCATAAATCACTTCAGAATCAATTGTAATGAATAAAAAATGCATGGACGGAATCAGAAAAGCGTGATCTATCCAACAGTGAAGAATGCGTAGTGGAATTCTAAAAATTTTGATTTCCATGTGCGTGGTCCTTGACCTCATCAAGGCGACGGCCACACAAGGTCAACCTCTTTAGGCCGTCCTCGCTAATTACACCCCGTGGATATTTCCAATCAAGTTACATCTGAAGTTATATCGTAACACTTAAGTAACTATGTAACATCAAAAAAGAATATCATACCTAAACAGAAGAAGCCGAGACGATCATTTTAATACACAACAAGCCTGAGAAAAGTGTACGTTCAAAAATGGGCGGAAGTGAAATTTGAAATATGGCTACTTTTCATGAAGCGTTGCACCGCGAGTTCCGTAATTTCGTTCCAATAGACATTATTATCTCATAAACCAACAAGTGAGGTCTATGAATTTATAAATTTTGCAGATGTAGTCGACAAATTCAAAGAGTTATTTACACCCGAAGTAGGCAACTCGTAACATTTCGGAAAAGAAATCGCTCGATATCGACACAATCGTAAACAAAAATCACGATCATGAGAAGACAGGAAGTGGTGAGCTCTTGTGAGACGATTACCAACATGTTTCTCATTCGTGATGTAGGTGAATATCGTGTACAGCAGGCTTGACAGAATAGAAAAGATGGATCAAAAAAGCTGTTTTCGCATTTTTCATGAAATTTCAAAATGGTCAGAAATTGCTGGGCTTTTGTACATGGGTTCAGGGTAGCATTCCAAACAAAGTCACCTGACTGAAATAACCCGTTTGAGGTGAGATGTTTGCCACAGGGCTACTTTCGCAGGTCGCGGCCGGCGACCGGTGACCTCTGGCGGACTCCGTTAGCGAGGCCCTGCGCGGCCCATTAATTAATACAGCCATCGTTGACTGTTTCAAGGAAGGCTTCACGTTTGCGCCATTGAGTTGTTACGGACCATTTTTCTTGCTAGCAATCTTACTAATGCTACCCTGAACCCATGTACAAAAGCCCAGCAATTTCTGACCATTTTGAAATTTCATGAAAAAACGTGAAAACGGCTTTTTTAATGCATCTTTTCTATTCTGTCAAGCCTGCTCTACATGATATTCGCCTACATCACGAATGACAAACATGTTGGTAATCGTTTCACAAAAGCTCACCACTTCCTGTCTTCTCATGATCGTGATTTTCGTTTATGAATGTGCCGATATGGAACGATTTCTTGTCCGAAATGTTACGAGTTGCCTACTTCGGGTGTAAATAACTCTTTAAATTTGTCGACTACATCTGCAAAATTTATAAATTCATAGACCTCACTTGTCGGTTTTTGAGATAATAATGTCCTTTGGAACGAAATTACGGAACTCGCGGTGCAACGCTTCATGAAAAGTAGCCAAATTTCCAATTTTACTTCCGCCCATTTTTGAACGTACACTTTTCTCAGGCTTGTTGTATATTAAAATGATCGTCTCGGCTTCTTCTGTTCAGGTATGATATTCTTTTTTGATGTTACATAGTCACTTAAGTGTTACGACATAACTTCAGATAAAACTTGACTGGAAGTATCCACAGGGTGTCATTAGCGATGACGGCCTAATGAGGTTGACCTTGTGTGGCCGTCGCCTTGATGAGGTCAAGGAACACGCACATGGATTTCAAAATTTTTAGAATTTCACTACGCATTCTTCACTGTTGGATAGATCACGCTTTTCTGATTCCGTCCATGCATTCTTTATTCAATACAATTGATTTTGAAGTGATTTATGGAGGCTGAACGATAAAAAACATTCTGTACCGTTCATGTCGCAGTTTGGCGGAAATTTACCGACGGTACTGTATTTTTATGACCTTACGTAATATACACGTCAATGATACCCTGATACTATCTCGCCCATATAAAACCTGTGTTCTTCCACACTTAAAATATTGCCCTGAGATGTGGATCCCTATGTTGAGGAAACATGTTATCTTTAGGCTTAGCAGCGTAGGAAAGGTGGTTTTCACATTCAGAACCATAAAATTCTGGACAGGAACTACACTCAGCTCTTCAGCTGTTGATTTTACAGAACAGCCAGGTGCTCTGATTAGCTTCTAGTGCTCTTCACCATTGGGTTCCCACACTCACTCTAAGGGCTAAAGGGATCTACAGTTGAGATTTTCTTGTTGGTCGTCTTTCTCAAAATTTTCGTGCTCTGCACAATAACCTTTTCACATCAAAAACCGTTTCGTTTTCCTATCAATTAGTTGATGTAGTTGTCGTTGTACAAACACTAATGTTAGTAATTCTACACGTGTTTTCCATCTGTTTTTCGAATTGAGCGCAGTTTGGTGCATTTTAAATGAAATAAATAAAATAAAACAATTTTCCAACACGGTTAAGTATGTACTTACTGTATACTCCTTTGTTGCGGGTTCTTCTTGCTCGGAATGACCATGCTGTTCCTCATTACGATTTTCTAAATAAATGACTTTCTAGTTTTTATTTACTTCTTTCTTTTGTTTTTTCTTGGTTGTTTGTTTTATTGTACAGGATGTCTCAAAAAATGCACCTCCTGTTTGAAATACCATAACTTTGGCGAAAGTGAACCAATCGAAACGAACCATAGCATGAATGAAAGCGGAGAAAAAAGAAAATTCTCTGGTCTGTGTTTGGTGAGGATTGCGCCATGTACTCGACCGAGGCCTCAGATTTTGGACCTGATTGATAGTGCATGGGTTATATGCTTGCTCTACTTTGGTCTTAAACAGGTGATATTGCTGCTACGAATTACTTTTCAGACAATTAACATGTCTACTTGCCGCAGTTTTTGGTTAAGCATGGAACGACATCAATATTGATCAATAATTGAAACCACAGTTTAAGAAGCTAAAACTCTTACAGCAGTGATGCAAGCATAAGAAGAGAATTTAGACGTATGTAAAATGTATGAACCATAAAGATCGTGCCATGCATCTCTCCGAATCGTCGGATTCTAGACCTGATTGACAGTTCACGGATAACATGTTTGTCTATTTGGTCGCAAACAGGTGATATCGCTCATACGCGTTTTGCTTCATGCGGTAAACATAAAAACATCAAAACATAACAAGTTTAACATGCACTTCAAGATGCACTCGCACTATACGACAATGTTTTTTAATTCAAACCAAAATGAACACTCAGTGATTAATAGTGATGCTACTCCGTCTCTGACCGAAAGCTGAGTTGTTTTGTTCGCTGCCACAAGTGTAACGCAATAATATGACCTGTTTGCGACCAAAGTAGAACAGGCATGTTTTCCGTGAACTATCAATCAGGTCTAGAATCCGACGATTCGGAGATATGCATGGCGCAATCTTCATGGTTAACACATTTTACATACCTCTAAATTCTTTTCTTATGACTGCATCAGTGTTAGAAGAGTGTTAGCTTTTCAAACAGTGGTTAAAATTATTGATCAATATTGATGTTGTTCCATGATTATCCGAAAGCTGCGGCAAGTAGATAGCTTTACTGCCTCGGGAGTAACCCACAGCAGCAATATTACCTGTTTACGACCAAAGTAGAGCAAGCATATAACCCATGCACTGTCAATCAGGTCCAAAATCTGAGGCCTCGGTCGAGTACATGGCGCAATCCTCACCAAACACAGACCAGAAAATTTTCTTTTCTCTCCGCTTTCATTCATGCTATGGTTCGTTTCGATTTGTTCACTTTCGCCAAAGTTATGGTATTTCAAACAGGAGGTACATTTTTTGAGACACCCTGTAGAACTACGAAATTGAGTCAACAGTGAAGATTTATCCAATGTTTCTACCTTTGAAGGCTGCATCTGTCGGACGACCCGTCAAACGTAGCGTGTTCGGAGATGTACGGTACATAGCACTTCGATCGTTACCTGAAGTCGATGAATTAGGCACCACGATAGATCAGGAATGCCATCTCACTTATCGCCTTTCTGCCGGAGCTGAATGTCGCTCGACTAGGCTGCCGTCCGTAGTTCCGAAATCGCATGGTGATGTCTAAAATTTGACCAAAATCATGGAACAAAAGGTTTCCCAGTCGTTGTAGCAGATTGTGCTAACTGACAAGGATCATACTCCGCGTCATTAATGACTGATTGGTCGTTGCTGATCACCACTGCGTGCTGAGGTGTCGGCAAAGCGTCGTACTGTTCGCCGATAACCACTGGATTCTCCTCAGACACAATTTGATACCTTTAAAGAAGTTTCTGTCTCCAGCTCTGAGCCAACGATAGAGAACATCGCTCCCAGTATCCCTTACAGTGCATGTTAAGCAAAATTTCTAATTCCTTACCTGGGGCTCCTATAGAAAATTGTTCGAGGGCTTTCCATGAACGCTGGCAGGCCCGCACCCGCATATGTCTGGTAAACTGGTTGGTAGTGGTAGCAATATGGGCATCCTGACACAGAAGAGCAATCATTTGGGTATTTGATTTATAGAAAAATAGATATTTAGTTTGTTACACCTCCATCAGCTAGGTGCGAGGGGGGGGCAAGGCCTAAGAGGTGTTCTAGAATTCGCTACTACGCAACTGCTCTATCGGAATTAAATCACCTTTAAACGTTCAACAAAATTCTGAGTTACTCTTGGACATTGAAGTACCATACGTGAACGCTTCTGGCGTAAGAAGAGCTACTTACAACGCCAAACGAGGATCGGTGCTCTCACGTTCGAACGATCGATCTCCGCCCGGACTAACCAAGTCTTGCATCCCTTCGAGGTCAGGTAAATTGGTACCAGACTTGTCCGAGAAGCTAAAGGCACTGGCTCGTTGTTGGGACCCTCGCGAGTTGTGTGGACCCAATTCACATTCACCACACCTCTACGGTTATGGATGGAACACGAATGCTGCGGCTAGTGGTCTGATCAACGCCTAAACCTTTACCTTCACCTCATAGATAAACCAGCCGTTCATCGGCCTATCGGTCGCCAAACGTTTGATCTCCAGCTTTATTTAATAAATAAATACATAAATCTATACTGCTCGTCGAGTTAAGACACACTTCGATCAACTGAAATTTCGACAGTGTTCCAAGTTTTGACCTGGTTTCAGCATCTTCGCCGACTTTTCACTTACCTAACTTTTCCCACTTTCACTCATTCATGCCCCGCTTCCTTTAGTTCAATCCATTACAAATGAAATAAGGCTGACCTCGGCAAACAGTATAGGATAGATGAACTGTCATGCGTTATCATAGAGTGTGATTTTCAAAACGATTTCAGTGATAAGCAGTGATTACACTACCACCAACCGTCACCACTACCAATCATTTGAAAATGAATTGACATCCATTCACATAGCAGACGCACACGCAGTTTATTCCCTATCGACGGGTTAACAAGTTGACGAAGGTTTTTGAGGATTGACTCGAGATCGTTATGAAAGTAGTAATCGGACATTTCCGCATGTGCCCGAATCCAAGATCAAATTTCCCGGCAATGAATGCACCTTTCAAAATCATTGAGGTACCATTCGATAGAGGGAAAAATGCTCTGTACAACGGTCCAACACATTCTCTTTGGTAACGTTGCTCTTCAATACAAATGCCCCGGAATTGCGCATTACCACCAAATTGGGTGCTTGTCAGATTTTGGAACGTTTTCCGCCTTTCTACCTTTGTCGACCAACTGTACACGGCTGGGATGGTTAGCGTAGAGCCCTCGTTTCTCATCGCCAATGATTAGATGGTTCAGTCAATACCTTCTGTATTTGAGAAGAATGAGACGAGAAACTGCCGCGTCTACTCTGCTACCCGCGCCCCCAGGGTCAAGGTTTGAGGTATCCGTCGACCAAGTTTCCTAACCTTACCGATCGACTTCAGTCCTTGATCATCAGATGACAGAAGAACACTGCAAGTGTCTGAGAATTCACGAGAGGTTTGGCATGGATCGGCTTACAACTCGTTCCTCAATAGGTCCAGATCCAACCCCGTCGGACGTCCTGGCTTCTCCTTGTTATCAATGGCGTAGTAGCCAATGCAGAAGTTCAAGAACAAGCGTAGATGGCGCCTTGAACAGGAACATCTTCTTTATAAATCTGGTTGAAGCGCTCAAAAGATTGGTTCAAGTAGTGGCCAGATAGAGACAGAAAAAGCATGGCGTTGCAAATACGCGGTTTGGATCGAATAAGTTCCGAAGCCATTGTAACAGTGTTCAACTTTACTAAAGCGAACGTAATACGCCGTTTTGTAGTGCTTTTTTCCCTCTATCGAATGATACTTTACTCGTTTTGGTAGGTGTCCGAATTGACTAGAAATTTCATCTTGAATCCGAGCGCGCGCAAATGTCCGATTACTTATGACTCAACCTAATAACTTCCAAGTTTCTCAGGTCAATTGGCATGCTTAGTTTCACTCGATGTCCTTGAAACGGAATCAAGTGTAGCTTAGTTTACTCTCTTTGAAGCTTGTAGTAATTTCGAATATCCAAATCCCTTTCGTGTTGTGTTAAATTTGCATCTCTACATGAACAATGAGACATCTAAAACTGTGGAGAGAGCATATAGAAGTGTTTTGACACAAATCGACATCGTTACAGAAAAGTGTCAGAAGTGGATTGAAAGGTAAAGGAGAAATGCGACAATAAGTTAAGTGATAAGATTAGATATAAAGATTTGAAGTAACTCTGGGAAAATGTTTTCTAGTCTACAGCTTACCCCAGAATAATGCTTGGCTGAGGAGAGGCAACAAAATGAGGAAGACGAACCTCATGAGTGCTCAAGGTGAAACGGTACGAATGCTTCTTTATAGTGTGGCTGTTTTGTTATTCTCTACGAAGCGCGAGGGGAAGTCAGCAAGAACTGTCGCCATACCTGAAAACAATAATCAGGTGTTCGAGGGGTTGTTAATAAATTGATGAAATCTGCTGGTTTAACAAACCAACAATTTGTCATTCTTTTCCGACAAGCTAAAACGATTCCACGAGGCAAAGTAAGGAAAAGATAGGGAAGCGATTGCATGTGTTGCCCGAAAGAAATGGGGTATGTAGTCTAGAGTAATTCTTTGCAGCCTCAGCCAACTTCTGTAAGAAAATAACTTCAGCGTATTGTTGTCCAATCGCCCTCCGCGCTGACAACATGACTAATGGTAATGAGGAAAATGTTTTCAGCAAAATGAAAAGCTTGCTATTTTTCATGTCTTCATTCCATTTTGCTACATAAGATGTTGGAATAGTCGTTATCGAACTCTGCCTCGGGTGTAGGTTTAAGTTGCATTGCAGATTCTGACTTCCTTCATATACAACTCGGGAAAAAGAAATAAATGACTTATCATGGTTAAGCACAATTCATTGCCAGCGATCCGTTAGTGAACTGCGCTTCATCATTGTCATCATACTGATAATTTTTTTGCTTTTCTTGAGTTATGAACAAAGGTAGTCATAATTTGAAATTCACATGAACTATTGGGTGAGCATAGTAGAATGCGATGTTGAATATTCCATTTCATGTGCTGTGTCTCTTTTTGGCGTCGCTCTTAGTGTCTCTTCTCCTCAGATTTTTACTGCATAAGAGAGGTCCACTCACCATTTCCTTCGGTATCCTCCGTACCACTACCGTATCTCTACCCTGAAAGCGCCTTAGCGCTGCTAACTTCTCTTTCAGACGCCGGCGCATAACGTGTATCAACACAATGACGTAATCGTAATCATCGTGATCATTCAGGACGGTGACAATTATGAAAGCATCAACTAGCGGATACAGAGAAATAATAATAAAGATGAAGTTCCAAAATTGAATTCGGAAACCAGAGAGCAGATAGTTGAAGTGTAGAGGTACGTGTTTTTTGTGAAACAAGACTAATAGCTGCCTCGAATGTTCATCAAAAGCGAGAGATAAGCATGTGTTGCCAGGCATTCCTTTCCATACCTTTAATTGCTGCTCTCTGGTCAAGCTCCATCTAGACTCCGTTGAGATTCTTTTTTCCTCCGTTTCAATACGGCCTTCTCGAAATCTTTTGAACGTACTGAGCATCGTTAACCTCCATAATGTATCATCTTCAAGAGATGTATGTAGACTTTGCCGAGGTTTAGTTGCGGAATGGTCGAGATGACCGCCACAAGAAGATGCTCGAAAATGTCGTCTCGATGATGTAGATCAGGTCTAGGTTCTCTGGAATAGAGCTATTTTCCCACCCACACACTTTTTTGACAAAGACCGCCTCGAAGGCACACTTCTCATGAGTAAAAAATGAAAGGAACATCTGTCATACTAGGTTTCTCCTGACGGAGCTGCTTTATCATTTCATCCGTTTCTTCCGATACTTCGCTTCTCTCAAAGACATCAGTTTTGTTCTGTTTTTAGCTGCTTCTCGAGGATATTGTTGCTTTAGTCTCTTGCTGTGCTGCTTTATGGGTTTCTGAAAAATTCATAAAACAGCATAGCAAGACATTAAAGCGACGACAGCGCCTATAGTAAATCTCGAAGACTACATATCCAGTACTGTAATATCGGGGATTGTGACTATTACTTTTTTGCAACGAAAATAGAAAAATAACAGCTGGAAGCTTTTAGAATTTCCTTTTTCCCTATCCAGGTGAAAAGGACATTGTTATTTGTTTACTGTTCATTATTTGTTTATTCTAATAATCACTATTTGTTTGTATTTATGTGTCTGTTTCAGTAAACAGTATTTGTTTGCATTTATTTGTTCCTTGCAACGACCATTATTTGACCATTATTTGTTTTCGCTTGTAAAGAAAACTAGTGCACAATCAAAAATTCCAGTAAATCAGAAGCTAAGAATTGTTTTTACGGACCACGAAGTTTAGAATGATTTCTAATCATGAGGTATATAGTGGCCAGACAAATATTTCCCAAAAAATCGGGATAAGTCAGAAACATAAAACTGTGACGCAGCATTGCGTCGCACGGTCCCACGCGGCCTAATACGTGTGACGCAGCATATGTGTCACACGGTCGCCAACGTGTTAATCTGTCATGTCTGAGTTACGTTTGAGCTTTCATGGTCTTATCTCAGTTCTTTCTACCGGCTGTTTTCGTCTAGATGTCAACAAATAAATTGCATTTTTTTCACACATCAATTTTTAAGTTGATTTTCTTCTCTATAATATTCATTCGATATTCATCATAACATTGTATATCATTTTAAAGCTTATGTAATGCGGAATTCTAGTTTTATTGCCGCTTTTTGCGGGTTACTATTATGTATACCATTTTCACTTTGATTTGGACGTTTTTCAAACCACGTCGGACGTTTTTTAAACCACATTGGACGTTCACATCCTTCATTTCTGTTTATCGACGGATACATACAGGTGACTTGTACATAATACTACACACTTAAAAATACAAATGTAGGCTACATAATTACACACAAAGAGCTATAAATAACATAAATGGGTGAATTCCGCGAGTTTTGACAAAATCGGATCCAGAAAAAAGCACAGGAACTCTTCCAAAGTGACTATAATACACTCATACCACAGTTACAACTTGACTCCATTCCCTCGCTACAGAGAAACGCTGGGTGGACTGAGCTTGGACATCCCGACCGACAGCACGTGGTTTACCCGGGCATTCACTGATCAGTATCCCCTTCTCCGCTCCCTTAAAACCAGGATTGGAAATCATAGGCAGGTAGTATGAGACGCGGGAACCTGACCCCTTCAAATTACGCAGTGTTCTCTTGCTGCCCTTAGCAGATGCGCTTTTACGGAAGCAAAAGCGGAAGTACATGATAAGAAGGTTCTCCAGTGCTGTTTCTGGCACAGGACAGGAATGATGTACAAGAAGGTGGGGTCAAGCACATGGTCTCTGCTGTCGTTACAGCAATTCCGCTCTGGAAACCAGGGGAAGCATTTCGAGAAAAACGGTCGTGAGTACATTCGATGCACACACGCAATGATGCAGCAGGATCCTACGTCGATAAAGAGACTAGTAAAAAATCTAAAGAAGTGAGGCTGGCACAAAATTTTGGGATCCTCTTACAGTTACACTCTCTTGTAACTACCAAGTATCCTCCTTCCATGTTGCTTCTAGCTGAGAAAAGAGTCACCGAAGTCGATGATGTCATCCGGGCAGTCAGCGACTTCTTGGGCTTCCAGCCTGCTCAACTCTGCAAGTAGAAGATGGCTGACCTGACTATTAGGGACGCTACGGTTCTGGCTAACAATGGTGATTAAATCGTGGAGTGAAATGCACTGTGCACTGAATAAAAAAAACCAAGAAAAAGAAGGCGTCAAACGGCTCAAAACTTTCTTACCACACTAATATTTTCTGTCACATGAAGCACGGAATTTGTACAATCATGATGCGTCACGCTACCAGCACTTTGCTGAATGATTTCTGCGAGAGTACCGTCCGAAGTACTGCTCATCAGTTTCTTCGTGGACGTCTTTACTTCCGAAAAAATGTTTCCTTCGGGTTGAGCATGTAAAAGTAGGGTGATAAGAACTGGAGATGGTAGGAAGGCTCAACAATTGCTCGCAATTCGTTCCCTTTATGGATTTTGGCATTGTCCATAACCAGTCATGCTCCATCCATCTCGCTGTGGGTGCGTACACGCTTCAGGAGCTCTGCCACGAAGTTACAAAACTTGTTTCCATTACAAGTACCGTCGCTAATCACCTTGCAATGAAGGACTCCAGTTGTGTTCATCGCCACATCAGAGAGACCATGCGACCTCTGACAGTGGGAACTACAGTACCGGACGTGTCTTTTGATCAAAAGCCGAAAAAGCCGGCAACAACCGCTCCAAAGCGGCTCTTTCGAATAACTTTCTTATTATTCGACTATTTGTGAAATTAGGCCTAGATTTGAGCTCAGCTGCTTGAGCTCTAACGTTCAGTATACAAGGTTTGGTACAAATGCAGAATTTAGCCATGGCCATCGGGCGTGACGTCGCGGCTGAACGAGTCGCCCGGTCGTGACAGACGGACGAGTTTTCCGGGCGCGACGTAAAGGTAGCAATTTATGGCGTTGATCACGAATCCGGTGGTCGTTTAGCTTATTACATCCAAGTGAGACTTTGGCTATCGTCCAGGGAGGTCTCCCAGTGAAAACAGTTTCGATTACGTTTGGCAGAATGGGACTTCGACAAGGGGAGAGGAGAGCGCAGACCAACAATGTATTGCTTATTTCGCCAGATTCCCCTTACGTGATGTAATCACCATCCTGAGAGGTCCATTCAGGAACACCCAATTCTGTTGAAATTTGGCATAAAGATTTTTTGGGCGCGCTGATGACGGATATCGAATATGGGCTTGCTTTTCTAAGAGGCGTACATCTCCATGTGATTGTGACATTACTGCTTTTGCTCGCTGGGCATCGTGGTAGGGAGTTTCACAAAGGCCAAAGCAGTTCTGGGAGCCACTTACCTTTAGAGGATCATGCTAGACTATCGATTTTGCAAGGATATGGAAAATAGCTGAGAGGTGGCAGATTGTCTCCTAACCATGATGGTGAACACCCGAGACTTGCGCGCGTCGCTTCTCACGCGAAGATGGTGCAGTTGCATGCACCTATCATCGATTTACATTCTGCAGCAGCGTGTGGGCGGCACATCGATGGTATCGCTACTCTGCTGGCCGAGCTTGCAAGGCCCTTAAGACAGACATTGTATAATACTATGTGAAAGACTGAACCTCGAAACTTCTTTACTTCAGTCTGATTTCATTTTTCAACAAATCAATCGAATTTTATTAAAAATCGTCTCTGAAGTTCGGAGTGTAGGGATCCCTATTTTTCTGTGACTCCATTTCACGACTACGGCGCATCTTCCGAGCTCGCGAGTTCAACGCGTTCTTGACGTTTTTCCATGTGCTTCTCCGAGCGCTGTCGTGAATAGCAAAGAAGAAAAAAACACACTGAAAATAGAGTATCAGCATTGGTCCCGTCTGTTTGCAGGACGGGCCGAGAGGCGGAGCAAGCCCGCCTTCCGCCGCGCCACGACAAATCAGTCGCCAGATGGTGCTAATCTTGTACGAAATACGCAAAACGAACTTCAAATTCGTGATCAGCGACCCCAACAACCCCAGTATAACAGTTGGTAAAATATCACAACAAGCAGCTGAGTTTAGACAAGGAAATTCAAATAAGAAACTTAGCCACATGCTTCTTCAAAGTTGCATAAGACAAGGTCCAACTGCAAGAACGAAGAACTTGATTTAAAGAAGTGTGAATTCTATAACCGAAGAATTTTGACCTTACAGTAGTTTTTGCCAGAAGAGTAGTTACTTTGAACGCAGCTCCTCTAGTGTGAGAGGGGACAATTGTGTAGAAATCGGAGAGCTTGAGTTTAATCGAACCTTCTAGCATTTTGAAGGCCATGAGCAAATCAAAACGATTCCTTCTCCATTCAAGGGAATGGAGACCAAATAACTTGTTCTTGTGATGATAGGAGGGAGCATTAGCATAGGAGAAACCGTAAACCCGAAGGAAAAGCCTACGCGTGAACATATTTTGTACTCGTTCAAGCAACACAGTGTCCTTCTTTTCATGAGGAGAGTAAATGACCGTGTTAGACTCAAGAACGGGTCGAATGTAAGGTTTATGAGACTTGACAAGAATGCTTATATCTTCAGTGTGTAGAACCCTAAAGTGATTATAGAGTCGACGTGAAGCTTTAGCAGCTATTGTTTTATAGTGAGAATCGAAAGATAACTTGTGATCATAGGTAATGCCTAGATCCCTGACTTCTTCAACAAGTTTCAAAGAGGTGCCATTTAGGATGTCAGTTGGAGTTCTAGGATCTTTGCCGATGCTGAGCAGACGGGTTTTATCTGGAATAAGCGGCAAGTGATTTAAAGAAGACCATTTACGAACATCATCAATGGCTTGTTGTATCCCTAGATCAGGTCCATCTTAGAATACAGGTTTATAGATTTTGAAGTCATCTGCAGACATGCAACAAGATACCTGAAGGTTTTGAAGCGAATGGGACAGATCAAAGTGTAGAGATCGAATAAAATCGGTGAAAGCACTCCACCCTGTGGGACACCGCTAGTTCTTAACTGGGGAGTTGATTGTTTGTCCCCCCACCAGCACTTCAAAAGTGCTAATATTAATAAAAGCAGACAGTCAACGAATTTATAAATAAAGGGTCATAGGTCATGAGTTGGCCAAAGAAAAAGGACGTTACTCATACAGAAGTTACAGTAGTTGTGCATCCTAAATTGATTTCCTGTCATCCACCACGCACTGGTCGATTACGCGAGAACTCGCTCAAGCGCAATTCCAACTGGTGCGAAAATTGCAATCCAGAGAAAAGAATGGGACACGTGTAATATGGTAAAGCGTAGAAAAGACGAGAAGACTTAAGGTGCATCACAAAATACCGCGTGACTCGCGTGATTGTAGCGCAGGGGCCGAGTTCTCAAGCAACGGATCGATTCACATGTATCGCGATAACACGAAAACTTGTCCCCAAAGTGACTCGTCCTGTGGAAATGAAAAGATGTAGAGAAAAAAGCGGAATGGCAAAATAAGGACAAGTTGTGGAGGAGGGAGGAACCTATTTGCGTTTGATGAAATAACGAGCGTCCCGTGCACTCGTGGGTTCAGGATTTTCGGTAACGGGTACGAGATCTCCAGCGACCTCGAGGTGCAGGGCCGTCGACGGCGTGGTTGAAATCGATATGGGGTACCAACTTGTGCAATTTGAGGGACCGACAAAAAAATTAATATTTTGAAAAAAGGGTTTTTGGGGACAATCTATATGCCAAACGATCGAATTCGAGCTACTGCGCTCGAATCGGTGCCCAATTTCGAAAATAGTTGAGTTATTAGAAAGTTATTCGAAAGAGCCGCTTCGGAGCGGTTCTTGCCGGCTTTTTCGGCTTTTGATCAAAAGACACGTCCGGTACTGTATAACAGTTTCACGTGTTCCTTTCTTCGACCGTGCCTGACTTCGCCTCAAGTGAAGGTTGAAGCCGCATTCATCGATGAAAATCCATTCTTTTTCTCGTGGGGCATTCGCAAAGAAGTGGAGAGCATATTCTTGAACTGCAGTTGACACGGTCAACTTCACGATGGATTTTCTCGAGGGTGATCCGGAGCTTTCTCAGCGCATTGAATACTGTTGCAACTGCAACATCGATTCCGTCGTTTCTAAGCATCTTACGTATCTACGTCAACGTATGCTGTGGATGGCGCTCAACGATTTCCTCGATACGCTTCAAGACATCTGAGGTGAGCTTCTGCTTGTTGTTCCCTGTAGGAATAAACATCGAAAGCTGCAACCAATAAGCTATTGAAAGCAAAGAGTACCTCCAATGAGACGCTCCAGAATTTCGCCATCATACTTGTAAGCATTCACGATGTTCCGAGCCGTACTTTCATTGATAGCAGCTATCTTTGCAGCTTCACTGGTGCTTTTCTCTTCCACAAAGACGAGCTTTATCAGGATCTCCTTTTGCTTCGATGAAACACGAGCACAAGAATGTTCATGCTGGCTTATTTCAATTTCAATTTATTACATGCGCGAAGCATGCAGAGGCTATTGTTAGTGTGAAAAAGAAATAAATACAACATGAACACACTATAACTAACACAACAAAAAATAACAACACAACATCAACATCTAGGTCAAAGTAGAGGTAGGGTAAAGGTAAAGGTGCAGGCGTTAATCAGCCCCCCGGACGCGCCGCCGCATTCGTGTTCCATTCAAATCGTGGAGGCGTAGTGAATGCGTATTCGGCCTATACAATGACCTGCGGGGGCCAGCCGCTATACCACGTCAGTGTTTTTACCTTCCCAAACAAGTCTGGTACGAATTTATTCTACCCCGAAGGGATGAAAGGCTTGGCTAGCCCGGGCCGGGATCGATCGCTCGACCGTGCGCGTCAGCAGCGCCTCTTACCATTGTTCCACGCGGACCCCTAGGTAAAAGTACTACAAACAATTAGTCTATCACAGAGTAAAATGTGGAAGAGAGCAATTGAGACCGAGCTGTTTATGTGGAAGTTGTGCTGATCATCGGCCACTGTTAAGCTTGATTGACTTGAATATTTGTCAGTTGAAGATGCGAGAAACGGCTTTTCTTATATAGCGCTAGAGATTGTTCCAGGAAGAAATCTGGGAGGGGGACGTTAGGCAGGAATCGTAAGTACCAACTCATGGCGCGCGCAAGGTGACAGTACCTGCGGACCATTGTCGAGTTCACCGCGTGCACCTGCACCCTGGTCCTCGCCGCGCGCGATCTTGGCCCAGGCGAGCTCCTCGATGGGGCGATGGTGACCCGAGGAATGTTCCAAACGCCTTCGCCTCCATAATTAGCTGCCATGTAAATGGTCTAACGGCTCGGTTACATACGAGCGAAATGAGTGAACACAGTAAAATTTTAAGCTCTTTCCAATGAGCTCGATCAGAGGTCCATAAGAACAGCTGTTGGTCAGCATGTTTCGATTTTTGAGACCGTGTACCTTGAATGGTGAAATAATCGTCTTTTACCCAACTCTACTAGATGAGATTATTGGAAAACTCGAATTTCATGTAACGCTCAATCCGATGTTTATTTTAACAAAAATAGAGAGGCTAATGAACGGAGACGAGATATGAGAAACGCGAATGCTGTGAACAGGGCTTTAGAGAGAGCCACGGAGCAAGATTCAAATCTCAGCCAATCACATTGATAATTATACTACAGAATTCAAACTGCTCGTCCTGTGACGTGTCTGGACATTTTAGCACAGTACTTTGAACACCAGTATTCATAACCCCAAGTATTCCTTAAGCCACTTTATTGACTAATATGAGCGATTGTTAGGGGTTCTATACAGCAGAAGTACGGTTTTCAAATAAGAAAAAATGCTCACCAAAAACTGTTCTTATGAACTTCTGACTGAGCTCATTGGAAAGAGCTTAAAATTTGACTGTGTTCACTCATTTCGCTCATATGTAACCGAGCCGCTAGACCATTTACATGGCCGCTAATTATGTAGACGAAGGCGTTTGGAACATTTCTCGCGGACCATCGGACTCCTCTCGTCCGTCGGGTCACCATCGCCTTAACCCATTGACGACAATATCGATTTTGGTGCGCGTGGCTCGTGGGACCGCGCCTAGTCCGTTGTGGCTGGGAATACCCTCGGCATCATCGGAAATAGTCCCATAGAACATACGGTTCTCTCTTGCCATCATGAATACCTCTGACGTGGATAGTGGTGAATTGTGCTCATCTTTCGACGAGCTGCTGATAAGTAGTGACAAGGAGGATCTTTGCGAAAACAGCGAAACTGCTATGGATGGTAAAAAACTGCTTAAGTACTGGTTTGAAAGTACTGATCAGTTTCTGCTAGTTGAAAAAAAAATATATTGCCCCATTTTAGTACAACTTTATTGCTACCCTTAAGTACTGGTTTTTAACTACTAATTTACTACTACTCTTAAGTACTGATTTTGGCAATCGGATCAGTTTCTTTCCGAAAACGGCGGAACCGTCAGTTTTATCCTAAACCATTAGCATTTAGGTGAATTAGATTTATGAGTCTTCAGTGTGGGAATCTCAACCCAATTTCGTTCAACTTTTGTTGTTTATTTGAAGTAGGGGCGAAGTATATGCCGATGTTATGGGTTTTCTTTTCGATTTCTGGGAATTGTAATAAGAAACGTAATATTGTAATAAGAAATGTAGATAGGAAACATGAAGGTGGAAAAGTGAAGGGAAGGTGGAAACGGTGGATGAAACGGTGAATTTCATCCTACTGCTACTTTACTTCTACTCTTAAGTACTGGTTTTGGCAATCGGATCAGTTTCTGTTAGTTGCATTGAAGCGAATAAACAGTATGCAGATAACGTCTCAATGGACCACAACGTTTGTGAATGCTAGCGAGCATACTTTTAAATATTACACCGTGAAACAATTGGTAGTTCTCCACCAGGTACTTTTATAATGCTGTCCCGCAACATCATGGTACACGGTCCCACGCGGCGGAAAAAGTGTCCCGCAGCATCATGGGACATTGTCGTCAACGTGTTAACGAGGAGCTCGCCCGGGCCAAGATCGCGCGCGGCGAGGACCAGGGTGCACGTGCACGCGGTGAACTCGCCAATGGTCCGCAGGTACTGTCACCTTGCGCGCGCCATGAGTTGGCAATTACGATTCCTGCCTAGCGTCCCTCACCCAAGAAATCTAGCTACCTTCAGAGATAGCTTAGTCCGTCTTGGAATTTACCCTTAGGTCATGTTTGATTTAAAAACTATGCCTCATGATATCTGTAGGCGCTGAGAACACAAAACGTCCTGGTTGATTTGAAAAACGTCCGACGTGGTTTGAAAAACGTCCGACGTGGTTTGAAAAACGTATAATTTGGTTTCAAAAACGTCCGTCGTGGTTTGAAAAACGTCCAATTTGGTTTGAAAAACGTCCGATTTGGTTCGAAAAACGTCCGACGTCGTTTGAAAAACGTCCAAATCAAAGTGAAATGGTATACACTAGAATATTTACTCATTTATTTATTTATTTACGCGAATTTAAGATCCACGTCGGAGAAATATGATGTTGTAATGGTGGTGCTAGGTTCATCGCAAGAATCGCTTCCCAGGCGGGAATCGAACCCGCGGATCAATCTTTCCGGAGATGTGCTTATGTAATGGTCTTCCGGTTTATGTTTCTCAATTATCTAGAATTTCATGTTTCGCGAATTTGTGGTCGATTATTCAGCAAACTCTCCAAGGAGCTGATTCGTGCCAATTTCTTCGCGATTTCCAACTTGTGCAGAAAAGACTTAAGGCTCATGAAATTATTGTGAAAACGTGGAGAGGGAATGTTTCTTCAGTTCGAACTGCTCAGCCCTGGTTATATCTGCGTGACTCATGGAAGTGTTACGTGCGTCTCGAAATAAATAACTGAATGAATAATTAAACGTGAAGCCGAATCTGATTCCCTTTATTCAGGGCTCAAAAGGTTCAACCACTTCACTAACAACACCATTCCTACTGCTTTAATTTCAAAAATATCGATCTCAACCAAGACCGCGGCCAGTTCCGCAATGTAGGTTGTCTTTTGTCAGTTTTTTGAGTTCCTCAAATTTCTTTTTAATTTTTCTTCTACTTTCTTTTTCTATGATTTTTTCGAATTTCTTTTTGTCATTTTTTTCATGCTCCCGAATGAACTTTCAGCTTAACTTCGAAAATTGGGCGGAATGAACGAAGGTCTGGCGCTACTGTGTATGCCCATATCTTCGCTAGCATTTCTAGCGAATGTGGTTTTTCTTAACATATATTTTCGTTGCCCTCTGAAGTACACGAAGCGCTACAAGTTCTTCTATTTACTCACTGCTGTCAAGGATATTGTGCTCTCGATTGACCTGCTGCTCATTGTTCCGGCAAGTGATAGTGCTTATAGTATTTTATATATTAATATAGACCTGTGGGCCCGCGTGGTACAGTGGTAAGAAGCACTGCTGTCACCCGCACGGTCGAGCGATCGATCCCGGCCCGTGCTAACCAAGCCTTCCATCCCTCCGGGGTCGGGTAAATTGGTACCAGTCTTGTCTGGGAAGGTAGAGACACTGACCTGGTATAGCGGCTGGCCCCCGCAGGTCATTGCATAGACCAAATACGCATTCACTACGCCTCTACGACTTGAATGAAACACGAATGCGGCGGCGCTTCCTCAGGACTGATCAACGCCAGCACCTTTACCTTTTACCTTTAATATAGACCTGTATAATAGTACTTTTTGTGTAGCAATAGTATAGGGAAACCGCTTGTGTGGTTTGCACCAACAGCCCACAGATGAAAGTCATGCGTGGTGCAGTGGTAAGGGGCGCTACTCACACCCGCATGGTCGAGCGATGGATCCCCACCCGTCCCAACCAAGTCTTCCATCACTCCGTTTTCGGG
Organism: Nippostrongylus brasiliensis; assembly: GCA_030553155.1. NCBI lineage: Eukaryota > Metazoa > Nematoda > Chromadorea > Rhabditida > Heligmosomidae > Nippostrongylus > Nippostrongylus brasiliensis. Next base: position 10,827,867 of record CP130733.1, read on the forward strand.
TAATTTGGTACCAGACTTGTCTGCGAATGCAAAGACATTTACTTGGTATAGCGGCTGAACCCGGAAAATCGTTGTCTAAACAAACACGCATTCACTATGACTCTACGACTCTGAATGGAACTCGAGCACAGCTGCGCGCTCTTAGAATCCTGATCAACGCATGCACCATTAGTTTTATCTTTACATTTATCAGATGAGATGCGCCCAAATGTTTTGAAATTCAGCCCTAGGTGGTCCTTCAAAAATCTGGTGGTTCGTTCATTTGTGATTTTTTTTTTTGATGAGTGGTGATTTCATAGCAGTCATGATAAGATATGAAAACCTAAGGAGGCGTCGTGCTTAAAAACTTCGTCGAATACGCACCCACGAATGGTATTCTTGTATTTTAAATATTTTATTAGGTATTTTTTTATTTTGGTATCTTATTTTTTAAGTGGTATTTTAGCTTGTAGTCATCGAGAGAAACACATTGGTTATGATTGCAACGGGACCTATTGGAAGCTACCCAGGTGGTCAATTACTTATGGGAGTCTTCCTTGGCTGCTTTCTCACCAAAATAATGATTCTCCTTAACGGTTTCATCTATCGCTACCTTCGGATTTGTAGGTAGGTTCCACTATCAAATGAGTCTTTAATGAAATACCATTAACTGCTCACTAAATACCCTATTCTTGATGTTTCCAGATCGCCAGCGTCACAAGGATATCTTCAACAGCGCGAATTCTTTATCTTTCTTGTCGTCAACGGATTGGTGATATTGAATTGGGCAGCCATCCTTTATATATGTTTTTGGCCAAGTCCGCTACTTATCAGAGAATCTCGCCCGATTGTAATGACAGCAATTGGACGAGACTCACACCCTGCCATGTTAGGAGTGACAATGAACGTGAGTTTGCGAACCACATCTGAAGAAAAGGCAATGCTCCATGTGCGAAGACGGCCTAGGTGACAGGGAAATTGTTTGGTGAAATGGTAAAAAACTGGTGAGAAGCATTTCTGTCCCGATTACCTTGAAAACTGCTTCGAAAGTCGTCGTTATACGCTCTGAACGTGTGGGAATACAATACTATCGTTGATGCTCTTTCCGCAGTACAGTACTGGACGTGGCGCAACAGTAAAATGCTGCCCGCGGCGCATCCTTGCGCAGGAAGCACCGTTTCTCTAAATCTTCTTTAAACTTGATTTATTCGTAAAATTAGGTATGTTCTTGAACTCAGAAGCTCGAGCTCTATCTTTTCATATGCGAATGTCGGAAGTTAATAATGGGCGATTTCCTGAACCATAATTTTCAGTCCCTTGCCCCTTCGACTCCTGGTCTGATGATTCTACGATAACTTCGGCCGGCTCGCACGCGAAGACCCCCGTTGGGCAAGCGGCGTAAATGAATTGAAGTACACTTTGGCCCCAACACCACGCGTGGACCCCAAAAACGGCTCCTTTCGGTGTAAAACTACAGTATCGGACGTTCTGTGCGTTCTTGCGCAGAAACCGCCGCTTTCTACATTTTCTTTAAAATTGAATAAAAAGTATGTATTTGAACTTAGCAGCTCGAGCTCTATCTTTTTATACAAATCTTCTTGGAGCCTGTTTTTTAGCCCCTTGATTTTCGAACCCTTGTCCGTTCGATTCAGAAAAAACAGCGCAGCTGCCGCTGTTTTATCGTTGCAGCACGACCAGTACTGTAGACATCAAACGGCCTGGTTGAAAGTTACTCTTATTTTGTTACAGTGTTGTCGTCGTATTTTCAATTCTTGGTTTTAGTTATCGATTATAAATTTCCATCCATGATTTGCCACCTCGATGTAGTGATAACGAAGTGTCGCAATCAAAGTTCTTCAGAAGAGTGAATTGCGAAACAAAGTTACAGCCCACTCTTGACCGGATGTTCTGAATCTCTCTCTTTGCCAAAGTATTTTTTTCGAAAAAAAAACTCAAGGAACTATGAAATGCCAATTACTCGAAGCTTTTCCAGCAACGATTCAACCTCGTGGTCGGAGCACTAGCTGAGACTGTTGCCCTTCTATCTTTCCTTCTAGTCGTAGTGCTATATTCCTGGTACCGAATACGCGTAACGTTGAAGAGTGTCACAGTGAGTCAGAACTCACGAAACATTCAACGTCAAGTATCGACATTGCTGTTTATCCAGGTAGGAGTCGTTTTCAGGGCATACGTGGTGCAGTGGTAATAGGCGCTACTCACACCCGTACGGTCGAGCGATCGATCCGGTAAACGAAGCCTTTCATCACTCTGGCAAATTGGTACCAGACTTGTCTGGAAAGATAAAGACACTGACCTGGTACAGCGGCTGGCCCCCGTAAGTCATTGTATGGTCCAAATGCACATTGACTTTGCGCTACGATTCGGAATGGAACGCGAACGCAGCAGCGCATCCTCAGGGGACCGGTCAATGCCGATAGAACTTATGAGTTTTTTCCTGGAAGCTTACGTTTTTATTTTTAAGCGTCAAGTCGGGTGTTTGTAAAAAGCTGTGGTGGGTCAAGCTGGAGGTTCGAGAATCGAAGCTGGGGGGTCGTATCTGGCTTGCGTCGAGTGGGAGGTCGTATCGGGTGGGTCGTTTCTTAGGAGCGTGGAAAATCAATACTCTATTCGTGCGCGGCATTATTTTATCCCAGTTTTGTTATTCATTTCTATTCAAATATTTATTTATTTGTGTTTATTTTCTGACTAGTGCAGTCATATAAAAAATTTTGCCTTTGTACAAGTGTTGATTAATATTAGCACATTTAAAAAAGGAAACTATCAGTTCCTCACTCATTTCGTTTTCGAAATGTAGGAAGATGTGGTCAAAAGGGGAGAGAAACCGTGTGCATCCGCATGATTTTATAACAACCAGAAAGATAACGCTTACATATTACAACACACAAGGGAATTCAAACGGCATATAAGTGCCTTGATTGTTTCTCAATGATTTTACTACCGAACTCTTACTTTTCCGGACTCTGAAAGGAGCAAACTAACATTTTCAGGAGAGAAATGGACGAAGAAAGATCGGCGAAACGATGTAAGCGTCTTCTACTACAAATGGAAGGATAGAAATGGAGATCAAGAAAGCGACCGATCTTGAATTAGCACTTAATAAAAATTTGACTGACATATTCCATACATATCAAACAATACTACACAAAATATCAGCATATTTTACAATTAAAACGCGACCGATTTCGCCGCGTTGTTCTTCGGTAGCAGTGGCAGTGGAAAAAATAAATATTTTTCAGGTGAAAATCGAAGTAAAATCGAACCTACCCTGTTCACCAAGAAGAACGTGATTTTCAAGTCTGATTTTTCCACCAATGTTAAGAGGGAACTCGAGTTTATCTTATGTGGAGTTTCATTGCAATACGTCCAGTCCTTCCTGAAAAATATTTATTTTTTCCGCTGCCACTGCTACCGAAGAACAACGCGGCCAAATCGGTCGCCGCGCGACGTGCTGCACTGAACCAGCAGTGATGTCAGGTAAACAGTTATAGCTCTGTCAGTTTTTGGAGTTTTATCAAACTGTAAACGGCTTTTGAAGCTAGAGGATGTGGTCTATTTTTATTTAAATAAGTGTTTCTGAAAATCACGTTCTTCTTGGTGAACAGGGTAGGTTCGATTTTGCTTCGATTTCAGGCGAAAATCGAAGTAAAATCGAACCTACCCTGTTCACCAAGAAGAACGTGATTTTCGAGTCTGATTTTCCACCAATGTTAAGAGGGAACTCGAATTTATAGTGCGTGGAGTTTCATCGCGATACGTCCAATCGTTCCTGAAAAATGTTCAATTTTTCCACTGCCACTGCTACCGAAGAACAACGCGGCAAAATCGGTCGCGTTTTAATTGTAAAATATGCTGATATTTTGTGTAGTGTTGTTTGATATGTATGGAATATGTCAGTCAAATTTTCATCAAGTGCTAATTCAAGAACGATCGCCGTCTTAATCTCCATTTCTATCCTTCCATCTGTAGTAAAAGATGCTTCCATCGTTTCGCCGATCTTTCTTCGTCCATGTCTCTCCTGAAAATATTTGTCGGCTCCTCTTAGAGCCCGGCAAATGGAGTGTTCATTACAAAATAGTTGCTCTCAGATCAAGCCTATGTAGCAAGGGGGGTCGAACTGGGACCGCCACTAATAGAGGGGGGTCGTAAATTTTTTGCAGAAAAAAAACCTCATGCGAAACCTCATGAACCTCATGCTTGAGCCTGCTTGTGGAGCCCCACGCATTCTTGTCCCATTCAAAATCGTAGAGGTATGGTGGATGCGTGTTTCACCTATACAATGACTTTACTGGTACTCTGGTATCAATTTACACTACCGCGGAATGATGGAAGGCTCGGTTAGCTCGGGCGGAGATTGATCGCTTTACCGTGCGGGTGTCATTAGCGCTTTTTACCACTGTACCACAGAGCAGATTTATTTATTTATTTATTTATTTATTTATTTATTTATTTACTTATTTATTTATTTATTTACTTATTTATTTATTTATATCTACGCCTGCTCAGAGACGTGCTGACCAATGTAGTACATATTGTGATATTGAATAATATTATATAGGGAAAAGATCCACCCAGTTTCACGGTGCATTCATCCCTGTAGATCTAGCATAGTCACTATTACCCTGCCTCCAATTTGGAAGTCAGAAGTCAGTGCGATCCACAAGCTCGGTGCACATTATGGTAGCGAGCATTATTGAGGACTTATTTCTTGTTTTTAGAACGTGTGAATATCAAAGGCCTACTTTACAGAGTGCCAATCCAATTATCTTCTTCTATATGCCGATTGGTTTATCTCTCGTCTGTCTGTTCTCTGGTTGGCGAATGACACCATTTGTTTCGAACTTCATCACTATTGTTATTTCTCTGTGTCCGCTAGTCAATCCTTTCATCATTGTATTGTTTCTAAATGACTACCGTAATTACGTTCTTCAATTGATTCGCGTAAGGCGAAGATTTACCCGGCATCTCCCGGAGAAATTCACAACACCGAAGCCTGTTTGGACAATTTTTCAACAACATGTCAAGAAGACGTCATATTGACGTCTATTTGTTTTCTCTCGTTTCTGTTGTTAAAAAGGAACGAAAATAAAGGGATGATTCTGTAATTCCTACTGAATATCATCCTAATAGCCTTAAACACTGCCTAGTGAGGAATCGCGTTTACGACGGCATCTGCGCTACCCCAAGCTGAATCGTCTGCCCAACTGGCAAGGAAGGTTTCTGATCAGTCTAATAATCTGTTGTATAGCCTATGACTATAGCTATATAAAGGAGACTTTGCGCCCTATTCACTTCTGAGCTAAAGAGCATTTGGAGGGTAAAGAAACGCGGGTTTCTACGGCATTAGAGACGGCCAATGCCCACCACGGAGACGACCATGTCATGTATAAAATCTTTGCACAGTCTTTGCACCATGTCATGTATAAAATCTTTGCACAGAGCTCCAAACATGGGCGTGCAGAGCGCTGGAGGCATTCTACTGATAGATAGAGGCAATTCGCCACAAGTCAACCGGAAGGGGGAGTGTCTATGTATAACGCGGGAACACAGGTCGTACCTTCGAATAGCATTCTACTCATTGTCAGGGTACGATTTTTTCTGGTACCCCCCTATAGAGTACCGGACGTGCCGCAACGAATAGCATTCTATTCAGGATACAATTTCTTCTGGTATCCCCCCTGTAGAGTAGCGGACGTTCCGCTACGACAAAACGGCGGCAGCGGCGCTTTTTTGCACCCAAAGGCGCCGTTTTGGGGACCACGCGTGGCAACCTGGACAGAGCCTTTCTCAATTCATTTACGTCGCATGTCCAACGGCGGTCCCCGCACGGTAGTCCGGCCAAAGGCGGAGGCTTGTCGAGCGATGAATCACCAGCCGAGGAGTCGAAGGGACAAGGGTCCGAAAATCAAATGGTAGAGATAATTCGCTTGTTGACAGGCTAAACGGATATGGAATATTTGCATGAAAAGATAGAGCTCGAGCTGCTAAGTTCAAATACATACTTGTTTCACGAACTATTCAGTTTTAAAGAGAATGTAGAAAAGCGGCGAAAGAACGCGCAGAGATCGCCACTTCTCTTGCGTTGCGGCACGTGTACGGTGCTGCACATCCACTGAACTGATCGCCTGGGAGTTTACGGTTAGATGAGGCCATTGCTGTTTCCCTCCTTTCTCTGTGGGTGTTAGCTTGCTCACAATTTTCGGTGGAGTCGAGGAGATCTTGGGTCGAAAAGTCACGGTTAGATTTATTCCCTTCCAGACACTGAAGAAAGCGATACCGCCGCAACGTTAGCCAAATAAATATCTGTACCAACCACGTGATAGTATAAGAAGCGGAAGACCTAATAAATTATTCATTGTCCAGTTGAAGATCAGGAAATCACCTTGTATATTTCCTCATTGCTTTTTTGCGTTTTGTTACGTTTGTGTTTCAGGGTTGCACAAATATCGACGCTAGAATTTGTTTTATATTCTACCATTTTCTTACATGCCTAATAGTAAATGTTATGTTATGCTATGTTGCATTTCGGTATGACATGTGTTTGAAGTGAGGAATATAAAAGATGTGTGTCAGGTTCGTTTATTCGCTGGCACACTACAACGTTATTTTAAAAAAACAATCTGAATTTTTGACGGTCTTGGACAGCAGAAGAAGCCTAGGGTGACGTAAAAACGGGAAGAAAAGCGCTTCAGGTTTCTTTCCCACTTGAACCGGTTCCTTTGGGAACAAAGAGAACGAAAATGGTTTTTTGTCATACTGAACAATGGCGGCGGAATCCTTTGGCTCACTCAGAACCACTGGTATTGTTTACCTTGGTATATATTTGCAGAAATTGCTGTGCTCTTAAGAATGGAATATTGTTCACTTTCCAAAAGCAATGAAATGTGGAATGAAATATCCAACATCACAATCTATTTCCCTTCTTCTTGGACAATGAGTAGAAACTTCAGCATTTACTAGGGGTGAAGGCCGAAAACCTGATAATTCGTAGGAACAGAGCCTTTCTTCTACGTCTACTGGGGCAGCATTTCCCAAGCAAAGTACAGTAGTTCCTAGCGAGTCACTTGATTGGGGGTGGTGGTGTTGCCCAGAAATCAGATAATTTCGTCGACTTTGACTGCAGCTCAGAGGGCAAAACAGGAGAACCCTAGGTAAGCGCTTACATTGGAATGTGCTAGTGTTTGGAGCTAGATGTCGGATGATGCCATTTGTGGGTTTGTCCCATATGTTCTAAACAAATATGTTCTCACTGATGATGAGTTCTATCGAAATAAGAGAGCCTGTTCCAAACTATGAGGTCCGTTTTTTTTGATTCTTAAGATCGGATCTCAGCTGCGCGACAGTTATGAAGAATAGAACATCGACAACAATAATGCCAGTGTACCAGATACATATCCTTGTTTAAGTTTGTGTTTTAGTTTGCTTTCTAGCTCGTTCAGTGCTCATCGTCCATGTTATTTGAAGGCGCACGTCAAGTACACAATGAATAAATAAATAAATAAATAATATGAAAGGGATGGGGTGTCTGATAATATGCCGTAACCAGCGTCACCCGACGAAGAAACCAAAGCAGGCGGGTCAACGCTGTATTGCAGTTACCCCTTGTGGTAAACTCATCCTTTTGGTGATGTTGTTTTCACCACATATGTGTGTTGCTGGAGTGAAACATGAAGAAAACAAGCATTATGAGCACAAACAACCACATTAGCTAAACTTCCACAGTTTATACGCTCATGTAAACACAGATGTGCTCTCGAGAACTTCAACCAACGGCCGGAACCAATCCAAATAAGACAACACGATGCGGATGTTTGTCTTTGTCCTCTATCGACGTAGCTGAACAACAGTATGTTTAAGAGAAGGTTTACCTCTTCAGCTAGCTGTAAAATGGTCAAACGAATGCCAAGAAGGAAAGGTAAAATGTAAATACAACCACATTACGTCGAGCTCAACTGAAAGTTGTTTTCAATTCGAGGTCATTCTCAATCATTCTTCAATCATTCCAAAGATTTTTATAAAAAAATCTTCTACAATCTGAGAAACGAATAGCTCTGCTGCAACAGGAAGGCGTAGCTTTTTCGTTTCTCATCTAATTTTTTGTCGAGGTTGGGAGATAACAGAGAAGGAACTTTGTCCCCTTAGCCGCATCGAATTCTCCAGCAAAATTGCCCATAATGACGACTGCTGGTCCAACAGTAAAATCAAACTATTGCGAATCGTGCTCTAAGGAAAAGCTAGCTCTTCAGAGAGGGGGCATACCGTACACTGTTCGTTATACTTCAACAATCTTTCCAGTGACCATATTTATAATTGTTAAACCCCCCATAAACCCGGATATATAGCCCGAACGGCGCCCATCTTTGTCTACTTATCCTAAATTTCCTATGTTATGCACAATCTCTCATTGACTCTGCCGTCTGCTTCTGGCTGCGCCGCGGTTTCGGAGACCGCTCGTCCGTTCATGAATCTGGGCCCAGATTTCTATCTGTTGAGGAAAGCTACGATGACTTGGGGAAATGGGGAATTGGTACGTGATAAGGGGTTGTCAATCACCCTTCTCACCCAACTGAGCTTTCAAATTCAGCCGAGTGAGGATGATGACTGACAGTTCTTTGTCACGTATATCAAGTTAAGCTTAAAAACTAAGTGCACGCTAAGGCTTTGATGAGGTCGGCCAGCTTCATTTCCGTTGGAAAACCTTCTGTTGTAATGTAGACTGCCCATCTATCATGTGTAATTGTTACATGAATACTAGCAAAATCGAGTTTCTCCATTTGAGGATTCTTTCGGTTAACTATATCAAAGTGGTAACTTCTGCTCCTAACACCGCTACTCCGAGCTATTTCTGCGCTCACATTTAACCCAATTTAGTCGAGCAATTCCTGCAAACAACTGACTACTTATTTGCATAGCTTGAGTAACAAAGCAAAACAAGCGCTGCGCTCGTAGTAGTTCAGCCGTTCAGAGCTCGAACAGAAACGGTAACAATTGAAGTTTAGCAGGTGTGCTCTGTATTTTGATGATACCAGCTCATTCGCTTCAATCTCAGGAAAAAAAGCGACGATGACCGGCTTGTATGGGAAGGCGGAAGTGGAGCAAGTGCTGCCTTGCTAACACATGGTCTTTTGAGATGGCGCGCTACCTTTCTACTAACTTCACTGAAAAAAAAATTCCTGAAAACTTTTCCTAGCTTTTGCTATTCTTACTACCGAGCTCTGCCGCAAACTGTAGAAACGCGATACTAAAAGTTATTCGACGTTAGTTGAAATACAAGTTCTAAAAATTAGATTCCAAAGAACAGGCAGGAAAAAAGTGCTCCCTTTTTAGAAAAATTGTGAAAATTATTGGCGGATTCTCTTACGTGGAGACATCGAGTGGCTCAGCGACGCCCTCAAACTGACTGTTCACAAAGCAAACAGCCTTAAAGAGCACCTACGACAGCATGAAAACTCATCAATCTTGCTTGTAGATTTCAAAACGGATGCTGTATCTTCAGTTTTTTTTGGTCCATACTAATATCTCCTGATTTCAGGAATGATAGCAACCGGGGAATCCTTCAAATCGTTGGTACATATAACAGAAGTAACATTAGCTGAACGCATCCTAAATCAGCGCAACTCATATTTTTTGTTGTTGAAATATTTAGCGAGAGGTTAAAATATTCCGTCTCATAATCTTATTTGCCTTTAGTGACCCTAATCCAATATTCATTAAACAGATTTTCATGGGCAGAAAAGCTGGGGAGAGGGTACGTATTGACACTTCAAAGAATAATAAACGCTCTTGTGGAGATGGCCAGCCGTAGCTGTGTTTTTGACAAAATCTTCTTGAAATTGGAGACAGTTTGGTATACGCTCTAAGCTATACAATTTTCAGCAATAAAGAAACTTAAACACTTGAAAGCAAAAAGCAAGCCCCAAATTCACTTTGTATCGAATACCTTGTACAAATAAGCATAAATACATAGCATAGTAGCGTAGTAACCGACGACCTTTTAGGCAAGGATGTGGCTACGGAGAAGAGAGCAACTGCAAGATGGTCGTTGGACATTCTGTTGTCTGATGTTTTCAGGTATTTTAAGAGGAGTGGATGGGTAAAAAATGCAGGTCTAATGAAATTCCCGCTGGTAGAGGCGTTTAACCGAACGTGACCTGCACTGATTGCCAACAGCAGCCCGGTTATCTCCCTCAAGGTGACCCATGCGTTGAATTAAATTTATGTGCTCTTCCTTAGTCAATTTCTGCCGCATGAGTACCCTTCAGTAGTCTCGCATCAGGTGTTGCTCAACGAACCAGATGTGTAGCACCAATCATTATTAATAACCACTACGTGTTTTTCGACAAACCACCAATACCGTGTGGGCTCTCATTAAGCTCTCATCAATGAGCTGTCCTCAAAGGTCTTCTCATTTTGACGCCCGGCGAACTTTCTTGCGAACAGATAATGATAATCAGTACGTAGTACTTCAAAATATTCGAACGCAAGAGGAAGGGTCGATAGAGTTAAGAGATTCTATTACGCAAAAGTAAAAGGTAAAGGTGTGCGCGTTTATCAGTCCCTTGAGGACGCATTCGTATTTCATCCAAATCGTAGAGGCAGAGTGAATGCGTATTCAGCTTATACAATGACCTGCTGGGACCAGCAGCCATACAATGCCAGTGTCTTTCCCTTCCCAGACAAGTCTGGTACCAATTTATCTGGCTTCGAAGGGATAGAAGGCTTGGTAAGCCCAGGCCGCGACCGATCGCTTGGCCGTGCGGGAGTCAGCAGCGCCTCTCACCGTTGTACTACTGGAAAGGTGAATGAAAGTCAGCCGTAGAAGGCCTTCTATGCCTGTATTGCTGTTAAGTATCGCCGCATATCACCTTTGTCTTCTTTTGTAGGTTTCGTCCATGTCATTCTTTTGCGTATCTCCCTCTTTGAAGAAGAGAATTGTCAAAGACACTTCATTTCTGAACGGCTTGTTGTTGCATTGACGGGCAGCGCCGGAGGGAATTGAAAAAAAAATCAGAAAAATTAGGTGAAACGACGTGGCTTTGCCTCATACTTTTCATTGAGTCAACTATTTTGTTATGAGGAATCATTGGAAGGCTAATTTTGGTTCTTACTTTGACCACACTTGGTGCAGTGGTAAGACCTACTGCAAAAACTATTCTTGTCTTCCAAACGACAACCTTTAGGGGATTGGAACTTTGTACTTTTCAGAACGAATGAAAATAAATTATATATTCTCTGATAGAGAAAATCATCCTTCTTGAACGGTATATCATGTTTTATTAATTTAGGCCTTCAAAACTGAGCAGAAAAAAATCACCATCGGTGAGAATATTTTTCACTTTTCCGCTTTTCACTTTACTAGCCAAAAAAACAACGAGATTGATAGTTATCACAAATTTCTAATATAATGCTTGGAAAAGCAAAAAATTCTCTCTTGAATGCTGTTTAACGCTCTGCAAAAGCTTTTGAATTCAACATACAACGGTTGTTTGAAAAAACGGCACGAAATGTTTTACCAACCTATTATGTTAGTGAAACAACAAGGTATATATTAACGACAGAAGATAAATAATGTATAGAGTGAACTTAAATGATCACACTGTTAGTAAACCAGCTTGAAAATTTCAGTCACACTGTACCCTTTATCATTTATTTATTTGAAATGCACCGAAGTGCGCACAATTCTTAAAACAAAAATAAAACATCTAACAAACTATGTAGCAAAACACATAATGACGTCGGCTGTAGTAGACATACAGCCAAAAGGAGTGACATTGAGATCTAATCGATATAGAAAGCCAAAATTAAGGGAAAAACGAATGTAAAACGAAACATTGACCAAAAAAGCAAACACGAAGCTGACAATAACACCTCACATCCAGACGAGTGTCACTTCTTAAAGGCTAAAATTCATATCGAGCACTTTCCTCCCGGTGAATGCTTTCATCCAGAGCTATGTATGTAGGAGAGAGCGTCGTTGTTTGTCGTGCTGATTGCTGTGCCAAAGCGTCCTCATATTCACCAGCCAATGGAGCAACTTCAGCTCAGTGAAATTCGCCATCAATCGTCGCGCAATCGAATGGTCGTCCACTGCTGCAGCTCCAGTGCACTTTGTTGAGATAATATATGTTGGAGATAACAAAATGTTGAACGCTGCTGGTCCCTGGGGACAATTTGGGGATGGCACATAACGAGTGGTTGCTTTTGTGGTCCTCGTAATTCGTCCCTCTCTTCAACTATTCATCGTGAACCGCCGGTATAGTTTTATGATGCAGACTTCATCGCGGAGTCACATTTATTGCGAAGACGTCTGGTTGAATTAAGCAGCCGAGTGGCATTATCATCAAAGGCCAATGTCGCTATTAAAGACTTTTTCTAGAAAACTCATTACCATTAGGCGTCTGTGGAAGTCGAGCCTGCCTGCTCTGGGCAAAACAGTCCGTTCTGCTCCTTTTTGCTCTCGTTACCGTGCTCCATACCATTCTATTCCGACGTTTTCCGATTAAGTCGTGAAAATATGTTAAACACAAATAGCCATCAAAGGAAAACGCAGCGGTTTTCTTACGTTTTGCGATTTTTCAGAGCATTCGCGATTAAAAGGGTAATTTGTGACTAATTCAGGCTAGCCTTATCGCATTCTGCTGTTACACTTTCCTATAATCTCTATTGTTGGTCAGTTTCTAATTTCGTTTTCTTTCTAGCCGTATCGTCTATCGAAACGAATCGTTTTTGGGACACGTTCTGGTCTGCCAAAGCGTGTAGCGATTTATAATTGAAGCGTCTCGTTTTGTAATTGTATTCCGCATTGTCTGAACGTAAATCGTAATCGCTTCTTCAATCGATCTCGAGAAAAGTGCGAATTAAACCATTTTGAACAGATTCAGTGCGTTAAGAATTGGCCGTTTACGTTGTGGCGGAAGTGGCATCAGCCCGATTTCGTAAGTTTTTGACGCTGATATGCTTGAACGAGCCTAAATGCGTTTTTCTGGCCGCCTGACGTGGCCGTTTTCTCCACGCTAACGGTTGTACGTAATGATATTTATATCTTTCGCTGGTTAAAGGTAAGTGGTAATGTCCTCAACGAAAATTTTATCCCTATGCAGTACGGTTTTCCTCAACGGTCTAGTTTATTTATTTATTTGCGTGGAACCATGTTGGAATACATAAGTAAAACAAACTCTGAATTAAATTCAACCAAAATATTTACCTTCAATACCGTTTTTATCACCAATTATCATCAATTAGTCATCTAAATACGAGGGAATGGAAGGGAAGGCGTGATGGAAGGAATCAAGTCAATCAGTGAGCCATTTTAGCCACTGCTGAAGCCACTGCTGGTTATCAGGGTAATTCAAGAATTACCCTGATAACCACTACAGTAGGGAAATCTTGGTCGCTTCCTTGTAATACCACTACAGATGAGAATCATAGTTCAATCTACTGTTAAGGAAAGCTTCCATGTATAGTCTACAACGTGAGTGGAAATGGGTTGGAGAGAAGGTTCAACATTTGAATTGGAACTATAATTGAAAGGATTGGCGCAGAGAATAGTCAGTCATGAGTTCGTTTACATTCCCTGCCGTTTCTATTAACTTTTCATGAACAATTTTTTTTCCGAAGGCCTCTCATTTGTTACTCTTCATCACTCGTAGGTCCGACTTTGAAGAGGATGTACTTATTGGATTTCATTTTGAACGTTTTATTGCTAGACAGCGACGTTAATACATTCCAGTGATCATTAGTCGACAGCCTTGCTTTCTTTTTTCGTTTTGCAAGAACTGTTTTTTGGCCTCTGTTACTGCTGCGAATAGGTTGTGCTCAACCCTGTGTATTTCAAAATAAACGAATAAAGAGAAAATACAATTCATCGGGTCAAAGATTCTTCTCATCAACATGTCTCAAAGAGTCTGGTACGCTACCGGACGTGCCGCAACGATGAACCAGCGCCAGCGGCGCGTTCTTACGCAGGAAACACCCTTTTTCCATATTCTCCTTAAAATCGACTAATTCATAAAATTATGTGTACATCTGAACTCAGCAGCTCGTTCTCTATCTTTTCATATACAAATTTTCCATATTCGCGGAACTTTTTATCTAGCGATTTTTGAGACATTGATGTTCATTCCCTTGTCCCTTGAATTCCTCGTCTGGAGACTCATCGCTCGATGAGGCCCCTCCTTCGGCCGGGCTTCCACGCTGGGATCCTCGTTGAGAGATGCGGCGTAAATGAACTGAGGTAGGATCCCTCCGGGTCACCACGTGTGGACACCAAAACGGCACATCCGGTACTGTAGTTGTGCCTATTTTTCGGATAAGAAGAAGATCCACGGCTTTTGATACTTTCTATTCTTTCTCCATTTCGGTGCTCTCATGATTTTGTGTTCACTTCCTCTTTGTCATAAGTTATTAGTAAAAGAGAGTTCATTTTCTCTTATTTCCATGTTTGTAACGCAATTGCGTCAACTGTGTGAATAGACAGCGCACATTTCAAGCGTCACGTAAAGTTCATCTCATCGTCAGGAATGAAGCCATATCAAAGTGCTTCATCTCAGCAAAAGTGGAGGCTGTTTAGTTCCTAGCTGCATCATATCCTTGAGCGAGACCTCCTTATTATTGAATTCATCCTATTTTCAATTCATATTCACGTTGTTAACTGCCTCCTTTTTGAAGGACTCCTTCCAAAGCATGTCAGAGTCCGCCTCCAGTTATACTAATATGGAGAACATGGACGGGAGGAGACTAGAAATAATTGAATAAAGGTCCTCGTGAACGATCTGTGGGCATGAAATGGATAATATGAATTTCTGGAGCCTCCTCGAGGACACTCTTTCTAGACGATTCATTTCATTTCCTGGTAGCTTTCCATGGGAATTATGAATTGGCTCTCTTTAGGCTGACTCTTCCACGGCCGAGTGCATCTGTGACGAGCGCGGTAAGAAGTGCCAATATCCCCCATCCAGTTCGAGCCCATTCGATATTCAGCATACTCATGCGCTTACGGCTGCCCTTCCGGGTCGACTTCCTGTCCACCAATCTCATTCGTAATTGTAGTTGTACGGATCTTTGTTCTAAGCCATCTACATCTTTTCTGTCTAGAGAAATACAGCTTTTTTCTGAAGTTCATAGCTATGATTCGACAAAAGTTTCTCTTCGATTCTAATCATACTAGACTACTAGAGCTCCTCCAGAGCTCCTAGAGCTTGTGGTAATCTTTTTTCTATTCAATAGATATCAGTTTGTAGAACGCCCGTAAAGTGAAATAAATGGAGAACATCGATGGAACTCTGTACTCGCATGTCTCTTCATTCATTTACAGAAATATTTGCCGGATTTGCAGACCATCTGTTTAACATGAAGTTGTTCTTACGAGATTTTTAGGGATGAAAACTCAAGGGCGAGTTGGTGAGAACCTTAATATGATAAGCTGTTAATGATGTCTACTGTTTCAGAGATTCGGATCAGAGTAAATCAAAGCAGTCCAAACGCTAAACGGAAAAATAAAATTCAAAAGACATTTTCGCACGTTTTCTTCTTTTGTCGAGAGTTTCGTGCCTCCTAAGATAGGGTTCCAATAAAGTTAAGGACCATGAAGCGAGTTATCTACATACCTGTCTGTCGCGCAACAGGGCATCTATCCTTTCGCAGTGTGCTCACATAAGAAGGAGAATAAAACCAATGAACCAACGTAAAGCGAACGTGTCTTTCCCTTTATTTTTGATTTTTATTTTATGGTTTCCCCCTTTTCCATTTTATTTGTATCCTCTTTGCTAATGTCTCGCTACTGATTCAACGAGCCCTGCATGTTTCTTGCAGCTGAGCAGCTATGTGTATCCATTTTCGGCCAGGGCAATGTCAATTCGGCCCAGCAGCTGGCAGACAATCAGATCAAAGCTATTAGGAATCTACACGCTTACGTGAAAGTGCAGTCTCTCAGTTGGCACTCAACCGCCGCATCAGCAGTATACTTTTCAAAAAGTTTCATGCACATGACTCCTCGCAACCATCCTTCGATAAAGCTCTGCACAGCTTCAAGCGTGAATGGGATCTATTTTTTGTTTTTAATCTAGCGGAGTGCCTAATTCTATAGGGATCGCGTTTCGCAGCCTCACCGCATAATTTACCTTATCAAAATTAATGGAAAGTCGATTACGGAGTGTATTCGCCTTTTGTTATTCTGCTTTTCTTTTTTCATACGTTCTCGGGAGTTAATTTCAATTTACCACAGTTTGCAAGCACTTGTTCCATCATTTCACTTTCACAGTTTAACTACGTGTTTGTCATTTTTTCTTTTTCGTTCTCCTTCTGATGAAGCTATCAGTTAATCTGTCTCCGCGTCGGTCTGACCTTATACGAAAGGGCCTTATGTTATGAAAAAAAAGCAAATAAATAATGGCCCGAGTGGTACAGTGGTAAGAGGTGCCGCTGTCACCCGCGTGGTCGAGCGATCGATCCCGGCCGGGGCGAACCAAGCCTTCCATCCCTTCCGAGTCGGGAAAATTTCTCCCAGCCTCGACTGGGAAGGTAAAGACACTGACCTGGTATAGCAGCTGCCCTCCGCAGGTCATTGTATAGGCCGAATACGCATTCACTATGCCTCTACGACTTGAATAGAACACGAATGCGGAGGCGCGTCTTCAGGGGACTGATCAACGCCAGCACCTCTACCTTTACCTTTTAAAGCAAATAATGGCCTAGAATATAGAAATAGGAATACGCTGTATGATTACTTAGCAAAATGCTCAGCTTATTGGATATGTATTTAATCTATTTTTCTCTTCATGATAATGCCGATTCAAGCACCCTTTCCGTTGAATCCATTCTAACAGTTGTTTCAAAATTACCAACAGTCAGCATCCTTGCATTTTTTGTAGAGTAATGGTAGTATCATACTTCGCACCACACGGCCGAGCGAATTATCCCTGTCGACAATTAACCAGGCTTCGAATACTTTCGGACTATACATGTTTGTGGAGGAGAGAGAATGGCTTCAAAGTGGGCTGGCCTCTTCAAGCCAAGGTATCAGCAAAATACTCGCTCACCGAAAATCGGTCGGACCATAGAAAGAGCCCTCGTTCTTCGTGAGTTTGTATGTTGGCCCAAATCCATAAAAACAGAGTACCGGCTTAGTTTAATGGAAATAAAAATGCTGAGAGGGATAACTGGTCTAGATCGCCAGGCCACCGACGACGTTTTTCCTTAGCGTTTATGCCAACCAATTACGGGTTCCGCTGTCCTTGATAGTCGTCTCGTTCTACTCATGATTGCTCACGGCGGCTCAGGCAAGATGCTTCCTGAACATTGCCGTCTTGTCTCTGCTCTTTGACGATTACTGCTCGATTGCTTCAACGACAGTCCAAAATTTTCTCTGAAAGAATCTGTCTCAATCTGTCTCTGTGGCGATATCGTCTTCGAGCTTGGGTCCTCTATATCTGTCAATGTAATTGGCTCTGCTAAGCTCCCCGTCTGCCGACCTGTTAAGGATCGATGTGCAAAGAGCTTACAGACCCTACTGTGGCCGTGAAGGGGCAAAAAAATAAAGTTGAAGTGTTGGCGTTGATCAGTGCGCCAAGGATGGCATAGTGAATACGTATTCGGTCTATACAATGACTCTCGGGGGCAGCCCTCATACCAAGTCAATGCATCCCCAAACAAGCCTGGTACCAATTAACCCGGTCCCGGAGGGTTGGAATTCTTGTTGTTGCTCAAGTTGGTTAGCTGTAACGTGGTAACAACAAATAACAGGCAAGAGAGCAGGGCAGCACATGGTGGCTAGAACGTTTGGTTCGCTATATTTTTCTTCAAAACAAGTGAAAGACAACAAAATTCTCGACGATATTTTTATTATAGAACTACTGGACAATAGTGGATCATTCACTCAAGTTGTTGTTCAGAATGCTCTCCTTTTGCTCGGATGCAGACCTCTAGTTTCTTGGTGACTGCACCTACATACTGTGGGCCGCAAGTAGCTGACATCTATCTTCTGCCACTCTCTCACTAGAGCTGCTTTCAAGCTGTCCAAATTTCAGTGAGAACTCAACGAGACCTTCTGCTGCAAATACCCCCAGACCGAGACGTTCATTTTATTTAGGTCGATTGACCGAGAAGTCCATTGGATTTAGGTCTGAGAAATTTCACGACCACTTCCACAACGTTTAATCCCGATCAGTTACGGGGTACGTCTTTCATGATAGTCGCTCCATCTTCTTTCGCCTTGGTGCTGCTCCCGCGTTTATTGAGGTGCCACACTGCCATCTTGTCTCGCTCCAGAGCACCATATGGGGTGGTCATATCGTCCTCGATCGCGGGTTCTCGAGCGCCACTTCCTTGCATGCGACCATCGATCCGCCTCGTGATCGTGACAGTTTTTCTCCATCAGCCGACCCGTCACAAGGGCCTGACGCTGGTACCGACACCCTTTTCAGCTACTTCTAAGCTAGGCAAGGGTTTCTGCCTTGGACGGGATTGAACCCTGATCATCGAGATCTTGAGCCTAAGCTCTTAACCTCTCGGCCATCCCGACCACTTATCTTTGCCCAAAAATCCCGGACAGTACTCCTCACAGGAGGCAATCGTGGATTTCGACCCATGTGCTGGCACCCAGTCCTGCTGAAGTGTAAATTGTCGTCCTGCAAGATGGTCTTCAGCCCATGGAATCAGATTTTCCTTCAAAATGACATTTTGGTAAACACCAGAGTTGACTTTAATGTTCTTTTTCTCTGTCGGTGACAAGAGTTGGCGATAGCTTTGACTATGGGTGATCCCGACTGTAGGAAGTTTTTCATCTGTCCAAATGATGTCAGAAAGGAGGCCCGCACCAATGGCGTCAAGAAGTTTCCGGCACTTCTCGAGCCTCCCTTTTCGCGGATTCCGTGGGGGCTTGTCCGCGATAGATACGATAACTGGGAGTCCCAGTTTGTTTTTACAATGTTTTGAACACTCCATCGCGAGATGTTTAAGAGGGAAACAGTTTTGTTGAGGCTTACCTTGTCGTTCCTTTGGATCCTTGTCTTGATGATCTTAAGGATCCAAGAAGTATTTACGGCTCTTGGTCGACCTGCTTGAGCAAGTGTACTACGGTGTCCCTGCTTCATGTGCTGCTTGTACTGTGCCACGATTCGTCGTGCAGTTCAAGCGGTACTCCCACTCAAGTTCGACACCGCTCTGATATTTCATATAATAGCAAACGATAACAACAACAAGCGTGTCTAACTGAAATTTTATGATACTTATCACCTGGAACTTCAATGCTACAGTTCAGTGGTGTGTTTTCTGAAGATATGAGCGATGAGAATCGCACAACAGCTTGGATGCGAATGAATGATTCTCTTTAGAATAACGGTAGGAATTATCAGAGCGGTATCGGCCTTGAGTGGGATTATCGTACTAGCACTGATCTTCAGCCTTCTCGATATCTCCGCGGATTGTAGTCCTTCGTCCACAAGGTGTGCGATTGCGGCTCGATGAGAAGAAGGCTGCATATCTTGAGACTTCCTGATCCGATCGATGAGGACTTGAGCAGGAGCACATATCGAGTCGTTACTATCAACTCTAAATACAATGCCTTTGAAACGAGAATCTGCTCGAAAGAGCCGTTGCTGAGGATTTGCGGACCATACTTTCCAGCCACCCTGTGGAGGTAGTGCAGTGTTTTCACGCTATTGCTGTGACAGTGCAGCGGTTTCCCTCTACCCCCAGTAAAAAATGATCGAACAAAGTGAAGCCAAACGTCGTGCTAGTCTCAGAGCGAAAATTACCGTTTCCTTGCAGCATTACCGAATTTGGCGCGATTGTTGTGGTAATGTGCCTACCCTGACTTTATGCTTTAGTAGTCCATGAACGGTGCTATGCTTGAGGTTGTATGTAGGTGTTGCTCCAGCACATTGACCGTAACCTCGTGAAGCAGCTGAAGTGGGGGTAATGCTAACGTAAAAGCGAATCGGGCCTGTCATCGCATAAATAAAGCCTGAGACGACACATGTGTATCTGAAGTCCAAGACAATTCATCTATGCCTCAAAGTGGGCTGGTCACTTGAAGCATGCTTCGAAACGGTGTTTTGTTCATATGTAGTAACGAGAAAAAAGATCAGGAATTGAAATTCATGCATAGAGAGCAAATATGGTGCCTCCGCATGAATTGCCCCATGTTTGTCACTATGACCAATGAACACCTCACCATGAATAACAGCTGTGACGTCTCAAACAAATCCACTGCATTACGAATTCTGTTCGTTGACCATATTTCGCGTTTAATACTCTGTTTAATAGGCATGTCGTAAGCAAACCAGACGGCAGTTTTCTATTACTCATTTACAACTGGATGCAGCTACCACCATCATTCTTCAATTTCCTAATGCCTGGATATTACTCATTAGTACTCTTATTCATTTCGAAACGATTCATCTGGTCGCTATCAAATAGTTCACTACTTGAAAAGAGCACTTGCGTTTAGGCCTCAATGTATAATATTGAGGTAGCTCGGTATTTTTTTCTGGAAAGATCTGGGTTATTGAATAACATCCTTACAAAGCGACAAGTATAACTTTGCTAGGACTGCCTTTGAACCCAACGTAACCTACCCAAATCGATCCTAAACCCAGAGGATGTGACGTGATGGTTATCCACTAATATATTTCTGGACACTTTTCACAGAATGAGCCTTTTCGTGCTTCAGAGTAAAGAATAAGAAGAATAACATTGAGGAAAAGGGAAATAGGTGGACATAGACGGAGAAGTTTGTTTCGAAGTTCAAACGACGTTCTCTATCAGTCGCCCCAATGTTTGATCCCAAAGTTGTCCTTCCGCACTCAGGGTGTCCTCAGCTGTCGAGATCCCTGCGCCTGATACTTTATCGTCATGCATCTATCTGCTGCGCGCATTTGTCTAATCCCTCTGTAGACCAGGATTTGGCAATGAAAAACAGTTCGTCACACTTTTTGCTGGTGGCCCTTTGGGTAACTGATGAAGTACTGGCGAAATGGTCTCTGTTGCATCAGTAGAGCAGAAAAACAACTATGACAGACTTGACAGAAGTCCACCAATGTCCGGAGATGGATTTTCGAGAGGAGTATATGGCCTGACAGCAAATTTTACTCTAATTTTCACTCTTTCGCATGGAGAGCGACACCTCCATGCAGTAAGCCTTGGACGAAAGGAAGCATTCCTGTTCGGCTGTCACTTTTTAAAAGATCGTTGAGCGCTACTGGCTAACGGTTTCCCGATGCCTTAATTTCCTCCGCCTTGTAACGTTTTTTTGTTTGTTTTCTATGCAGTTTTCCTGCATAGAAAACGAACAAATCAAAAAAACAAACAAACAGTCTAGAATTTTTTGTTCTAGTTCTCTTTCTGGGCGCTGAAAGTTTTCATTTTAATGCTATATGTGGCTTACTTCAAACTGTTGTTTTATACCAACGCCGGACAAAATATACAGGGTGCGCCAGCTAAATCCGGACAACCGCGACGCGATTTTTCAAACAGCCTTACGAACGCCAAATGCAATTCAAAGCCAGAATCCTTTTGCACATTAGTAGAGGAATGTATTAATATTACAATGGCTCAATGTAGGCTTTGTCAGCAGCAATAATCGCCTCCATCCTCGAATTGAAACGTTCGCGAGCCCTCTTCAAAAAATTTCGGTCAAAATTTGCAAATACTGCTTTACTGGCGGTTCGCAGAAATGTGACGTTAGGGTGCCTCTTCTCGTTAGCAACCCTCTCAACAACGCTCCAAACGTGGTAGTTCGTGGGGTTCAAATCCGGGTTTTTCTGAGACCAGAACACCTTGAGCCAAAGCATGCCCAAGTTATCGGACGGCCAGTTTTAAACCAAATGGCTCGTGCGCCGTCTTGTTGAGAGACATATGGCCTTACTGATGATACAACCGCCATCCACAGGTCTACTACAGTCACTGGACTCTCGCTAACTCCAACATCAGTCGCCAACCTCCTCAGCGGTTGTATCGGGTCCTTCAAGATCAGCTACTGAGCCCGTTCTACGGCTTCTGCGGTTCTTGAAACACGTTCTCGCAAATGGGTTCTCCTCGCCTGAATTGCAGAATTCTCTCTGGAAGCCTTGTAATTCGCCAGAACATCGTAAACCGTCGATCTCGAGTATCTGAAGAATCGAATGCTTTCCGCCCCGTGCGTTCAGCGCGAACGCTTTCTATGATTGCGGCTCTTCTGTTGTACTACGCACTTATGGGACTTATGGGAAGCAATTATGCAGCTGCGAGGGTATCACTACAAACTCGAGGGTTTTTACTTACTCTATACCAATCGGGATCTCTGACGAAGTTACGGTATGGCGGGAGATTTGAATTGAACTTTGTCCGGATTTAGCTGGCGCACCCTGTACATATCATATCAAACCGTATTTTCTTTGCCATCAGTGCGTGAGGACAAACAACGTTAAACTTGAAATTGAGGATATATTATTAGATTAGGTTATATTCGATGATTTTGCTGCAACGATGACTCTACTGAGACGGATGAGCTGCAGCTGTTATGCTTCAAACGTGGTCGAACTCCGACTGTACTTGTATGCTATTCCATGCGCAAGGTGGAAGACAGAGCGTCAACGAGTCGTTCTAGGAAAAAAATTAGAGATCAACAATCTCCAAATTCTCTTATCTCTTAACCTCGACACCTTGGTAATAATTTCAATATATCACTCTTCTGCGTTGGACTTCCACTTAAACACCTTGTAAGACAGAAGAATAACGTATAGAAATTACCAATAACATGAGAGTCTTCGGATGCTACACAAGAGCACAAGCAAATGAATAACCAGAGGGCTAAAATTGAGAAGTAAGCACATTCCGTCCGATCCATTGACGCCTTCAAAACAATTTATATCGGAGAGATATGAAGACATTCTCTCCTTTGCGTACAAATGTCGCTTCTATCATACTACTGTTAGCGATAGTGCGAACGTCGCACACCACTGGACTGCGGCAAACCTCGCTGATGGCAGTGTTCGCGAAAAAGTTAACACAGCTCTTTTATCGTCCGATATTTAGAGCGGCCGATAGTGGAATATGTATTTTTACTGCATTATATTTTCAGGCCCGCGTGGTACAGTGGCAGGAGGCGCTGCTGTCACCCGCACGGTCGAGCGATCGATCCCGGCCCGGGCTAACCAAGCCTTCCATCCCTCCGGGGTCGGGTAAATTAGTACCAGACTTGTCTGGGAAGGTAAAGACACTGACCTGGTATAGCGGCTGGCCCCCGCAGGTCATTGTATAGGCCAAATACGCATTCACTCTGCCTCTACGATTTGAATGGAATACGAATGCAGCGGCGCGTTCTCAGGGGACTGATCAACGCCGGAACCTTTACCTTTTTCCTTTATATCTGCAGTGCGTTTCGTAGTTGTAAACTACAGCTTGCTTCAGTTCCGGCACTGCTTTGTGGAACTTGACATTTCAAGGCTTGTTCTCCGAATTCCTATCGAGTACAGTGGCAAATGACCGATATGCACACACGATGGAATTGCTTCGTATTGACGAAATAGTATCTATTATCCCGCTTCCTTCCTTCTGTCACCCTATTGGCTCGTTATTTTTACGTATAAATAAGGTTACCCGGAATGTTCTGATAGGTTCCGGCAAATCGATGATCACAGGACGACAGGTGACAGGTTGCTCAACGTTCAGAAAACCGCCAGCGCTATTCAGACAACCTACAGTACCGGACGCGCCGCAACGATAATACGGCGGCAGCGGCGCCTCGGAGCGCCGAAACCCGCCGTTTTCAAATAACTTCTTAAAAATTGGTTCATTTGCAAAAATAAGCATATATTCGAGCTCAGCAGATTGATCTCCATCCATCCATATACACTTTTCCCAAATTCGTGAAACTTGTTTTCATTCGATTTTTTGACGCCTCGATTTTCGGATCCCGATCTTCGGTCCCTCGCCTGGTGACTCACCACCGACTAGGCTCCGCCCCCTCGTCGCCGAATATAAATATGCAGCGTCCGTTCCACCGACTTGGTCCGCCTCCTCCTCGCCGGCTATAAATGTTTGGTGCGTCCTTAGTTAGCGTCCCAAGCGAGGAGTAAGGGGCCCCACGGGGTGGCTCGAAGGAGCTACCACGCTTGGCCCCTCGTTGGGCATGGGGTGCAAATGAACTACGGCTGGCTCCTCCCTGGTCACCACGCGTGGACACCGGAACGGCGCATCTCGGCGCTCCGGAACGCCGCTACCGCCGTTTTATCGTTGCGGCGCGTCCGGTACTGTAATCCTCACCTTCATAGGTAACTCATGGCGTCGTAGAAGTGCATGTAAGGGTATGTGAAGGACCGAATGCTGGCAGCAATGTCTCTAGAGGCTTGTTTGTTATGAATTCGACTTGGATCCTTGTCAGAGACAGAACCTTACCGACACTAAGCGGTACCCTCGTTGCTCGTTACTGCGCAATTCGCCTTGTCTTGATGAGGGTTTGCAATATAAGAACAAAATTGTATAGATGCCAGGATATCTGTGAAAGACACACTCCTGTGAATATCTGGAAATGATTCGCAGCTGGGTCCTAGACACTGCCCGCCTCCTTCGGCGACTGCAGACGCTGGCAAATTTCTGGAGGAGGGATTTCGTCGGGTCAACGTGACCCATACGAGGGCATTGTTGCCTTTTCTGCTACGGTTTTGCTTAGTTGTCGTTCGGCTAAGTGGATTGAGGTGCTCATACGACACTTTCAATTTTTTTTATTGCTATATTCTCTCAGAAGCCAAATTATCATCATCTATTTTTGTCCGAATTTTCATCAGCAACTTTTTTCCAAGATTCGCTCTTTCCCAAAGCCGTTTTGTAGCTGCTGAACCACAGTTGTGCCTTATTTCTTCAATTCTTTTTTTCCTTGAGTATTGCTAAGATTTCCATTTTTGCCAAAAAAACATGGCTCAACTGCTTACATCCGTCCGGTCCTATGTCGTGTCGTGAAATCTTTCGCGAAAAATTTTCTGGTGTTATCGTTGCACGTAATCAGGCAGCATCCAGAAAACCAGATGGAAATGGAAATGATTTCCATCTGTTGCTTTCATATTAATTAATTAATGTTATTGCTCCTCTGAAATTGGAAAATTGATCGAAAACTTGTTCCTGTTACGCTTTTTCATCCCCTGTCTTAGCTGCATGAAGCGTTCATCTATTCAACTAATTGAATTTTGACAAATTGACAAATGAATTGACAAATTACAACAAATTTCGCTGTCTAAAAACAAATCCAATATTTTTGAGAACACGTTCCTCTTCCCTGGCTCGCTATTTTCTTCGTGTCGTGAAAAGCAAAAGTATGAGTCGCTACATGAACTTTCCCTCTACCGTATCGTTCACTTCTCG
This sequence comes from Nippostrongylus brasiliensis, assembly GCA_030553155.1. Taxonomy (NCBI): domain Eukaryota; kingdom Metazoa; phylum Nematoda; class Chromadorea; order Rhabditida; family Heligmosomidae; genus Nippostrongylus; species Nippostrongylus brasiliensis. Next base: position 10,853,196 of record CP130733.1, read on the forward strand.
CTCATTGTTACCCTTCTCCGAACAATGATCGTGGTACATCATCCTACTTCTTCCTAACATATGAATATAGGTTGTAAAAAAAAAGGTCTGTCCTTTCTTGGCACCTTATTTTAAAACGTCATAACTCAGCTCAGAGCTAACTGTTTTTCCTAATCTAAATACCATTCTAACGAGCATGTCTTTCACTAGAGGACTGTTAGTCACCCGTGCCACTAGCGAAAAACCTGAAGATCTGCAACGAGTAAAATCCAAGAAGGCGATTTGGACGTCATGTTTGTTTCTAAATCCTCTCTTCCTTCAAATTCAATGTGGATGTCTAAGGAGTGAGTTAGAACGAGGGTCGACGAATGTGGTAAATGTAGAAGAAGTTTCGATTTGTCGTTCGCTTGAATACTGGAGGTCCAACTCTGAAACACGTAGATGCGGTGTGTCCTGGAGATCACTTCTCGCTCATTGTTACCCTTCTCCGAACAATGATACAACTTCTTCCTAACATATGAATATAGGTTGTAAAAAAAAAAAGGTCTGTCCTTTCTTGGCACCTTATTTTAAAACGTCATAACTCAGCTCAGAGCTAACTGTTTTTCCTAATCTAAATACCATTCTAACGAGCATGTCTTTCACTAGAGGACTGTTAGTCACCCGTGCCACTAGCGAAAAACCTGAAGATCTGCAACGAGTAAAATCCAAGAAGAACAATATCATTGGAATTTTGTTTCAAATTTGGACGTCATGTTTGTTTCTAAATCCTCTCTTCCTTCAAATTCAATGTGGATGTCTAAGGAGTGAGTTAGAACGAGGGTCGACGAATGTGGTAAATGTAGAAGAAGTTTCGATTTGTCGTTCGCTTGAATACTGGAGGTCCAACTCTGAAACACGTAGATGCGGTGTGTCCTGGAGAAGTAATGGGCATCTTGGTTCCTAGCTTAGACTGTCACCTTTTCAGTGTCACATGTATTTCCGATGTACACATCTTTCTCTATCGTTTGGCTAGAAGGAAGGAAGAGAAAGTAAGACTAATAAAGTTGTAGTTGACAGGATGGAGACCACTACCTTCTTACGGTGGAAATCCGTCTTTAGAAAGATCCTGGAAGGCCAATCGAAGTGAAAAAACTGTGCAAAATGTTTCTTCTCATAGTAAAAGATCCATTCTTTATCGTATGTTAGGAATATACCAAAAATCGTTTTGTAAAAGTCGCCCTGATTGAATGAATTCCCAACCGCCACTCGTTCCAGCTGCACGCTTCGGTGAAATTGTGAGCCATTAATTGTCGAGTTTTTTTTTTCACCCTCTAAATCGGCTTAAGGAGGCCGAGGACGAAGGTGTGGAAGAAGCTCAAATCTCCTGCTTTCACATGAAGTAGTTGTGGTGGCGTCTTTTTCCTCACTTCTTTTTGGGTACAAGGATTAACGAGCAAACGTCCGTCAAATGGTGCCCTCACTTCAACTGATTCGATTTCTTCAGGGAGTTTGCTAAATCAGACAATTATAGTATATCGTGAAAGTGCACTTACTAGGTGTACAATGTTTAGATCCACATCATTCAACTCCACCACACTGCAAAGTTTGGCCTGGTTAAGTGAATTCTATCAAAAACCCATTTTAGCATTGCTGTGTTTGAAGCTTTATAAAAAATCAGAAATCGTGAGATATTGTCAAAGAAATACTTCTATGAGAAGAAGAACTATTTATCAACTTAAAAAGCACAGCTCGTTGATTCCTCGTCTTGCCCTTCGTATTTGATGTTCAATGACATCAGGGAAGCGCGGAAAAGGACAGAACTTTGTTTACAACCTAATACACCTATGCGAACGAGTCACCCTACTTATTATCTCAATCTTCCTGGTGACTGCAGTATTTTATTTCTCACATGCAATTCAGCTTTTCCTCAAAAGGGAATTTATTCTTATGTTGCAACCTAACCGCCGATCCCTTCGAGTTCGGGTGAATTGGTAAAATGCTTGTCTGGTAAGGTATAAGGCACTGACTTTGTCCTGCTGTGGCCAAATAGGACGACGTCAATATGACTCTGAATGGATTATATTGATAAGAAATTTCCCGCCTTTTTTTTCCTGAACCACTGTTCTAAGTTGGGTTCGAAAGCTTTTGTAGAGTGTGACACAGCGTTCGAAAAGAATTATTTGCTCTTTCAAAAAGTGTATTTGAAATTTGTGATAAATTGCAATTTCCATGACAAGTAGGGAGGAGTAACATAAAATCTAATAGAGGAAAATATCGTTTTTCAAAAGGTATATAACATTTCATTTAAGTCTCTAAAGCTAAGCAGAAAAAAATCGCTGTCGATCAGGTTATTTTTTCACTTTTTTTGCTCTCCACTTTATCAGCCAAAAAAACAATGACATCTAAAGTTATCACAAATTTCAAATACGGCGCTTGGGAGAGCAAATAATTCTCTTTCGCACGCTGTGTCACACTCTGCAAAAGCTTTCAAACTCTTCTTACAACAGTCGTTTGAAAAAACGGGAACTTTCTTACCAACCTAGCAGAACGAATACCTGGCGGTCCTAAGGCGTCTGACCACTTAACATTCTACCTTCATATGATAAATATAACATTTAATAGAAATGTGTTAGATTTTCACCTTAGAAACCATTTGTGGAGGAAATACCGAGGAAATACTTCAGTGCAACAGTGGGGACTGAAACACGCAAGAAAAAACGCCGATGCTCAAATGAAATGTCTAGTAGATCCGATGCGATGAAATATGAAACTTATTTCAGTGAAAACAACACAAATCATGTTGGCTGCGGTTTACGACTTTCCTTTTGAAATGTTTGCTGTTTTTCTTCCTTGTATGGGTCTTCGTTTGCTGAATCAACCCGAAAATAACCATTTGCAGCTTTTTTGCAATCCGGCCATCCATTGTTTCGTTTCCTGTTGCCTCCAACCCGCCACTCTCCTTCCTCGTTTTCTCTCCAATCAGTTTCATGGAAATTTCAGCCTCACCGCATCTATTTGAACCAGCGTGGGTTTATATAGACCTTCTGTCACTCTGTCAAATGACAGCGTCAGGCGATTGGTAATTTAAGCACTGCTGCCTTTGAGGAAATTGGAGACGTCATCTTATGGCACCCATGTTTCGCCTATAGACGCGGTTCAGTATGCCAGAGACCCGTTTTCCATTTCCCTATTCCACCGCTGAACGTCATCGCCATAGCGAGCAATCACCGATTTTTTCGAAATGCCAATTTTTCCCCTCCAAGGGTTCTTGGCGGCAGCGAGTGGTTTTCATTCCACCTCATTTGGCTATTCCGTATTTTGGTCCTTGTGATCCCAGATTACAGAAAAAATAAGCTCGAATAAAAATTCAATTTTACATCCGATTCCCCTCATATTCAACGCTCTTCCTCGAATCAGAAATTAAAGGTACGGTCAAACACGAAATTATTACTGATTAGAAATTTTGCTTAGGTTGCTGATTATTGTAACTCGATTTCTCTCATTTGTTTCTGGATGAATGAATGAATCAATAAATACCCGTTGGAACTGTAGTTAACACTCGCTTCGCTTTGAAACCACGACTTTGGTCAATTCCTTAACTTGGCGTTTCTTTGATATTTTGTATTTAGTCGTTGCAGCTGAAGTGTGGTTCTTGTTTGCTTAGTGATAGTGTAAAAAAATTAATTGATCACTATGTACTTAATACTGACTTCTTCTGTATGTTAAGAATATCATCATCGATACCAAGAATATCATCATCGGTGTTCAACGACGAGAGAAGATGAGATTGTTGAACGATTACCATGTGTTTCCCTTAGCAATTCGTTTCAATGGAATAAGATTATTTTCATTTTGGGCAGTTAAGTTATTGCAGAACATCAGAATTTCAAACTATGTAATTATTTTCAGCAATTAATAATTCATTCATGCTTGAATAAGTTTTTTTTTATTTTTCACTCAATTGACTTACTGCAGAACATAAAAATTGAATCAAATGGTCTTCACTTTTAGAGAAAACGCAGCTGACGGGGAAATTGAGGAAAACGGTTAAATTACCCTCCATCATGGCCACTATGCAGTAATGAGAAGATTCCATCTTCATCACCAGCACTCAGCAAGCACTTCTCCTTCACTATTCTTTTCAGCTCTGTCATCTTTGAATGCAGAAATTGCCCTCTCAGCACCAGCATCGCTTTCCCTTAGCGCACTTCACTTTTATAGAACGCATAGTTAATGGGCATTGGTGATTCACGCCACAGTTCCCTCTAATTATTATAGAACCATATTTAGAATGTCCTGCAATTGTTTCGCTTTAATATTTCTAAGCCATCCCAAGACCAGAGCATCCAGGTTCTCCGCTCCTATCCAAAACCGCTGCCATTTTCTGAGGAACGCCAACAGGAAAAACAGAAGGCGATATCCAAGAAACAACGGACGCCGTAATCGGATATCAGTACGTGCTTATCGAATTTTGCTCATAAACTCGGCGAGAAACACAATCCGCGTTCGGAAGGAACTTTTCCGAGCAGCTATGAAAACATCGTTTCTCTCGGGATACGGTGTTGTCCTTTCCTGGATTGCAGACGAGCAGCGTAAAATAGCGTGTGATGAGGTTATTTAATCCGAGTCGACAAACAAAGCTTGATTGGCTTTCTAATGCGACCCCTAGCATGACTAGTTGCTCCTCTCTAGCGGGTTCATGAAAGGAAGTTTTAGGAAGTTTGTGGCTCTATTTATCACGAGTAATAGCGAGTAAGCTTGACTTTCTCACGAGGGGGTTCAATTTGAAATCAGAATTAGATTCGTCAAAATTCCGTTCGACTGTAGTAATAAATAGTAGAAAAAATAATAACAATAATAGTAGTGAAAAATAATAACATTTCAAAAAAGGCACGGGATCTGACGGAAACTCAGATTTTTCGAGCCATGTGCCGAATTTAATCTCAGTTTTATAATCGTGATCACATTCTTCGCAGTAACTGCAGAAATCATTCAATTCTCTGATAGCGTCATTCCTCTTTCTTTCCACCGTAATCCAGACATCAAGGTATCCGCCCCTTGCCTTGTTTCCTCTTGTTTGCCTTGTAGTTGCTTTGCTGTTCAGCAGAGGTATCTGTCTCACTCTTTCTACCACTGCTATTTCTTGCGAGCAGTGTGCTATTTCTCGAAATGGCAGCAGGAAATTGTCTGCTAAATTGACATGTGCTGCTGTGCTGAACGAGGTTAGTTGGTGCATCAGCTATCCATTCGTTTCATCAGATATCCTACCGTTTCGACCTGTTCGTCCTCATCAGAGGGCTAAAAAGTGGTTTAAAACTTCTTATCCTAGGTCTGTCCGACCAGGCGCCGAGCCGTCCCTGGGATTTTCGTGAAACGTGAAAAATCAACCTTAGAAACTGTAGAAAACGAGAAATAGCGAAACACTCACCCTGTGATCCCCGGCAGAGTAGCGCCGACGTGGGAGCCAGCTCTGGTTGACAGTTCATGAGACTGAATCATATCAATCATTCCAAAACCCACAAAGCGGTGCAAACGGTAAGAAGTCATTGCTTATCGAGAGTCACTCATTTCGATTGTTCATAAACGGATTCCTTGCGGAACTCCAAAACGCCTCCAATGCCTTTCTGGACGATATCTCAGCCTCGAAAGACAGAATTAGTTCCGTACTTCATATCAAAATCATCCCCGTGCACGTCATGTCTGTGCCTTCCCAGCGGTGCTGTCAAAGTACCTCTTCTCTTACTGGGCAATAATGAGAGACTGGATGTGCCTATCATACGAAACTGGATATCGTCTAGGAAAGCATAGGAAGCGTTTTTGGTTTCCGCAACGAATCCTTGTATGAACAACCGGAATGAGTGACTTCCGATAAGCAATGACTTCTTACCGTTTACACCGTTTTGTGGGCTTCGAAATGACTGATATGGCTCAATCGCATCAACTGTCAACCTGAGCTAGTAGCCACGACGGCACCACTCTGCCGATGGAATAGGGGTAAGACATTTAATACCTCGTTTTCTACACTTTCTTAGGTAGATTTTTCAAGTTTGTCAAAAGTGCTAGGAATGGCCGGACAGACCTAAGATAAGAAGTTGCGAGCCACTTTTTAGGCCTCTGACGACAACGAACAGGTCGAAACGGTAAGCCATCAATAAATCTGGTCCACTTACTAACCTCGTTCGGTACAGCAGCACACGACAATTGTAACGTCATGCAGATGATTTAGGAAGAAAGAACTTGGAGAATGTCTGCTTAATTCTCTAAAAAAAGTCGAAATGAAAACTCGATCACTTCGATGTTCTACGTGGGCAGCTCCACGTTTCCACAAATCTTATTGTAACTGCGGATCCTATCGTTTGATCTCCTGAGAAATGGAAGCTTAACTGCGGATCCTATCGTTTGATCTCCTGAGAAATGGAAGCTTAAGAGGGGATGATGAAGCTCGACAAACTTCCATTGTCTTGAGATGGCGATTCTGCAAAGCCTACGTGAATCATTAATAAGGACATCGTCATTATGCATAAGACTGGAGGGCATCATTGCCAACTGATGTGTCTCTTCTTGGTGGCTACAGTACCCCTCTGAGCTTCTCTTTCTCTCTCGTTCATACCTGGAATGAAGGTCACATCTAACAAGTTTTACAACGCGTCGTCTGTTGTTTTCATCCTTTCCGTATTTTCAGAGTTTGGGATGTTTTTCCTCAAGCGCTAAATAAATAACTACTTAGCATCACCAGCGCCTTCGAAAGCTCAAAGAATGTTCGACTCACGAAAGAGTACAAAGGCTAGTATTCTCCGGAGCCACGAGGAGAACAATGTCGTCATAGTACTTCATCGTTAACTAAGGGCAGCTCACCATGCAAAAAACGGCGAGCCTTCATCCTTTCAAAGGGAAAAGTCGCGGAAGACATCGTCCTGCTGTACTCAGACCAGCACCTTTCATGTTCTTTCAAGATACATCGTTTACATATTTACCATCAGTTTTCCTTCATCCAGCACCTGAGGTGGTTACTCCATGGTTCGCTCTAGAATCCGAAATAATCAGAATAAAAATAGAATCCTCACTATATAACAAGCGAAACCCAGTTGTTTATTTGGATGAATGTCAATTTCATTTTTTAAACGAGAGCGGTTGGTGGCGGGTGTATCGCTGTTCACTAATGAAATCTTTACTATCACACTCTACAATATCACACCCCCTCCCGCCCTTTCGCTTCATTTGCCAGCCGTTCAGTGGTCTATCAGTCAATCCATATGAAGAAAAAATCTCGGCACTATTCCACCTATGGCACTTCTGTGGTCAGGGGGAATTTTCTAAAACGATCTCTCCCGGACATCGTCTTAAGGAGTTAGATAAGGAACCTTAACTAACTTCTTAAGACGAAGTTCGGGAGAGATCGTTCTGGAAAATTTCCCTCTGACCACAGAAGTGCAATAGGTGGAAAGTGCTGACTACGATTCTAGGTGATCAGCATGCAAAATAATCTACCTAGGGCTAGAGGGAGAGAGGTTATTGCAGAGAAAAAAATTAAACCGTTCTTCCCCGCCGCAACCCCTTCAACATCGTTATCAGCATGCCAGTGGACCCCTATGGTCAAAGTTTGAGCCAGATTGAAAATTTCTAGGACTCTTGCAGTGTGACAGGTCCTCAGTCTCTTTCAGTCCAGATCAGATCAAAATATAATATTAGTTTCTCAAGCTTTGGAATGCTGATTGCAATTCTGATCTTACAATCAAAACACAGCATTGCGTGTGCTCAAACTGTCACTGCTTTCCCGCAGCAGTAAGTTATGTTTCACTTCTCAGTGTCGAACCCTTCCTCATTTGCCACTGTAGAAAGTTTCTGCAGAGCTGCTGATTGAAGAACCCTAACGTACGACTTGTTCAGAATTTTTTAGAATGCTAACACACAGGTGGACACATTTGGAGTTCACTCTTCCCCTTGAGCACATCACGTCCACACTGATGCTACTCATTGTCTTGATTTGTGGCGAATATCGTGCACTACAAAATCTTATTGTTGCAAACATGCGACAGTGAAGACATGATGTTGTTGTTCTACTTGATAGCGCATACTTCACAGAAGCCATACATTCCATTTAGACCCGGAGAAGCTCTATAGTTACCTCATCAAGCCAATTAGAACATTCGCAATGCAATTGCAAGATCGTTGAATGTACATAGCGTCCTAAGACTCTTATTGCACAAGTGAGCTCCTCGTCTAGCTTTTTGTATGCCGTAGTTTAGCCCAATATTTGTTAATAAATGCATCAACGAAATCTCTTGGGTACGTTCAAAGTTTGAAGCCGCAATGTGAATGGAAATGTGGGCTCGCCTTCGGAAGTGGATCGTAATAGAAAAAGGAGAATGATTATAACCCAATGACATTCCAATTAACAAACACAGGTCGCGGCAAGAACATTTTTCATTAGAGTTTTCCACTGTATGTTTTCCTTCATTTATGATGGAGACATTCTCCGAAAGTATGGAATAGTGCTCTTTTTTGTTAGCAGGAAACTAACACAACGTCACATTAGCGTAGTTCTTTGATAAAGCCCTCACTTGTTTGCTTTGCTGTTACAATTTGCAATTCACCAACGAAAAAGTGAGATTCTTGTGGAATTCTTCAAGCTCTCTCTCTTCTCTTGAAACCTCAGCATGATATTATATGTAATTGTTGAATTCTGCTTTGGAGAACGAGGTTGGTAGGGTGGACCAGATTCATTTGAGCTAACGTTTCGACCTGTTCGTCGTCGTCAGAGGCCCCACGATCCACCAGCAGAGTGGCGCCGACGTTCTAACCAGCTCTGGTTGACAGTTAATGTGACTGTTCGGCACAACAGCATTTAACATTTGTGACATTCTTGTTTTATTGTACTGAGTAGAAGTGGTTGTAGTTCTTCTCTCTCACTTTGCTACAACTAATGTACTCCTCTTCTAAAACTCAATTTTTTAAAGTAGTTAAGTTGTTTGAAAGAGGTCATTTCAGGTTGGCTGACTTGCACCAGCCGCTTGCTTTCGTTCCGAAATGGAATGCATTCGGGAATCAGAGCTGCGCGAGTTGTTCAGAGAAATCGACAAGAACGGTGACGGGAAAATTACGAAAGAGGAACTAGAGGTAGATCACAGTCCAACGAAGACCTCCTTCCATGAAAGATGTCTACTTTTAAGCTGGCACTGATTCAACTTGGAGAACGCCCTTCAAGCTCAAAAATCGAGGCTATCATCAACCAAACGGACACTGACGGTACCTATATAAAACAGTGTCAATATGAAACAATACAGTCTTGATCTTTCATCGGAAGAAGACATCAGTTTGTGACTGAAGAGTAAGAACTTAAGCAGCGAAATTTATTCTTGCATTACTTTGTCAGCTTCCCAACGAAGCTAGCAGCAACTCCAATTTTCAGAAAGCGAGATTAGGAATATATTAGGTTGTTAACTAATTATTTGCCTTTTTTCAAGCTTCTGTTGTGCGCATAGTAAAGAAGCTTTCGAAAACATCCAGATAGTCTTCGATAGAGAATTATTTGCTCTTTCACGTGTATCTGTATCATTTATCTGCTATTTACGAAACGTTGAAATTTTGATAACTTTTTGACCATTGAAGTTGAAATCAAAAATGAGAAAAATTGACCCCACCGACAGTGAATTTTCCCTGCTTCGTTTCGAGACTTCCTGCAAAACTGTACATACCGTCTGAAAGTAGAGGAATTTCTCTATAAAACGGCATACAGTTTGTTTTGGTTTTCCTTGGATTTTGTTTACTTACAGAATAAGCTTGAAAAAAATGGCAAATAATTAGTTAACAGCCTAATAGTTCAAAAGTTAAAAAATTAAATTGAGAGTTTGAAATCTTTTTTTCAAAGTCATCTAATCTCTTTGGGAACATTCAATGTAGGTAATGGCTGCATTGAAATCGACGAATTCCTGCAAGCGTTAAAGAAGCAGCTGCTGAACCCTCGCGAAGAGAGAGAACTCAGAGAAGTTTTCGGAGTGAGTATACTTTTTTTATTTCGATTTTTTTCATTGCTATCAACCGCTTCCTAATAACAATATTCTCTCAGGTGTTCGATAAGAATGGTGACGGAATGATTTCGGTCGACGATCTGCTCACAGTAATGCAGTCGTTGGGAGAGAAATTAAGTGAGGCGGACGCTCGGGAGATGATCAGGGAAGGCGACGTCGATCATGATGGCTTGATCAGTTTTCATGGTGAGTTGCTTTTGCGTTTAGAACCCTACAGAATTCAGATTTAGATTCAATTTAGAATCCTACAAAATTTATTTTCACGCTGGATTTTCAATCCAATCCAATTCAATTCATGAACACTACGAATGACAGTGGTTACACAACAGCAATAGAAAATGGAATCGCCTAAACACAGAAACCAAAGTTGCAAAATTCACTATTATTTCAGTAGACCGCTCTTTGCAAGACCTCATGGTATAAAAATCTTCAGAAAAACGGATAAGGGTACTTTTTAGAGCCGAGTGCTTACTATGAAGAAATGTGCCTGTTTCCTATTTTCGGTCTTGGGTACCATGTTTTGTAGGAAGCCCCTGTAGCTCTAGAGGGACCACAGTGTAAAATGACAGTGGGTTCGAACAGAAGTAAAATGGTAAACGTAAAGGAAACGCCCTTAGGGGGTCAAACGTTGATCAGTCCCCTAAGGACACGCCGCAGCATTCGTGTTCTATTCGATTCGTAGACATTGTAAACGCGTGTTTGCCCTATACAATGATTTGCTGGGGTCGGCCGCTATACCAAGTCAAGGTCTTCTCCTTCCCGGACAAGTCCGGTAACAATAATTCACCCGACTCCGGAGAGATAGAAAGCACGGTTAACCCGGGTCGGGATCGATCACTTAGCTGGGTGTCAGTAGCGCCTCTTACCTGTACATCGTGCGAGTCTGGTTGTTGGAGAAAATTGTGCAGATTAGGCGTTAATTTACTCTGTACAGGTTGTGAGCTTTTAAGTGTTTTGATGAATACGTTCACCTTCCCAGACAAGTCTTGTACCAATCCACCCGTTCCCTGAGATACGGTAAGCTTGGTTAGTCCACACGGGGATCGATCGTTGGACCGTGCGAGTGCTAGTGGCGTTTCTCACCATTGTACCACACGGACGGATTTGCAGAAATACCAAATAAAAAATACAAGGTTTCACAACATCTCGATTTTTTTCAAATTTTTTTTCGGTATTCATTATTCGCAATTCGAATTTGAAATGAAAAAGTTACATCAACAAATTTCAGAGTTTATCATGCTGATCAAGGGGCGGTATTGAGCTGGCGACAGCGATCAAGAGCACCAGTTACTCCAACGTGGCTCGGCCTAGACGATGCTGCCGACGTGCCTGCTTTTTGGCCACACATTCAAAATGTTGTACATGAGCACTGTTTCTTGTATTTTTACGATAACCCGCATTTATGCCGTAGAAGTTAAGCTAGCAGTTCTTCACTAACAAGGACGCTTTGCAGGCCTTGGTAATTTTTCACTTTTTGGTGTGCCTAGACAACTTTGCCATTCGAGCCTCTACGATTAGGAGCTTCTTCTGGTCACTCTTTTCAATTCAGAATCTGCAGGAAACGCTTCGAAGTAACGTTGAGTAATCTACATCTAGGTGACGTCACGCAATTACCGCTAAAATTGGATTTTAGAAATGTATAAAAGTGAGAAAAATCGCATTGAAACGTGCTCTGAACCCACCTATGTACCCTGGTCGTTCGTGAGAGGTTCGATGGTTACCTTCAACCAACTTTGCTGCGCATGGAGTGGGTGTACTGGTAGGAGAGTGACTGAGGGTCCATTTAGACTCTGCGGCAAAGTAGCGCTGTAACTGAGGTGAAACCGCGGTTTCTCCTAGACGTAATCGTTGCATTTTCAAGAACGATGCAAACCACTGCCGTCTCGCAGAGAAATGTCTGAAAACCTCGCATATCACATCCGCTGCCTTGACGCGAAGTATGAATACACGCTTGGCCATTTACACTCCGCTCCCCTGTTTGGCGCCCTCTACATCTCTGTGCCACTCCTTAATACCAGTACCACCTACAAAGCATGAATGGGAATTCATATCATTTGCCTAAACTGCGCACCTTTTGTTTCGGCTCTTAGCAGCATTGTTCCGCTTTCTGTGATTCGCGACATTTATTCATTCGCCTCATTTGCCTATGTTCATCGCATTTTTGCGTGTTATCAGTCTATATTACAAGACGCTGAATTTTTGAAAGGAATAAAATTGAAATTTCAATTGAAAGGTGAAGATTAGCCTGAATGAGCTTTTTCAAATAGGATTAGGGTAGCTTCGGAGAAGTTCTGCTTATTTTTCAAGCAGGCGATCACACAAAGGACAAAGATCTCTGTCTCAGGATGTACAGTTCTAATATCAGATTCGATGCGATTGGAGCGTCAAATAGTTCTAGTGTGAGAAAATGGACAGGAACAGCCCAAACTCTCCGGTATTAGGCTGTCGCAAAATTAATTTCGGAAGTGGACCGCTCAGTTCAAACTGCAATAACTCAGCTGAAACGCAACCTTATGAATCGAACTAAAAACCGTTAGCATCTACACACCTCTGCCAACGAATCGATAATAGACCCAAATCTTTAGAGATGGAACTAGGATCACGGGAATTAACGAAAGCAAGAAAGGCATTTTCAACATCGGTCAAATCAGTGAATTTTTTCTGACGCAAATAAGAATCAAATGCTCGAAAAAAGTGATAGACTGTTGGCGAAGGGTCGGGAGAATAAGGAGTAGGAGGCAGAACTTCAATGCCTTACTGGGTCAATTTTTTTCCGGGTGATCTTGGCGGTGTGTGCTCTTGCGATGTCCTGCAATAGGCCCTTGGTATACTCCCGTTGTCGATCGCCGTCGATCGCCGTCGGTCGCATGCGCTGCGACTGCGACCGACGGCGACCGACGGCGATCGACGGCGATCGACAACGGGAGTATACCAAGGGCCAGCGACGGACAGCGATGGCCTGCGATGGCCAGCGATGGCCAGCGATGGCAAGCGACGAACGTGTCTCCTTGTGAACAAGTGAACAGTGAAGTGAACAAGTGAACAAGCTGAGCAATGAGAGAAAAACAAGAAGATCAGCAACCAGCTCCAGTGCTTAAAAAGGCGGTTAAATGATACTAGGATTTTTTGCATTACACTAAACGGACGAAACATGTAGTAAATGGACAGAAATTAAGAGAAACGAAGAGTTCAAAAGCAGTAGTGATCATCTTCTTCAAAGATATTTCCACATGTGTTGTAAGTCACATAGTCGCTCACAATCACTAGTGAAAACCATGAAGAGGAATGAGGTATTGAGGAAGATATGCCGGATGAAGAAAAGTGGGATGAAATGAACGAGCTGTAGTGATCTTCACTTTAAGAAGAGAACCAGAATCGAAGAAAAGATGCAAAACACACTGAAAATCAAAAGAACATCAAACATGCATGAACATAAATCAAAAACAAACAAAAAACAATAACAACAATAAGCAAAACCCAAAACGAATCGAAGAAAAGATGCAAAACACACTGAAAATCAAAAGAAGATCAAACATGCATAAACATAAATCAAAAACAAACAAAAAACAATAATAAATACAAACAAGACTCACCAATGGACTATGCCGCAACGCAAGCAGTAGCAGTGACGAAAGAAACAGAAGAACAAACAAAATGGAAGCAAAAAAAGCTTTGTCCGTTTCGTCCCTTAACCTTAGACGGAAAAAAACAGAAAAAAATCAATTTAAAGCCATCCCCGGGACTCATCAGTAAGGTAGGGATGGCTTAACTTTCAAAAACGCAAACTAAACTTAAAATCAGAACAGACTATTAAATACTAAAAACGTACATAATTCATTCAAACACACCTAAAATCAAAATAGAAGAACAAACGTGCACTAAACAGCAATCAAAAACGAAAACAATGATGAACAACAACAACCCTACCCAGAAAGGTCACAAAGAATAAAAAATGACAATACCTAAAAAATAAAAACGCAATACAAAGATAAAAAATGAAGAAAACTCACCAATGCCCCATGCCCGTCGCTGGCTGTCGTTGGCCATCGCTGTGCAGAGCGCTGCGACGGCCTGCGACGGCCAGCGACGGCCAGCGACGGCCTGCGACGGCCAGCGACGGCCTGCGACGGCCTGCGACGGCCTGCGATGGGGATCTCATCGTTCCCCGTCGCTGGCCGTCGCAGGCCGTCGCAGGCCGTCGGCGATCGACGACGGGACTATAACATAGCCCCGTCGCCGGCCGTCGTTGTCGATCGCAGACGGGAGGCGTGGCAGCGGACAACTGCCACGCCGACCGCCGTTCACTGCGATGCGTAGCAGTTGCGCAGCGACCCCCGCGACGGACAACGGGAGTATACCAAGGGCCATAGGATCGCACCGCTTCTGTTCGCTAGTGCCGGGCACAATTTTTGCAATTTCGGGGACATTTCGCCTAAATCATAACACTATGGCTCTGCTGTAACTGAACCACCAGGTGGCATGGAGCTATGATGGATACTGGTTCACTACACCACCACACAGTAATTGTAACCTTTTTAGGGAGTTTAGGTTTAGGATAAGGTTTTGGTGGAGCACCCTCATCAGTCCAAGCAAATCCCATTTACTGTTATTATAGAGAACCATATTCCAACTACAACTACAAAACGGTGGACAAACGGTTCATTTTTATGACGAATTAGGAGGATTGAACAGGCGTCAAAACGCGTAAGATGCAGCTCATCGGGCAATTCATAAGGAATCGATTTTGACATCTTTGACAATAAATCTTCTTCAACTGCCGATTTGTTCCAAATGTCTCGCAACTGTACAATAATATACATCCAGGCCTTCTGCTAGCTTACGAGTATTAGTCTCTGGATTTGCTTTAACTACTGTCCTAAAACCTCTTCATAATGGGTCCACTTGCGACCACGACCAGTCTTTCGTTCGAGATTCGAAATCACCAGAAGCAAATTTTCTAAACCAGGGCTGCACTGTCCTTTCGCAAGGGCAATTCGTCCCAAAAACTCTGCTAGGGCTACGTGCTACGTCTGGCGCGGGATGTCCCAATTTATATTCATAAAGCATGAGCACTCGAAAGTCGCGTCCGTTCATGTTCGAATGAAGCCCTGGAAAAAATCGGCTGCACAAACTAGAGTGACAGTAATGTACGCTTTTGATAGAGCGATAATCTCCTGCCTGATAGTATGCTTGGCTGTCCTTGAGACGAGATAATACGGCGTAAAAAAGTTTTCTTCTGAACACACACAGAAAGCGAAATTAATTTTGCGACAGCCTAATACAAACGCATACCTTCATATTCATTCTGATTTGAATTTTTAATAAAAGGCATGTCATTCTAGAAAATTCCGGTGAACAACCCACATTTACTATTATACATTCCAATTTATTGTTCTATAAACATTTCTGCAAACATAAATATCCAACCAGAAGTACTCTCAATAACAAATTCGACACGTGGAGAGGCAGATAATCGATTGATCCTTTCTCATACGTCACTAAGACATGGGTAATAATGCGGCTGAGTACCTAAATGCAACAGGGACACAACAAATGAACTTGTTGTTCGATCAACGAAACAACAAAAACAACTTATAACAACTGACTTAGAAATCGATCAAACGAAACAACTATTATAACAAAAACGCTAAACCTTCAGTCCATCTCGAGTCCTATACATCTTCGTTGGCGAGTCAATATTAGAACCTTGTTCAAGTATTGCTCAAGTACTGATAAAATATAAAAGTAATTACAAAAAGCGGTTACGGTGTTGGTAATACCTGAGCACGTGATGTTGCCTGAGAGAGGATAACATCGAGTACAATGGAAAACGATTAAAAGTAACAGAAGACTTCAAAGAGCACCTATTTGGGGAAAAAAGACTTAAACGTTCATTAAGAATCACAGGGTAAACGAAAACGAGGTAAAAAGGCATTTATCTACCCGACCCACTTGCTAAGATATCTTTTATGAACAAATGTTTCACTGAGATGATCCGGAAGAAAGCAACTCTGACACATTAGTGTAATCACGAATGCTCATATTGTGATACTTCGAGAGATGTACAGCAAACCGAGCTCTTGCGGCGAATGACACTTCGCACGATTTGCAACAATAGGGCGTGATCCCTAAAAAAAACAGGAATTCCAACCGTTTTCTTTGGAGCTAATGAGAACACGTATCCGCAGTAGGTGAAGATAAAGGTAAAAGGTCCGCGTTGGGCTGCTTCCCTAGGACGCGCCGCCGCATTCGTGTTTCATGCAGAATCGTAGAGTCATGTGAATGCATATTTGGCGAACAAAGCGACTTGCAGGGTCAGCCGTTGAACCAAGTCAACGTCTTTAGCTTCCCAGACAAGTCTGGTACCAATTTATCCGACCCCGGAGGAATGGAAACCTTGGTTATCCCGGGCCGCGATCTCGACTGCGCAGGTTTCAGTAGCACCTCTATCACTCTACCACTCTTGCTTACTATATCCACAAAAACGTTCAAGAAATTTTACAACCTGCACAACATCAATTCGAAATGTGACCTGTGCTACTAAATTTTATACCCAGTAGACCACACGGTAAACCTTGCCAAAGGAAAAATGAAAAAAACTAACTATTGAATTAATCTCCTTACTACCTTTACAAACAGATTCGTAATAGTGCTCAGCAATCAACGAACCTTTGTGACAGTTCAAATGATCTTCAAGTAGCCCAGGCGTTGCAAAAGACTTGTTGCATCCTTCCCAGGAACACGCGTGTTTCCGCATTCGTCTGTATTGAGCATAGGCTTTGTCGTGAACCTTAAAGTATCACACTTTTAGAAACGTATGATAAGAAGCAACACAACCTGAATTTTTTTTTAAACATCAGCTGTTCCAAAAAAAAGTCGAACTGAACTGATTGAGAGATGATAAGTTCCACTTACGCGCTTCACGTGTTTCTTGAGCAGATACGAAGTCCGATAATTCTTTCCGCAAAATCCGCACTGAAGACCTGCAACATGGAATGCGCTTAATGGCAAAATCTATTTCCTTCTTTCTATAGAATAGATGTCAATTTTCACCTATTCCCCCGCCGGTCAACTTCGCGAATGACGGTACTTCAGGAGCTTCACCATCTCCGACGTCAAAGAATGCGACGTCAGAGTTGTACGATGTCGACACACATTCCGACACTGATGCAGTCGAGCAGCTAGCTAGCTGCTTTACACTTGGCAATGATGTTGAAGTATCTGGAAAGCAACAAAATAGATTCCTTAACCTCCATCCTACAATATACATTTGGCTTTTTCTTCAAGCCAAATGCGCAATGAGCATCTTTTGTTTGACCTGAAAAATAGAGTTGATAATGTGTGCTATGTTTGCCAAGATAAACGAAAAACGTCTATACAACCCTCACAGCCGCTTTCCTCGAACTCATCCTGCCTCCGAGTATAATTGACAGGCAGAACAGTGTCATGATTGTGGACAGAATGGAGATGATCGTCCAGGTCTCCAAGTAGTACATTCACAGTGCAGTCCGGCATTGGACACATAATTCCTTTCTCGTGAGCACTAAGGCAAGGTATTTAGTGAGCCAAACTCTAACTGTAGGAACGGCATAACTAAGAGAACGAAACTTACTTCATGACGTGAGCGTTGAAATCGTCGACTTCGCTCGTAATAAAGTCACAGTGAGAGCACATAAAAGTTGGACTTTGCCGCACATCAGCAATTGTAGGTGCGGGTGTAGCAAGCACAATCTTCTTGCTAACGCATGGTTCAACGCTAACGTGGTGCTCTTTCTTCAGGTGCGTTCTGAGATATGAGAAATTAAGAGGAGTTACTTAGGCCAAAACTCAAGAAGACCAACTTCAAACGCCAACGCGAAATTCGCTTGTTGCATCCAGCGACACTGCACAAGACACCGTTCACGTGGTTCGCTTTAATATGTTTACGGACCTCGGAAAGAAGCTTAACAAAGGCTTAAATTCATCTATACAAGAGGTAAAATCGTGGTTGAAATCTGACCTTGTATGAATAAGAGCAATGAGGACAACGATGCAATTTCCGATGCTCTTCTGCTATATGGCAACGAAGGACTGAGAAATTGTCGAACCGCTTCTCACATTTAGAACACACGTGCGAACCTTAAATGGCAACACATCGCCCGAATAATATTTAAAGCGTTAATTGAAACAAACCGTTATGCTTGTTGGTAATGTGACGACGAACAACACTCGGAAATGGAGCAGAATATGAGCAATAAGGACATCTGGAAGAAAATATATTTTCTTTAGGAAAACTAGCTGATATAGGAACATACCTGTGTCTCTTAGCGGCTTCTTCGTATCTCCTCTTTGCGTCTTCAGCGAGTACTTCTTTCCGCTCTAAAGTGCCAATAGTCGGCAGAGCACGACGCGGCCGTCTATTTTTGTCTCGACTGCAGCCAGGATTGGTCCTTATCACTCCTAAATAGATGAAAAACGCTTATGGACGCACCGAGTTCGCGTTCCATTCGGAATTTCAGAGGCACGGTAAATGCGTATTTGGCCTATAAAGTGACTTGTAGGGACAGTCGCTATTCAAGCCAGTGTCATCAGCTAACCAGACAAGCTTTGTACCTAATTACCTGACACCGGAGGTACGGAAGGTTTGATTAACTCGGGCGGATTCATCGCTTGACCGTGCGGGTGTTAGTAGTGCCTCCTACCGCTGTTCCAACTTCTACCATACATATCAGCAACCAGCACAAACATGGTAAAAAAAAGGTATTCCTTAAGGACGCGACGCCGCATTCGTATTCCATTCACAAACATACAGACATGGTGACTGCGTATTTGGTCTTATTTGGCCTATACAATGACTTGTGCGGACAATCCGTTAAGCCAACTTAGTATTTCTACCTTCATAGTCAAGTGTGGTACCATTTCACCCGATTTTATGGAAGGCTTGGTTAGCCCGGGCCAGCATCGATCACTCGACCGTGCATGTGTCAGAACCGCCTCTTACCAATGTACCACGTGAGCTCGCCGAAATATGGCAGAATACCAATATATCAAAGCTCACCGCTGCTGCCAGTCGATGTAGACGTATGACGGCTATTTTCTTTAGACACAGTCGAAGCTGCAGCCCTTTCGCGGTCTTCGGTAAGCGAGCTCAGTACATCAAAGTCTCCACGACTAGCAGGCCCAGGAGGTGTTTGTTGAGGACATCCTTCAGCTAATGGCATAAAAGCAGATTCTTCACTGGGATCGATCCTACAACTTCGATTTCGAGAACCACCGCAAGCTTGGGCTATCTCGCCATCATCGGCAAATCCACTGGAATTTCCAAAATGACTGCAAGAAGGCGACGAGCCCGCATGCGAAGTGCTGCCGTCTTCCTGAAGAAAAATTCTGAAATAAAAATTCTACGAACACTGAAGAAACAAGTAGGAAAATTTACCGGTTCCGCTAACAACGATGGACCACCACTGCTTCCAGCTTCGACCACACAGTCCTCTGAAAATACCATTAAATACCTGCACTGACAGGTAAGACTGTAAGCAATGTAAAACCGGCAGAATCTACACAAATTTTGCAGCCATAGCTCCTTATGCATCATATCATATCAAAAGAAACATAAAATCGAAAAGAACTAACCTGACAAGCCACCACTTACTTTCCGACGTCTTTTCTTCCTACCACTCAACATCAAAGCGACACTAAATTTCAATTCAGTCCATAAACAATCGCCAAACACAGAAAAAACTCACACAGCATTAAACAACTGAGATAACTTCGATTTCCAAACGGTCGGGAAAACACCTCGAAATCGTAAAAGAAATATTTATCATCAAAAATACCTATTCTTACCTAGCGCAAAAGTTCAAAGGCGCAACCATATCAATACAAACTCTTACTATCCTAGCGGTAAATATAATACTACGGCGAGCAATAATTTAAACAACTTTGCAACAAACAAAAAACAGAAAATTGAACGACAACCGATCACTTGAGCCCGAGTACAACGTTGACTGAATAATTATAGTTACATGCTTTCCTGTCCACTTTTCTAATCGTCGTCAGGTGGAAGCAATGTAAATTCAGAGCTTTCATCCGAGACCTGTAATTAATACTATGCAATTACTTGAGAATGAAAAAAAAACGAATAAACCACGAGCACCTCATTTTCTTCCGGTGGAAGCAGTCCGAACATTTCCGCTGCTTTTGCTCTTTGTTCGTTATTTACCAATCTATCACTGGTTTTCTGGGGAATCTCTTCCAGATCAACTTCAGCGACTACGCTCGCGTTCTAAATTTTAATATTTGAGGCACCTTTCGTAATATAAGATCTCTAGAACTAGTCCTTGGAAGATGTCTGTTACTTGAGGGCTAAGGCGCTGCTCCATCCAATCTTCATCTGTCCGCATTTTCTTCTCCATAGCATTTACAGCCTGACGGAACTCATCCATTGCAGAACAGTCAGCAGGCACAGGACAAGCGTCAATCGAATGGATCAGTGAAGTTAATCGAGAAAGGTTGGCCGGCACTGAAAGGATTATATTTATTTTTCTTCCACATCACAAAGTAAGACCACAGAAAACATTTGTTAAGTAAAGCATGAATGACAAAACGCCGAAAAAATCACCTTCTACTTCAGCGAGACCTAAGCAGCACAAATGGCCCGGTGTAGCTGGTGAATAGGGAAGACGACAAATGATGTACTTGTTCGCAGCATTCTTTTTCGCACAATCCTAAATGATCAATGTACTACTAAAGAACCATGTTTACAAATCTGTCTCGTTGTATCGCACACCCTAAATAACCGACATTGTTTCTTTCTTAGGTAATTAAAAAGGTTACCGGCGTTTCTTTTTCAAGAGCAGATCTTTTTAGCTGCAGTGTTTCGGTTTTGTTTGTTTACCGACCAAGCCATCGTGCGCTTTACGGTATAAAGTGTATATGTACAAATGTAAAAGCTACGAAAATTACGAAAAATTTAAAGTGACTAGTTTCAAGTGAAACTTTCACCACGCCGAGGTTCATAGAGAGTCACCAGGCGATTACGAAAACACCCACAAAAATACAGGAGAACTGAACACCAACCCGTACAATCATCTCGACAGCGGGACCGAAAAGATCAGGAAACGGACGACGCTGTTTCAGGTTGTGACCGTCGAGAACAAGTTGAGAGCACGGTGAAATTATTATCATCACAAATGACGCGCGACACATTGAGTCGACAAGCCAGCGATATGGACGCACGGCTAAAAGAAACATTGAATAGAATGGAAAATAAAGGGTAACTACATACACATCACATGAACATAACACGTTGACGACGAGGCAACTTTTTGTCGGTCTGTCGCGCGAATGTAACACCCTTGCTTAACACACCAGTTACGCCATTAGAATTTATTCGAACCGTTGAAGATAGATATGAGTGCTTTTATAAGAAACATCAAGATGACTTGGACGAGTTATTTTTCAATAGTGATTAACTGTATGCACCTGGGAGTGTTTTTCTTCCTTTCTGAAAATCCCCCTCGCTGTTGATCTTGAACAGACCAACATTTATAGGTAAAAAGAGGCACGCGTTCGCTTCCCCTCTGACCCTGATGAATGGAAAATTACTTCCGGGATTAAGAAGAAATGCAGTGATGGAGCAAGATTTATTCGTTGAATTGTCCTCAGATAACCCTTTCTCGATAACCTTTGATTAAAATTAAAATTATAAACAATGGTTCGATGCAAAAGCTGATGCCACAAGTATAAGATACTCCTGAGTTTATTTTCACCAATGGAATAGGAAACAAAACAATGGCGCGCCATATGATTCAAATAAATTACCGTCGCGTACCATTGCGCGACATTGTCGTTAAAGTGAAGCCTCAATACAGAATGGTAGTTAAACCCACCAATATTGCTCATTTCCTGGTGATCTAGGAGGACATTTACTGCAATATGCTTCTCTAGAACATGGCTGAGAGCCAGAATAACTGCAGTGTGTTCCGCGCAGTCATCCGTTGACAATAAAAGCACAGACGGTCTCACGTGTAGCTCGATCTCTTGAACTTGTACAGGAGCACGCTTCACTCTTCGTCGCAAGAGAAAGATGTACAGGGCGCTGGATATTGCCACCATGGCAAGAATTGCTGGAACGTTTACAACATTTAATTGGAATCTGGTTACAATCGTCAACGAATTTCGAGGTGACAATGAAGACATGTTCAAAGCCGAAGAAATTTCAAACCAACTAAAAGGAATTACTACTCTCTCGAAGAAAGAAAAAACATATACCTGTAAGGGCATAAAGAATCGAAGAGCCGGAATCACGCATGCGCCGCAAGCCTTTCCACGACATGCTTGCGCGGTCTGCAGGTACAGTAAAATTGATGGCAGTGTGAGGACAGAGCCGGCAAGGGATAGACGGTTCCTCCTCACAAATAAGTAAGCAGTCGTGACGAGGAATGTGTGCGTACACGACGTAGCTCCCTTTAGCCACATTTCGCCACTGGAAACATTTTTCAAGGAGAAAGAATACTGCAGGAACCTCACGAGCACTACAGCAAAGGTTCTATGGAAAAGCACCAGCACTCACTTTGAAGCCGGTAGATGGGTGAACAACGTTGACGGATTCCAGCGGACGGAGGACGCCTTCAGAATGATGTTCGAATATTGACACCGTAATAATTCGTTCTAAAAATGCGCATGATGGGATGTCCACATCAATCTGCTAAGAAGACCGTTTACAAGAGCAACTTAATAATAGGAACCATAAACAGACGAAGGCTTCTCGACGCGCAACCACAATCCGTCTCCTTCGCTAAAGTCTACAATAAGAAGCGGCGACCAATCTGGACTGGAGATGTTCTGAAAGAAATTAAATGCGTTCGTTTTGCTGTTAACACTGGATCACACCAAATCTGATAGAATGTATGAGAAAAATAGAACCACCTTTTGAGCATAATGAGCAGCAATTTCGGGAGACAGCTGAGAATCCGAGGGGGAACTGATTAGCAGACTTGATCTGAGGTGAAAGAAATTCAAATTTCCAGAAAGCGAATGAAACCTAATCGAACATTAGAACTCAAACAAAAGAGCCTTACCTGCACTGATGTGGTAGAATTGTGACATTGACAAGATACTGAGAAAGGCCGAACATTCGAAAACAGGAATATCCAAAATAAAACGGAACCTGTAACATTGAAAATTAGACAACTATAATCAATCTATTTGTCAACCATAACCCAAGCTGGCGCTGAAAACTGTATCTGACAACGGCTCGAGTTAATATCGCTGAGTTTATTACGCGATAGGTCCTCAACGACAACGAAAAACTCCTCTGTGGAAAAGGGAGACTATTTCATAAAAAGAAGTACTAACCATAAATTAGGGAACCCTTACTAGCTCAAGTCGCATTACTTACCCATAAACAAGTTTGCACGGAATAAAATCTATGTCAGGACACGCCAAGCGCAACCTCGTTGGATCGATATATGTATATGAAAACAATGCTTTCATAAGTCGTTCAAACAATGGGGTTGGTCGAATTTGGAACTATGAAAAATAAGGTCGGAAATAGAAGGCTAGATGAGTAAAATAAGGGAATGTCAGATATCGGAGCGGTGGTCCAGAACGGCAATACACTTAGAGAGCGGCTAAAAACATGCTCAGCGAACTAACGACCGCAGTTGCGGAATACCTCGATGAATGAAAATCTAAAAACGCTTCAAGGTGGGAAAGCACAATAAGAAGACTTACAGCTACGGACTTCTGATCGGTGAACACAACAGCTCTGCACGGCCAAATCCATTTCCCTGTTTTTGCCATTCGTTGGACATCGTGACAGTAAATATCTTCAGCATCCGGAGCATAGACACATTGCAAGCGAACAGTGACGGAATCAGCATGTTCGTGAACAGCCACAGAAATATTCAGTTCGATGTAGGGCAACCTGTAAATCATAGGCTAACCGAATAGAGAGAAAAAACTATGAAACGTAAAAATCAGATGCCTAAACGATCTTGAATGGACACGAAGGCGGCGAACTATCTTTAAGGGAACTGATCAAAGGCGACATCTTCACTTTTTACCTTTCAGAAATCAGTTGTCGCGACATTTTTGTACAATATACCTTATTAAAATTCGAAAAGCCATAAGATTATAACGCCAGATGAAAATATGGCGACATTATTGCATACTATGTACTATAGTTGTGCTCGAATGAATATTCGAACGTTCGAATTCGAATAATTCTATTCGAAATCGAATATTCGAATTCGAATGCTCGAAAAAACGCGATTTTCGAATGTATTCGAGTTCGAATGCTCGAAACATTCGTGTTCGAACTATAGTTGTGCTCGAATGAATATTCGAACGTTCGAATTCGAATAATTCTATTCGAAATCGAATATTCGAATTCGAATGCTCGAAAAAACGCGATTTTCGAATGTATTCGAGTTCGAATGCTCGAAACATTCGTGTTCGAACTATAGTTGTGCTCGAATGAATATTCGAACGTTCGAATTCGAATAATTCTATTCGAAATCGAATATTCGAATTCGAACGTTCGAAAAAACGCGATTTTCGAATGTATTCGAATTCGAATGCTCGAAAAATCGCGATTTTCGAATGTACTCGAATTCGAATGCTCGAAAAATCGCGATTTTCGAATGACATTCGAATTCGAACGTTCGAAAATCGTCGATATTCGATTATTCGAAATTTTTGGGAGAGCATAACTATACTATGTACTAGGAACTCACACGTTGTTATTCTCAAAGCGTGCGACCGGAGTGATACTAGCGGAGACTAAACCATAAGGACACAGTGGTGGATCGTCATGGGCATCTGAAATGGAGCTGTAGTGAAAACGCATCTCTTTAATACTTAGAAAATTTAGCAAAACAAATCGTACCTAGCAATGTCGTCGATTCATAGTTTTCAGCACATTGCTGCGAAGTTTTAAGAAGGGTATATGCGGAGTCAGGATGAGATAAATTGTTAACGTTTATCATTAAGCCGTCGTAACACCTGTCAGTGAACGCTTGCTGGACAACAAGCAATAGCAACAATAATACATTACAGAATATCAATCTGATGCAGATCAGCATCATTCCAGCCGATGTTTCAGGCGGACTTCTGGAAAAATATTATTGTTCTTCAGCCTAGGTCAACTCTTTCTTTAGATCAGCAACAGAAAAAAAAACGAACCTCTACGACTTCAGTCGTTTCAACACTGTCTCCAAGTGTTGATTTTGTGACTTGTTCTCTATTGTGTCTCGCCCTTATAAATGTCTTCGGATGAATGGGGAACAAGCCTGATAGTCCTGAAAGTTATCCGTCAGTTGCAGGAAGGAATGGAAAGGTTACCCTACAATCACAATATTACATATTTATTCATTTATTGCCTTAACCCACCACGAAATAGCAAGCATGTCAGTAAAAATATGAGGAAATGGAGGAACACTGGTGTCTAATTAAAGTTCAACTTCAAAAAATCAAAAAGTTTGGAACTGTGCTTTCAGAGGAGCGTAACATAGCACTAACTTCTAGCTTACCTATGGTTGGGTTAATTCCACAATTACCATGGTTACTTCCTTTCGGTGCTGTGACAAGTTGTATTAAGCTTTGCTGTGCCGGGGATTTAAAAAAAAAATCGGTACAAATAAAACTGTTCTGCCTAGCCGGTGCTATAGATAGAACTATACCCATGTAGAACGAAAAGCAGTGTGTTCTCTCATTGAATTGCTCTTGTGTGGATGTGAATCATATAGATGTTCTTCCCTTCCTTTTAGGACAGATTTATGATTTTAACAATTAGTTCTCCCTTAAAACCGTAGTCGTTTCGAAAACGGATCAAGGCCAACTTTCGAACCAGTTTCGAAACGGCTCCTGTACACGAGATCTTGTTAGAAGGCAATCACTCGATGTAGTTTATCCGTCGAAAATGAACAAAAAGTAATTTTGAAGTACCTAGCAGCTCCAGAACAGGAACAGATATGTGCGCGTTTCTTTCGCCGATCCAGTACTTCAATCTTCCAAAGTTGAGCGAGACAAGTTTCTCGTTCCTGGAGTTGGGAAGTGGATCGAATGTGCCCACCTGCAAGCAACCAACCCATAAAAGTTAGGAAAACAAAAAACTGAATATTTAACCGGGCTACCTGCTCAATGATGTTGCTCTCGTATCGCCTTCCAAGTGCTCTGTCGGGGAAGATGCAGATATGGTAAAACGGTCTGTTCGCACAACCAAACAACGCCAAACCAATCGACGGTCGCCCAAAGTACTTAGGGATCACAAGTTTCCGCATTTTACCGGAGAATCGCCACTCATAGAATGACGAATACAACCAGCTATTGTCACTCTGAAAAATAATAAAGCAAATGTAACTAAATTACATGTCTTGAGTGGAAAATGCGGTTTAAACGTCACAACGCTTTCGACCGAACTAACGCTCTCTATCTGCCCAGTGACTGCGTGCTCGATTAATTGTAAGTTTGAAATACAACAACGAACTTGCACGAGTCCGCAAAATGCAGAAAATATGACAAAAAGCGAGCTACCAGTCAAACCAGACTGTTGCCTTAGCACTCCTTGTAGATTTCCAACTGCACCCTATAATGCGACTACCTAGTTTTCTTTTTCCTTATGAGTTGGAAACTGAAAAGAAATAGGCCACGATGGCAGGGAGTAAGAAAAAACTACGACATATAGATAAAACTGGAATTTTCGTAAATCAGAACAGCGGACGTCAAAAACAACTTCCTGAAACAGTAGGCCATTTCACCAGAAAAAAAATCAAAAGTTGAGTGTCGCGCCGCAAAGAAAAGAAAGCGCGTGGGTGCGAAACTACTCTGGAGCGCACAATCTTATTGCTCAAGCGCGGCAGTGTCCGCATCAAAACTCATTCAACAGCCGATGGAAAGGCGGAAATTTCAGTTCACGTTCAGCGACGTTACTTGTCTCGTTACTGACACTACGCAGCTTTGATAGATTGATTAGAGGTCGGCAGATGGCCTCTAATAACAGGTCGTCCCAACGATGTTGGCCTCGCTCTACTATGATGCACCATAAAAGGGAACGTTGATAGACCCCGCACCCTACTTCAGTTTGAATTTTCGTGGACAGTTGCACATCGCTCACGCAGCCCCCTTCATCCCTTCGCGTTCAATGCGCTGGGCTCTGTATTCAGTCCCTGATGTTCCTCACTACTGTCTCGTACGGCTCATCGGGCTTCGCCGTCGAGATTTCCCCTGGTGGTTGTGGGAGACTATGCGACCCACAACACTCCAGGAAGTATGGTCGACGGAGGTGATGGTTCTGCACAGAATTACTTTCACACAGTTCTTTTAACCTTTATTTCAGTTCACATAAATGGTTGTAATGTGTGCTGTACATTCATTTATTTACGTCTTTGACCTCGATAGGGTGTGGAGCAGCTGTACTTCGCCCTGAAAGCCATCAGCTTCTTTAGTACATCCAGTCTTCCTCACAGCGGAGCGCTAAAAAATGAACATTGAAATTTTTTGTTTAGTGTCGGCAGATCTCGACCAGAAATAGTGCCTGCCACGCGTATTTTTAGGAATAAAGATATTGTTCGGTCTTGACCGTCGACAACGCAAAGGAGCACAGCAATTACCACCAATTTATTGTAGCACCTCAAACTTGGGTAATTAAACCAATAATGCAAAATATAAACAACACGATTAATACGAACGAGTAAAATGACAGCTTCCGGAATAAGTGAGATAGAATAAGTGAGCTCGGAGTAAAATGAGATACATGTAAGTGAGAAATGGATAAATGAGAAAATAAATGAGAGCCAAATAAATGAGTGAATATCACGGGGAATAAATGAAACCTCTAAATGTAAAACTGCTACCCAAATAATAGAGAACAACTAACGAAACTAGTACAAATAATCAATAAAGCACAAATTACTAAAACACCACAAATTCGAGGGTTAAGGAGAAATCATTAAACGAAGAAACTAAGCTAGCGCTTCCCGATGAGTATCATTACTTACAACTATGTACACCAATCGAATTGAGCACTTAACACGTTGACGACAGCGCCTTTTTCGCGTGTCTGGCGCGTGGGACCAACCGATTTTCTAGCGCGCCGAGGCTGTGGCATGATACTGGCATACGGCGAATTTTTTTCGAAATGGAGGTGAATAGTAAATCTCGAAGACTACATATACAGTCCTGTAATATCGGGGATTGTGACTATTCCTTTTTTGCAATGAAAATAGAAAAATAACAGCTGGAAGCTTTTAGAATGTCCTTTTCCCCTATCCAGGTTAAAAAGCAATTGTTGTTTGTTTATTGTTCATCATTTGTTTATTCTAATAGTTAATATTTGTTTGTATTTGTGTTTGTTTCAGTAACCAGTATTAGTTTGCATTTATTTGTTTCTTGCAATAACAATTATTTGTTTTTACTTGTAAAGAAAACTAGTGCACTGTCAAAAACTGCAGTAAATCAGAAGCTAGGAAACATTTTCATGGACCATGCTTCCTATAACAATGCGCAAAGGTCTACTAAAAAGTGGCACAAAAACATCCTTCGAAATTCTGAAATGTATCGAGAAAAATACGATATAAGACTGTGGCGCAGCGTTACGCCACACGGTCCCACGCGGCCGATTGGGCGTGGCGCAGCATTACGTCACACTGTCGTCAACGTGTTAATTGTGCTCCCCGACTCCTGTGCTCCCTTGGCTCTCACCTGCAAGAAGAGAAACAAGATAAGGTGCTAAGAATCAAATCTAAGATTAGATAAGAGCCTAAAAGGAGTTAAGAGATCACAAGGAAACACAACAGCAATCAAATAAGCACTAAAGACGAGCTGGCGGCTCCGACGGTCGAAGATGATGAAATAACCGACCGCTCCTCGGCGCTGAGTCGACGCGCTCTCCTCCGGCTACGGTATAGTTCGCCTCAGGACCCACGTCGCTCGGTGCTGCCCTGGAATGTGTCGAAGCGCGTTTTCCACTGATATTAAGTGCTAATAAGGGAAGTTGGCTTGCCAACATTTAGCACAATACCGTTATGAAATGTGAACCCTGTATAAAGGAATCTTCGAAAGCTCGGGCTTTGCTCCGGCTTGCGTCAACTCTAATCGAGGCACTAGACTTTCAAGTTGAGACACATTCGTGGTATCAGTAGCAAGATCAACCGTTGCGATAATTTCTCTTCCTTTTAATTCCTGTTTCATTTTATGGAAATTATACCTGTGTTTTCAACGATGCCCACTGATCTGCTGGTTTGTCTAGTGGTATCCCCGCTTCTGTGAAGACGGAGACCGAACTAGGCAATATTTCGAATAGTGAATACAACGCGAACACGAGAACTACTAAGATTTATTATGACGACGA
Source organism: Nippostrongylus brasiliensis (assembly GCA_030553155.1). Lineage (NCBI taxonomy): Eukaryota > Metazoa > Nematoda > Chromadorea > Rhabditida > Heligmosomidae > Nippostrongylus > Nippostrongylus brasiliensis. Next base: position 10,882,518 of record CP130733.1, read on the forward strand.
TCAAATAGAGAAGGATTCAGAACATTAGTAAGCAGAAGTAGATAGAAAAGAACTGTTCTATGTCTCGACCTGGCCTTATGTGCGGTCTAGAGAGGCGGAGAAATGCCTAGAGATACATGTTACCCGCGGTGACATCACGGGCCGTGACGCAGCCTGACCAACACGGCCTAGGTCAGGGCTACACAGCAAATTATATTATGTGATACAACACACGAAATACAACACAGCACACGAATATTATGTGACACTCCTCGAGAAAGGCGATTCCACTACGCCGATTCTGAATTTCCTCCCAGCCTTTAGAGGCACGCCTTTCTTGTGGTCGTTCACAGGTGTTAATGTGTAGACCTGATTTCCGATTCTACAAATCTGTGTACGGCCTAGGTCAGGGCTACACAGCAAACAATATTATATGATACAACACACGAGACATATGATACAACATACCATCTTGCACGTGCTATACGCTTGGGATCGTCTTTCCTGCCGTTTTTGCGTCTCTGTAATCGCAAAGTCCTCCTCTGGAACAGAGCTTACCATTGTGGTAGCGGTGTTGTTAGTGCTTGGTATGCTTGCCAATTCCTCCATCTCACAATCAGTGATACGCCTTTTGACGGCGTGTCGATGTACACAACTGATCTCGGATCTATTGTTCAAGCATGTGCACACCCTCTCGTAGGCACACACCCTGCATTTCAAGCAATGGGTGCTCCTGTAAACAAACAAATTTGACTCTACTCAGTCTTTCTGGGACCATTATCTGACCTGTGAGTCGCAGCTGCAAGGTACCTCCCATGTCGCATCGAATACCTTTGTGTGCGCAGCGTTTTGTACTTCCCAACTGTCTTGGTTTATTTGTGCTACGTCATCAAAATTGCTTTTGTACGCCGTTACTGCAGCCTTGTGCTTCTCATGCGTTTCGTTGAGACGGAAAGCACTAGTAACGAATCGCCGGCGTTCCAGAAATCGCAATATACGGGCTTGACTTGCCAGTTATGTTTAGTGATGGCAAGTTTTGTGTTTTCGTGACTTTAACATCTATCAACTCTGACATCTCTTCTACTACTCTAATCAAAATCTCGACGATGGCATCCAGTGTCATATTGGCGTTTCGGTTGAGGAACGCTTCCTTGATGTGCAAGTGAAACCTTTCACTTATCATTGTTGTGTCGTGAATAGCTCCTCTATTTGCAAATGACGCCCAGCTTGGCATTCGACCTATTGTACAAAGTAAATTATAATTTTCTACACCATGACGATGGAATTCGAACCTAACTATTAGTTGTTCTCGAGGTAGTCCGCGATTTGGTCTTGTCGTTTTGCTTGCAGACTTGCCCGGACACGCCCCTATTATTGGCCGGACACGCCCCTATTATGGTCTAGTTTTGTTCTCTTGGCGCGATTTCCTGGTTTTGACCACGTCTCGATGCGATCTCTGCTGTTCCCATTTCGCAGTGCCACCGTTTGACCACACCTTCATGGTTCGTTTGGGTTTTGAGTTGGTTCAAAAACTCTTATGCCGTCATCAGAGTTGTTTCCGTCGCATCGTAGATGGAAGGAGGCTACGTCGTCGTCATGACGCCAACCAGGTTTCATATTGTACCGCATAATTATATTGGCTAGATTCTTCTTCACTGCAAACGATAGCTTCGTGGACCTGGCTGGGTCTTCTTTCCGCAGTTTTCTTATAATATGTTCCATGGAGTGTTCTGTAGTTCTGTTGATTGATAATGTTGTGAAGTTTTCTTTTCAAATTCATATTCATATGTAAGGAGTACTACCTTCGTTCTCAGAGAAAACTTCTTCGGCGTGGTGAGCCCAAAGAGCGTTGGATCTGGTGTTAGTGTCACACATGACCGAATCACCCTTCGATGCTCCCCCTTCCATCAGCTTTTAAGCGAACGACCAGGTGGCACGAACAATACCAGCAATATTTTTGTACTCGGTAACTCTCTGTTTACGTAGACCCGTACGGTGGTGGTTACCAGCTCATAGCTCATCCTACCGCGGTGTGAACTTAATACTCTACGGTAGCGTAGTTTACGGGTCAACATGACCGCTACCACAGATTTGTCCTGCGGTAAGGTTAGCCATTGATGTTGCCCGTATACGCTAGCTACACCACACGATACAACTGCTTGACAAGATTATGTAAAAAAGAGAAAAGCGTGTATTATACATGCGTATGTAAGCAAGTTCACGTGTGGAATTCTTAAGCAAATCATGTACAAAACAGTCGTTCCCGTCGAAAGCGTCTCCACATGTGTTGTAGGTCATTTAATGGCCTACAACCACGAGTGGAAATTTCAGACGCACAAAGCGAAAACTAATAGTATGTGACTAACGGACTAGGAATAAAATCACCAGGTAATACTAGGAATAAGAACATAACAGTATTCGGCGAATGGGGAACAGCACGTAAAAATGGAGAATAGCGTCAGCAGAGACGTATGGATACAAAATGCAACAGTATAATCGCAACCTACGATGTGCAGCTCCGAAATCAGAAAATCCTTATCGACAGCCAGAGGCCGCAGCGGGCCACGGCCGCGCCGCAGCGTAACGTGGGCTGCAACTACGGAGTATCGGAGGCGTTTAGATTTGAATTTCGCGTCTACCGTACCCACGCTCCGGTAGCGAGCCATGCTTTCAAAATCGTCCGCTCATGGAATCTTCATTCCCAACGCTAAAACCTACCAAATCTCAGCTTATGTTGCAATGAGTGGAAAAGGAGAGCTCCTAGATAAGTCTCAGCGGTGAGAAGGAAAGGAGATTCCAGGCATGGGCGATTTCAAAAAATTCGTCGTCGTCATTGTGCCTCTTGGCACGAGTTCCCTCTCTTGCCAGAGAGGCCCGTGAGTTCCCCACCCATCCTCTTGCAGGATTTCCATTTTTCCTTTGTTTCGGTTGCTGTGCAAATCATTTCGAACCCAAATACTATCTTCGTCCGGTAAGAAAGTGACAAAAAGCCCATCAACAACGAAAACCTAGCTCACGTCAGGAATCCAACCCGATCCCATCCTGAATTTCGCGTTTAATTCTTTCCTTATATTCGAATTCATTTCCTTCTCTTCCGAAACCAATGTCGGTTGCCTGCACGACCACTTGATCTCAGCACAGTCGATCCGCCCCCACCACGCTTCCATATACAGTCATCATAATTTTGACATACAGTCCTCAGATGCCACCTCATGAGGAGGCACCCGTGAAGACGGCTAGGAAAAGACCGGAGCGTGATGAAACAACACATTTATCCACCATTAGGCTTTGTAGATGAAATTCCACCGCTCAAATAACATCTTTAAGCGCGTGCTATCTGCTGTGCAAGAACTGTACTCACCCCAGAGTGTTCTATTTCCATCAAAAGCTGGTCCAGATATCACAACACTCCGAAAAACCACATTTACGGCCAGCGTTTTAGCACCAGGTCCTGATCTCACAGTCACCAACAACTCGCTCGTCTCTGCTCCATGTATTTATCCCTAACAAGGCAAAACATTCCCCATAAAGTTGCCGGCTGCTTTCTCGCTCACGGGTCCTATTCCTTGCGCATGTACAGCTGATTAGTAGGGAGCCGTGTGTTTATCATCTTACCACTTCCATTTACCTACTCACTCATGGCGATGCAATCTTGCCACATACATCGCAGCACTTGTGCTTCTCCTTCCACACGTAGAATTGCGTCCACAGTCTACTGTTTGTTCAGTATATCACCTTTTTCTACATCCTCGAAACAGCCACTAAATGTTTGATTTCTTTTTTGGAATGCTTAATTTGGACTCTACTAAGCAAAAAATTGCCTCCTCTTAGTCCCATATAGAATCGCAGTACAAATGCACTGCTAATTCAACGCAAAACCCAGCCGAAAGCAACCAAACCAATTAGAAATCCCCGTTTCAGATGAGTAATATAAGCAAGCGGCAAAGGTCCAGTTTCTAGTCAGGAGAATGTTTCTTTCTGATTGGTTTGATTTCTAGGCTCTAATGATTCTAATTTCCTTCATGAAGACGGGCACCAGCTCACGCGGGTTAGAACAGTTGCGAACTGTAGGAAGACGCCTGCAAGCCAGCACGTAGCGCAATGTATAGTGCTCTATTTACACTGTACTTCTCCTTACTTTGAGGATTTCTAGTTTTTTAGGGAATTGTAGATGTATTTCTTCGCTAATTACAGGCATGCCTATCGTTGCAGCCTCCAAAAGAAAGGTAATATCGAACTGTATTGTTGTGTCCGTAAAGCAACTTTTACCTCGCTCTGCAGTGCAGTATTTGAACACTGTGTCACAATTATTTCGCCATTTCCAGAACGTTTCGCGATTGCTAGATTTGTTGAGGAAATCTTAGTAGCGCGCATAGTCGTTCTTCCTCCGAGAAACGACAATACCGAGCTGTAGGGACTCCTCTGCAGAGCAAAGCTTTGCGCAATGTTCAGTGAAATGCGTGGTCACTACATTTTCTCTACTTTTTAGATTGCTTTGTGATTTTGAATTTCTATTTGCGACTTTTGAAATTTCTTCTTCTAAAAAAGGGCAACACCGAAGTTTTTTATACATTGACAAGTTTGCTCAACGTGTAGAGCTTCATTTGATCAGTGCCTTCGAATTTCTCTGCGGCCTTTAACTTCAGACAGGAAATAGCGTGCAGAGCGGGTAGTGCGCGAAAGGCTTGCTCGAATATAGGTTTTAGAGTAGTTGACCTTTGATGTAACACCAATGGACTGTAATCCCTCGAGCTCTTCGTTCACAGCATCTTGAACACCATAGGGTACAAGTTGTTTCGGTCGAAAAACGGGATTGGCTTCCGGTTTGAGCCAGAGTTGCCGTATAACGTTTATAGTGGCCTAGATCCGTGCTGAATACTATAGCTCGGACCGAATCGAATAATTTCGAACGAATGTTCGAATGAAATTCGAAAATTCGAATATTCGTTATTCGAATATTCGGAATTTTGGAAAATCGAATTTATTCGTTCATTCGTTCATTCGAAATTTCAGAAATCGAATTTATTCGTTCATTCGAAATTTTAGAAATCGAATATATTCGTTCATTCGTTCATTCGAAATTTGAAAAATCGAATATATTCGTTTATTCGTTCATTCGAAACTTTCAAAATCGAATATATTCGTTTATTCCCAAGAATTTCTTTCCAGATCAACGATCGTAACTTTCCAGATACTTGAATTTCCCAAGAATTGACTCTGACGTCCAGATCAATTTTTCTGACTCGTTCCGCTCAAAATTTGTTTGGGTGAATCAGCTAGGGTACTCATCACGACTTCACGATTCTAACCATTGTTTCGTCTGCTGGTAGCGAGTGATCACGCTAGGTTTGGTTAGTCCAGTGCTGAAGTATTTTGAAAGGGCTCCAAATTTCCAACTTATATGTAAGCTTCATGATCCAATTAACTCTCGTGAGCGAAATAGGTGTGATAGCGACGATATTTAGCAGCCATCATATCATCAGCCTCTTATTTAATAGGTTGGAATTTTAAAATGAACGCAAGATTTATGCTCTTCACTATATATAAGCGAAGGCCAGAAGTAGTGTCCAGATGTCGATACGAATTCAAATGAGACCGGTTGGTTGTGGGTTTCATCACTGTTCTGAAGTGAAAGGGTTTTTTGTTCGTTGGCTTTCTTGAAGTGGAATAGCAGCATTATAGTAAATTCTGTACCCCACTTTTTTCGTTAAAAATAGGTCTATAGGGGGTAATGGCCTATGAGAAGAACGAATCTGATACCCGTAGCCGATTACCCCCTATAGGCCTATGTTTAACGAAAAAAAGGGGGTACAAAATTTACCATAGTGCCGGAATAGCTCTGTTTTTCTGTCTTTTCGCTGTCCGAATCGAATAATTTCGAACGAATGTTCGAATGAAATTCGAAAATTCGAATATTCGTTATTCGAATATTCGGAATTTTGGAAAATCGAATTTATTCGTTCATTCGAAATTTTAGAAATCGAATTTATTCGTTCATTCGTTCATTCGAAATTTTAGAAATCGGATTTATTCGTTCATTCGTTCATTCGAAATTTTAGAAATCGAATATATTCGTTCATTCGTTCATTCGAAATTTGAAAAATCGAATATATTCGTTTATTCGTTCATTCGAAAAAATTTCCCAAGGACAAGACTATACTGAATACCTCGGGGATTTCTGTCGCAAATAAGCGGCTACGTCCTTGTTGGCCTCTACAGAAGCAGCGAAGACGTTGAGTGCATTTCCAAGACCTGGATCAGTGGTGGGTAAGGAATCCATCAAAAAGCACATCCCTGGTTTTTTAGTCCATTCTGCTTCAAGCAGGTTTGTGTGCGTGTTAGCAGCGCATAAGGTTTCAGGTGCTGATCTGTCCTTGCTGTAGTGGCATTGTGTCATTGTCCTGTGAAATGGACATGGTCTCCCGAGGCACTCTGAGCGGTAAGAAAAATAGTTGCAGCTTTGGTTTGCCTATGCGACTCCATGTTTTCTTTGTGAGGACACTAATGTCTGAGGCCGTGTCGACCTGAAAATTTACTTCGTGGTTGTCCACTGTGACTGCTGCGTAGCGACAGTGTTTACTATTGATATTTGATATCATGACGATTACGTCAGTCCGTGTCCTTTGGTTGTTTTGTTCCCATAGCGTCTTGATGAACGTTGCTTAAAGCGACGTCTTGCTGATGAACAAAAACCGTCATTATTTCCTTCCAGGTGATAATTTGGAGCATATATGGTTCCTAAATTGGTCGAAATGCATGTTACCGCAGTTCCAACACGGTGAAGGTGGGTTCTTGTTGCGCCGAGGACGTTGGGATAGATGATGGGTACGATCAGGTTGCTAGCGGAGTGGTCGGTGGGAGGATTCTGAGGGCGGGTGTGGTTGTGACTTGAGGGCCTGGACAGTTGAGTTGCCGTCTTAAATTATCTGGGTGTCATGACGGAGGCTTAGAAGTCGTTTGGCTTCCTCGACGAGAGCCTGCACAGTGCAGTTCGGATCAGCTTCGATCTTTTCCAGTAGCTATAGCCTAATGGTTGCGTCATAACTAGTCTGCAAATCACGGAATATCAGAACATCAGCTATTTAAACTGGTTGTCACTGCATTCGGTCAACTCGAATTTCGTACACTCACGGTTTACTCGTCCAGTATGGGAGGCGAAGTTGTCTTTGGGATCTTTTGTCAGCTTCATGCAAGCGTTCTTTGTGGCAAATGGTGAACGTGACGGTCCGAAGAAATCCTTAAGAGTAGACGGAGTTTGTTTGAAGGGGAGATCCTATGGATACTGAGGCAAGATATACATAGCTCGAATATTTTTCGAAAGAACTAGTATCTAGTTTATGGATGAGTAGGCGAACTCGACTGGATTCGTCCAAGCCGGTTCTATCAATGCTAAAAATATTTTCGTGTCTGCGGTACCATGACTCGAAGGGTAAATCCGTATTGTGATCGTAAAAGATAGGTGTGATTCGTACGGCGAGGGCCTCGAACTGCCACCATGTTTCAGATGTTTCAGGCGTCGTGGAGTGGATACGCTGGCGCGAGGTTGCTTGATTTACTGCTCCTATCATGATGGCTAGAAGTTTTTGGAATTGCTCGTCTGACAAGGCCACCATATTACTGTAAAGAATTCCAATTTACCTGATCGTCAAATGTTAGATATCTTCGCGAGTTGGTTCCGAGCTTTATTTCACGTTGAGGAATAAAGCGAGCTGGCAATCGAGCTTACACGAAAGAAAGAATTGTCACAATTGTCGATGCTTTTATATCTGTCGGTATCACCTAACACGATCTAACGTAAATGATCTGGTATGACACATATCACATGCTTATGCTAGCAATTCGGGATGTTCTCGTTCGATTTCCTGTCGTGACCAATACGAGGTTTGGGTGCCTTTCCGTTGAACCGACAACGCGGCAATACCGGCAGCTCGCTGAATGGCATTCCGAACGCAGAACTCGTTACGGACGAGGAAATAGGCCAACGAGCCGCAGAAGCAGTCGCCAGCACCCTGGAAACGGATCAAGGTAACTAAATTATCGGTAGAAAGGGCGTGAGGTGCCATGATAAGAGGTGCTGCTGACACCCGCACGGTCGAGCGATCGATCTGCGTCCAGGCTAAACAAGCCTCCATCGCTCCGGGTCCGGTAAATTGGTACCAGGTTTGTCTGGAAGGGTACAGACACTGACTTGGTATAGCGGCTGGCCCCTCAAGTCATTGTTTAGGCATTCGTCATGCCTGTACGATTCTGAATGGAAAAAGAATGAGGCGGCGCCGCTTCTATAAGGGACTGATCAACGCCGGTACCTTTACATTTATCGGTAAAAAGGCAAATGATTAAGTAATCGGCGTTAAACACTCTACTGAGGATGCGCCACGCATTCGACTTCCACTCAGAACGACGAACGCGTGTCTGGCCTATACAATAACCTGCTGGGTGCAGCTACTGTTAAAGTCAAAGTCTTCACCCTGCCAGACAAGTGTGGTAACAATATACCAGGCCCCGGAGAGATGGAAGGCTAGAATAGCATGGACGACGGTCGATCGCTCGACCCTGAGTGAAAAGTGTAAAGAAACCTGACTTGGCCCAATGCTATGGTCCACTATACTTCTCCCTCACTCTTTTTCGCTTCCATATTCAACTCTCTAGAACATTTCAACCGCATAGAAGACGTGTGAAAAATTGCGTTGAGGATTCAAACATCATAAAAATGTATGGAAAAATATGACACGACGAATACCGTAGTGTCGACAGCATCCACTTTCATGACGGGAATGTGTTGAGTAGCTTCTTCCTTAGAGGCCAACACGACTCCTAAAGGAGGTCTTTGTCGTTCTGCTAAGGAAATTGAACACATATACGATTAATGTTTTCATATCACAAATTTCACATAATACCTGGTGAGGTGTAAAGGGAAGGTAGAGGGGTCGATGTTGATCACCCTCCTAAAGGTGCGCCGCCAGGTATCATGAATGCGTATTTGGTCTATACAATGACTGTCGAGACAAGGTTCGAGACGAATTTACCCGACCTTAGAGGGATAGAAGGCTTGGTTAGCCCGCCCGGGTAAAAATACACCGTCCGACCGTGGGGGTGTCAGTAGCGCCTTTTACCGTTGCGCCACGCCAGAAATTGAAAGAAAAGCAATAAACAAGGGGGCCGGCTTAGCACTATCTGTGAAAAAAATGCGGAATAACCTTTTGCGCCCATCGTGACAATGGCGTGCTTCGGTCCCATTGTGAGCATCTGTTCAGCGGCCGCTTTTGCGTCTTCGAGGCTATTTTGTGCAATTCCAGTGATAAATTCAGCCTGAAAGTAACCGTTTTACAGGACGATAGTCATTGTTCACTGTAATCAATTTGGCTATTATTTCACTGTATGTATGTCCTCACTTGTAAACCCGAGAAGGTAACAAATGTCCTGAAAATGGGACGAGGAGTCATGGGTGACTAAACAGGTGAACGCTTAAGCAAGATGCACCAGTGAATGCCAAGGATCGTAGAGGTAAAAGGTAAATCTTCGGCGTTGATCAGCCCTCTAGGGACACGCGGCTGCAGGCATGGTGGATGCGTGGTTAGCCTGTACAATGACTTGTGGGGCCAGCCGCTATACCAAGTCAGTGTCTTTACCATCTCAGACAAGTCTGGTACCAATTAACCCAACCCGGAAAGCGGAAAGAGGTAAGGGCTTGGTCAGCGTCAGGCAAAATCGATCGCGCGATCGCATAGCTCTAAACTGATTTTTGAAACTGAAGAAACATTATTAATTTGATTATCTACATTTGAGACCCTAAACGATATAGCCTCAGCCCGTCTCCATAGTATAGACTTTGGCGGTTTTTCACAATGGATATTCTCGAAGCCTATACCTCACGAGGCTCGTCTGGAAAGATAAATGGATAAATGGAATGGCTCATCTGGAAAGATAAATAGGTAAATGGAATGGAATTCCTTAGATTGAGCAAATCAGTCCAGATACCTAATACCCTTGTCAAATTCAAGTCTACTGTTAAAGGATACCTTTCGGGTTAATTGTCGACTATTTCCTGGTGCTTCTTTTTTTCTTTCTCAGTATTCACCGATCTTTACTTTTTACATCCCTTGCCTCTCCCTCTACTGCAGCTATAACTTAATTCTCTTTTATCAATCATGTCATGGTTTCATTCTGTTGTATCACTTATATTTTAGCACTAACAGCGTTGGTTCTGCACCATCATGTGTGTGTGTTTTTTTGTACTGCTGTTTTTTTATATACCACATGCGCGTGTAATAAATATATAATGATATAAATATAAAACCACTGAATTATACACCAGCCGGCACCGTAAATTGATGCATCGGCAAAGGACGCCTACAATATGTCTGAACGATTGCCGATAAAAGCCATGGGCCTGGTACGATCTAGTGGAACTCAGCGGGGCCGAGCACTAGACCTATAACCCTCTTCGCCGACTTTGCAGACATAAGGTACTCATCCGAACAAATAACAAGAGATAATAACAATAACAGTCACAGTAATAAGAAGAAAAACAAAATACTTCTAACTTTGAACAAGTTTCACGTGCCTCATTCTCATTAGTGCAAATAATGTCGGTCAAGGCCACCATATCCATGTCCGTATCTGGAACACCAGGAGCCGGATTCCAGAACGTCATCACTAAAATGTTGACACTACGCCTCCTTCTTCGTTATCGATCAGATGACGAAAAGGTAAAGGAAAGGTACACGGTGTTGATCGGTCGTTTGAAGACGCGCCAAGCACTCGACATTCATTAAGAATCAAAGAGGGATTGTGAATGCACGTGTGGCCCGTACAATGGCTTGCGAAAGCCAAACGCTGAACAGGTCAGTGTTTATCGCATTTCCAGACGAGTCTGGTAAGAATTTATCCGACCCCGGAGGAATGGAGGGCTCGGTTATCCCGGGCTAAAGTGAATCGCTTGCCCGAGCGAGTGTCAGTAGCGGCTCCTAGCACTCACGCGAGCCCAACAAGAAAGTAAACAAGTAAATAATACCTCCATTGTAAGAATATCGCAAGAATCACTGACCATTGTGCTTTTTCGCGATTTCGAACACCCGCCGGTTGCCCTTACGAGAGACCTCTGCCTGTGTCATGACTATAGCGGCGCTGCTGATCGTCTCTGCGTGACGTTCGGCAGACTCCTCATCCAATTCCATATTTGCACCCAGCGTCATCACTATACAATTTTCTCCTGAACTGAGAAACAGAGTTAGATTATATTTACTATTATTGTATTTATTATAGCCATTCCCATCTCATGACGGTGTATGCAATTTAACGGTAAGGCTGCTTCCATCTAAACGCTCGAGTGAGTGGACCTTACCCAAGGCCAAACAAGCCGTCTATGGCTAGCGAGTCGAGTAAATTGATACGAGACTTGTTTGGAAAGGTAAAGAGACCGACTTGGTCTAGCGGCTCCCTTGTAAATCATTATATATCAGGGTGACCCACAAGTTCGCGTGCATTTCAGATTCTGACTTCTTTTATTTATACTCGAGAAAAACAGTCAAATAATCATTTCAGGTATCACGGTTACGCAGAGTTTATTGCCAGTGATCCGTTGAAGAATCGTGCTTAACCATGTTATCCTTATTCGCCACTTATTTGTTTTATAGAGTTGTGAATAAATGAAGTCAGAATCTGAAATGCACACGAACTTCTGGGTCACCCTAATAGAACAGATACGTTATCAAGCCCAAACTATTACAAGTGGTTTCCTTGGCTTATATAATACAAGCGGAGGGTCGTGTGATATTCAAGCCGATGTCGTTACCTTTCCAGGCAAGTCTGGTACCAACATACCTGACCCCGGATGAATGTTGGGGTTGGAAAACCTGAGCTAGGGTCGATCGCTAGACTATGCGGGTGAAATTAGCGCCCCTTATCAATTCACACCGTCGTGAAAACCATCGGCACATAGTGGATGTGCAGCCTGAGGTTTCAAAACCTCAAAAAAACGAAAAACGGAAAGGTTTTTAGAAATTCAAGTACCCAAATGCAGGACCAAGCATTTTTAGGAAGCCATTACACTGAAAGAAATTATGAAAAATAAAAAAAATCATGGAAAATTACCCTGTGCATTTACAGTGATAGTGGACATTCCTGTATGGCTGGTGTCCGACAGCTCCATTTCATTTACGTCTACACCACTCTGTCGCAGATCTTCGATATTCGAACGGCCAAAGGTGTCGTTCCCCACCTGCAATTCATTTTCCTCTATTTCTCATCACTTCCTATTCTTCTCTCTTCATACTTCACTACGCTGCAGAAATTTCTTCTTTCACCTGTTCCCAACGAGCTCCCAAAGAAAGTTTTCGCTCAGAACTCAATTTTTCGTTCAACAATGGAACACATAAACTCGGTTTTTTGCCAATTTTTCGTCGCATATTTTATTTCTTCGATTATCCAATATTATAACTTCCTTAATACACATTAAATGCGACGAACTGTATGGTAGATCAACCCCCTATGGAAATGACACTCAAATCGAGGTAACCAGGCGTGCCTCATCAGGCGAAATTCAATGTCTATAGTTTCACAAACTTTTCTGGTAACATTTCACCCAACGGAAAGATCGCCAGGAGCAGGAGAAAAAACCTGACATGCCGACAAGGGCAGTCCGCCTCTCTCACACATGGTCGAGTCGTTCATTTGCAACGAAAAAATAAAAATAAAATAAAAATACAGAACACTAATTAATGAGCTTTTCATCGATTTGTACATCAAACTAACCAAAAATGAGTAGGAAAATACCATCGTACCCGAGCGATGAGCTGGACGTCAGCGCCGAGCCGAGCCGCTGCTACTGCCTGATTTGCTCCTTTACCTCCGCCGCCCATCAGGAATGAGTTTCCTCGAACACTTTCACCCGGTCTCGGAAACACATCAGTGTAACTGAATGGTGGACATTTCCAGGAAGGGAAACCAACAATGAAATTCTTGCACACACTTCGACAAAGCTTCGAATGATGCGATGATCTCTCACATATTGAAAATTAATCTGTATTATAGAATTTTGCCCTGAAAATTACCTGATCAAATCCTGCACGACACCTCCGAAAATCACAATCTTCTTGCGGTCTGCCATCGTTCTGGCTTGGATGGGTTGTCCTATAACCTTTACCAAAGTGGTTAAGAATTTCATTAACTAGAACTGCTGAAAGCTCAGAGAATAGTGTCAACTGGCGGTATCAAGGCTCGGTTCTCTCACCTTTTCCCTTTAGTATTTATACTAGGGGATCTCCCTCCCTCATTCTTTCCATTGGTGTGTCATGTAAAGCCTTTGCTGATGATCTCAAAATCTATCACTGTGTCACGGACTCAGTTGATGTTTCAAAATTGCCCGAAGCAATTACAGCAGTGGCCAATTGGGCACAAACATGGGAGCTTCCTTTGGCACAGGGTAGAACCAAAGTTCTTCACCTAGGTATAAAACAATGATAAAACACAGTACTTCATGGAGGGTCATCAACTAGCTCAAATTTCTGAAGTTAAGCATCTCGGGTTCGTCACCAATGTTTTTTTTCGCTGTAGTGACAACAACTGGTAGAAATCGTACCCCAGTCGCACTGTTCACCACATTGGAGAAACCCTGTCCCGGCTACACCAATCAGTGACAATAGTTCCTCTACCGTGGTGGAGTATACGAATGGTACCAGTTGGCGTCCGGGTAGCTTCCGGTAGCCAATCGATCTACGGATTTATAACCTAGGCATGAACATATCAAAAATCAATGAATAGTACAAAAATAAAACAGGAAAGCAGATAAATTATCAGGGCAGCTATCACCGTTCTACGTAAACCTTAAAGCTATCGAAACACTAAAGATCAATTATCAGCAGCACTAGGCGAGAGAAGGGGCGACAGTAACGGGAAAACTTGGCGACTATGGCAAAATATTGACCGATCATGGACTGATAACGGGGGAGGTGCATAAGAACGGTTTCGGAAATCACCAATCAGATGATCGCCAAAAGTGGAGACAATCAATAAGAACGGCACGGAACGGCTACCGAGACGACCCAAAGACCACGGCCACCGATTCTAAAGTTTGTCAACTTTCATATGTATTGGTGGAGGCATGCGAAAAGAAGAGTAAATAGAACAACTTACAAGGCTAACAAAGCATGCCTGAACAATACACCGCATAGAATACCACAAGAGAAACAAATCGTGCATGAACTTGACAAAGCAGGTAGGAATGAAAGGGTAAAAATATAGAGCTATATGAAATATATGATTGTAGACAATAGTTAGACAGAAGGAAATCCAATAAAAAACAATTGTACAGCCGACCGGTTAGGGACCGCGCACTAGATACTTGACTTTGTGTAGGGCAACATGGCGCAACAACTATACTATCATTTCCCATTATAAATCAATCTGATTTGAATCGATTGCACATTCGAGAAACAACGGAATTTCACGAAAAGGCATCAGCACCATTTCCTATTTTGCAGTTTGAATATGGATCCATTTTGAAGTTTTGCGGTTTGTAATCCTGGCTTTGGCTGAAGGAAATTTTAGTAGCACGCCAAGTAGTTCGTCCTCCTAGAAAAGACAATACCGAGCTGTAGGAACTCCTCTGAAGAAAAAAGCTTTGCTCAATGTGCAGTGAAATGTTTAGGCACTATATCTCATTCTTCTCTACTTTTCATATTGCTTTGTGGTTTTAAAATTCTATTCGCGAATTTTAAAATTTCTCAGAAAAAAGGCAATACCAAAGTATAGGGATGCATTTGCTTCGGAGAAGTTTGCTCACCGTGTAGAGCTGTATTTGATCAGAATTATAGGAGGAAATGAAGAAATAGGAACATGAGAAGAAACAGCTGAATCACTACTCCTTTCCGCCAAAATTGTTTGCATCTTCAGCTCTCCTTTCGAACGGAACCAATGGAAATAAGACGGCGCCAGGAGTGGAGCATACAGCAGGGCCTAAATTCATGACGGGTATCGGCACAATATACCCGAGAATAAACCCTGGTCGGCGCGATTATTCGCATTCATGAACGCGCCGCGGAGTTTATTTGGGGGATATCGCGGTTCTATTCCACTCCGCGGCGCGTTCATGAATGCGAATAATCGCGCCGACCGGGGTTTATTCTCGGGTATATTGTGCCGATACCTGTCATGAATTTAGGCCCAGATGGCGGACCATGCAAGCTTCTCAAACCTTTTTCTTCTCGTCCTGCTGCATCATTTCCGCAGTGCCCCTTCTGTCATCGAAGGGTTCAACCATAACTACAGAACAGAAGACTATTCGACGTTTTCAGCAGCGTTCCAACGTATAGTATATATCGACGTGAAGTGGCGGTCTCCATCGTTCATCCATTTATTCCCGTCGCAACCCTTCCAGGCCAAATCCTCTTCCGAAATCTACCTATGTCCTCTTGTGATGATTTTTTATAGATATGGCACTGCTAGTCATTGTGTAGGCTTAATACGCAACCAAGTGGAACCTTTGAATCACTAACGAAGAAAGTCTTAGCTGAAACTTTATATAAAAACAAAACTTTTACAGAAACATACGGAACTGTATACTCTTAATTAGTGAACGATAAGTTAGAGATTAAAACGAATTCAATGAACGAAAACATGTAAAACAAGCAACAAAGAGATTGAAGAATCTCTAGAAATCGTGAATGCTCGAAGGAGAAAATTAACAATGACAATATTCTACCGTATGGTGCAACTGACATGCTACGGACTCATATTATACTTCGAAGCAGGTGTGCGTCCTCCAGAAGAGCTCCTCCTGCAAAAAAAAATAGAAAAGCGTCATTGCTCGGCCTCAAGAGAAAGGTGGAACGGATGCATTCTACAACTTCCATAGACCTTCATCCCATGCCTTCAGTTGTTAATTCGTTGTTTTTTTTTCATTTTTCCAGTCACCGCTGCCGCTGTTCCTATCTTATGTGCATAGTGGTTAGCAATTAGCAGTGGGGCACCGCAGTACCGGATATTCGTTACCCGGAGAGGCCAGTTATGCATGCGAAACCGAAATTTACCGCAAGCTTACCCGGTCGATGAATCATGATTGGCAGGCTAACCGCGGTAACTACTAGAGTTACCAGCCGGCTTGTTAGTTATGAATTTGGGGTAGTGAGTTTATTTATTTTATTATGTATTTAGTATAAGACGCTCACGTAGGTGAGCGTGGGAAAAATGAACTTCAACTGGACATCAAACTGTAAACGATATGGAAGAAAAATGGCTACTACGTTACTAACACATGGAGAAAACAGATGAAAAATCCAGGAAGATAGCAAAAGAGAAATAAACAGATGAAACATCCAGGAATACAGCAAACAGCCAAAAGCACAAATGAGCGAAATAAAATAGAGTAGAACAAAAAAAACAACAAACGGAACAAGAGATGGTAGGATAAAATAAGAGTCAAAGAAAGTCAAAGAGGTCCCTGCGAACTCAAAACTACGTTGTCAACTCCGAGAGGGAAACTAGCTTCTTGAACGAATTTGAGAGAGAGACCCAACCAACTCTTAGCTTAATTGCGAAAAGCGGTTGTTAAAATTTCGAACCAAAATCCTTTTCATCGATAACATCCTCGGCACCAACTCGGCAAGTGAAACTGTGACCCTGTTTCCTTGTGGATAGGCCCTAAGACTTTGTGTACTAGTTGAAGGGGCGCGTGGTGAAGTGATAAGAGGCGCTATTGACAAACGCATTGACGACCGATCGATCCCGGCCCGGGCTAACCAAGCCTTCCATCCCCGGGGTCGGGTAAATTGGTACCAGACTTGTGTGGGAAGGTAAAGACACTGACTTGGTGTAGCGGCTCAATCCCGCAAGTCATTTACTTGGCCAAAAACGCACACACCATGGCTCTACAATTTGAATGGAACACGATTGCGGCCGCGCGTCCTTAGTGGACTGAGAAACGCCGATACCTTTAACCTTACCTTACGAGTTATAAAGCAGACATTACCCGTGTTTTCCTTTTTTCAATCCCAGCATGGCCGGGGTCGTCATGATGTTGCTCGTCGAGAATGTGATAGGGGACGGCATGTTTTGTGCTGCACTGGCAAAGACATCCGAGATATGATTGTGGTTTCTGTGCCCGGTTGAAGTGAAACGGTTATTCGGCTGAAAAACATGGATAAAATATAATAACAGTCGAAATGACTCCACCCGAGAAACAAAGAAACTAACACTGCAGTTGCGAATTGGAGTACTAGTGGCGACGTTCAAAAATGATAGTCCACTGTCGGTCTCCATCTCATTATCAATACCAGAATCTTAATCGTTGTTCATTTGGCATAAGAACACAAGAAATCAAACGAATATAAAAAAGAATCAAAGCTGGAACTAACCAGAGCGAGCAATAGCTGGCGAACCTTTTCGAAGCTCTTCGATTTGTTTCTCTTGTTCAGCAACCCTATAATCGTAGTTTTGAGAATTCCGCGCAGTGTAGTTCAGACTACTTTCCATTTGAAGACAGTCTCAGTCGAATGTGACAAATGGTAAACTATACCCTTTATTCCCAAATCCGCGATTTTTCAAAGACCTGGTTGCAAAGCTCAATGAGCCTTGTATTTTTATTATTCACACAATTGATAAACAGACATCCGATCAGGATTCGCCTGATGTCTCTTGGAGTTGAGTCATGAAATAGTTGTCACCAATCTGATAGATGTCCGACACCCCACAACTGCTTTGAAACTCTGACCACATCTATTTTCAACCACAACACTCGTAGTAAAAATGTATGCGTGTAAGAAGGAAACGAACTTGGCTTCAAGGTCGCGACAACGCATTCGTTCCATATCCAGTTCACATTTCAATCGCATATGCTCTTTGACAGCCTTACTGGAATGTAATTAGGCGCTAAATCAAATACTGGAACTGATACTCGCTCAATAAATTAAAAGAGTTATAACTGAAAGAGGTAAAAGTCGAATGAAACGCACTTCTCCAGCTCAATCCGCCTTTTGATCTCCTCCTTAGCCAACAAATTGTATTTGATATACTTCTTTTCCTGAACTCACATGTATACATGGCAACCGAAGAATACCGTGGAAGAGTATAGCAGTTAAATACGGTTCAGTGGATTTGTGTTCACCAGTTCCCAAAATTCTCAGAAAGAATCTATAAATCAGTCACAAACATAGATAACAGCCTACTCGTTCTGAAATGTGGCTGGAGAGCCGAGCTCTGTTACTTGCTTGGAATTCCAACACCTGAGAAAGGGTCTTCATGTACTGCGTTGCTAGCTCTTTCGGATTCCGGAACAAGACCTACAATATAAACGGGAAGCGTCATGGCGAACAGAATATTTTCCTCATAGATAAACTGCTACGAACGTTAATTTTATAGCATAAATCCTTCATGAAGTGGACGGTGCAGCGCTAAAAGCCGCTACTTTCACCCATACGGTCGAGCGACCAATCATCGCATAGGCTAACTTACCTTTCCATCCCTACAGGGTTGGGTAAACTGATACCAGGGCCCGGGTTCACGACAGGTATCGGCGGGGTATAGGACCAAATATACCCGTACCGCGCGCAAACCGACATTCGTGGACGCGCGCCGCGATTTAGACGGGGTGGTGTGGGAGACCGCTCGTTCCGTTCATGAATCCGGGCCCAGGTCAGTCTAGTAGGTGAATACACTAACTTTGGCGGCTAAAAGTCATAGAAGCGTACATTCGTAATACCTTTCAATTCTGAACGAAAGATCAATGCGATGGCACGTTCTAAGGAGACTGATCAACGCCCACCATTTTACCTTTACCTAATTTTTTTTCACGAAAAGGAGGAGCAGCTGTTAACGAACAACTTCAGACCATTGTTGCCAAAGAGGAGTTAGATTGGATGGTGGTTTCTCAGCAACCTGGATGATTATGAGGGAATGCCCTTTTTATCGAAGAGAAAAACCTCAGGTAAACAAACAACAAATACATTGTCGGAAAGTATGACAATAAAGGTAAATGTAAGGCGATCAGCGCTGATCAACTCATTAAGGGCGCGACAGCACAATTACTACTCAGAATCATAAACGAATGGTAAACGGGTATTTGACCCACACATTGAATTGCGAGAGCAATGGCAGAACCCCGGGTTCATCACCTTCCAAGGTAGAGCTGGTACCAATTTACCCCAGAGATGAAAGGTTGGTTAACTCGAGCGACGATCGATTACCGTGACGGTGGAAGTAGCGCTTCTAACAACTGCACCACACGAGGAAAAATACCAGTGCTCATCGAAAAAATGTCACAGGCACAGAGCTTACCTGTAACTCTGGACGAAGATTCCTGTTTATCTCAATCAACGCGCATTTCTTGTTGCAGTGTGAACAAGAAGCTGACTGTTGTCCATCAGGGGTTCCTTGAACGAAAATCAATTTTCAGAACAAATATGTTCATATATGCACATAGGAAAAAATGCGAAAGTAACATTTTACCAAACGACTGTACTCACCATTCGATAAAGTGCACTTTTGGCATATAATATGTCCACAACTCGTGAAGAAATAGACAACTCCTTGAGCCGGTTGGCGCCAGCAGGCATTGCAATGGATCCAGTCACTAACCATTATGATTGCTGAAGGGGTGGATTTTGGTGTGGGTTTTTCGTCAACCTCCGTAAACTTTTCAACTTATCTTGTGGATGAAAACGAAGAAAAATGTAGCTGTGCGTGGAAATGTGGAAAGATGTCAAAGAAGGTTCGCTTCCACTAAGCAATCAAGTTTTTCGAGAACAAGTGCTCGCTAGCGACTTCACAAATGTGCCATTCACAACATTGGGTGCGTTTCTCAAGTTTGTTATGCAGTTTTTCTTACGTGGTGTGTGGAAATCTCGCTAAGAAATAGTCGATCACGGACGAGACGATCTCTCTCTCCTCATAAACTAATCAACTAAGAATCACACCTTTCGTTGGAATATAGTCAAGTGTTATTTTGTATGCTAATTATCTGTAATTATCTGATATCCATTCTCAAAACCCCGTCTGCAGACCGCTCACAACCGCCGACTCGACAGTCTTCCTCAGAGCTCGTTTAGACACCGCGCGACGAAGATGCAAAATCGAAGCACGATCAAAAATTAACGTCATTGATCGAATTTGCTCCTTTGCGTTGGTGGCGCAGTCCGGTGGCGCGGCGTCTAAGCAAAAAAATAGGCATATAAACACATAAGGAAGAAATTAAACGGAAAAAAGTGAGTTTCGTCAAAATGTCGTTTAGTGAGGATTAGCAGCCTTCTAAAAAATCCGAACGACCAGTAAGTTTGCCTATATGAGACGCCACCGGACTGCGCCACTAATGCAAATGAGCAAATTCGATCAAGGACGTTAATCATTGATTGCGCTTCAATTTTACATTTTCGCCGCGCGGCGTCTAAATGAGCCCTAACAGTGTGTAGTTGACGGCCGAAGCTGCGAAAACCAATGTCAGACTCGCACCTAAAATAATCTAACCTATGCCACTTCGATAGACAAAATTTCGTTGGAAAAATTATTCTGGACGATGTTCTCTTTGTGGAGTTGAAGCTGTCCACTAGCGCCACAAATACTAGCTGGAATTTATTGTAAAACCAAAATAAAATATCCCAATATGGAACAGATGGGTGCAATGTAGGATAATGGGCGCAGCCAGTAGTAGTATTGTACTTACTGTACTTAGTAGATTCCCCAAGTAGGTCAAATTATTCTCAAATGTGTATTTTCAAATTCTCCACACCTTAACACCAGGCCGAACAAGTTTCCTTGGAAAAATACGGCCTCGAGAATTTCTCCTCCAATTGTACTCCTCACCCTAAAACCCATATAGCACCAGGAACAGGTGTCCATAGCACATGCTTTTACCTATTCAGGCACTTCAATTCAGATACTTACCGGACGGGAACCTCGTCTACGTGGCCTAATGCACCTGGAGCTCGCTCACAACTGCGGGATGCATGAGGAAAGATACAGCCGGCTTTTGTAGGGTCGATGTCTGAGCTGCACCATTCACATCATATTTCACGACAGCTTCTTGAGAACTGTAGTGTTACGGTAGAATCACTGTAATTATCGTGATGCTACGAAAAGGACTGGTTTTTGTCTTAATTTTAGGAATGTGGCTGGATTCGGGATGGTGTTTTAGTTAGTCTAAGATTACTAAAATCGTAAGGTTATTGAAACTAGCTGAAACTCCTCACGCTACGGGTCGAACTTCGGTCAAAAGCTTTTTCGTTTCAAATGGAGTGTTTTTTGAGAAAGGTAAGCACGAAGATTTCTCACTACTAGCGCTTTTGTCCAACTGGTCTTTCCCAACTTTGCTCGGGGAACGTATTTATACTACCGATTACTATTTGACATCGATCGATCTCTGCAGATGCGGGTAAAACGGGTGGGAGGATTAGAGAGGTGGCATGAGAATTATGGACTTGTCGGTAACTTCGCCCGAAGATTATCCTACATGATATGTTCTGGTGCTCGTTTCTTGAATTTCGTTCGATTTCGTGCATGTAGGACGATGGGGTAAACGTACCAAGGTCGGAGTCACCGATTTGACCGAAACATTTTCGGGAACATATCTTTGAACGAAATCGCTTTCCCTGCCTTTTTCAGACAAAATCTGTTGTAAAATATGGACACTATGTTTCACATTTGTGATGTAAACCTCAAAGAACCTCCAGCGAAGTATAATTTGTACTTGACGAAATTTTTCTAATCTATTACTGCAACAAGTGAAATAGCGTCGTAAAGCACAATTCCGGGCAATAATTAAAAACTTCGGTCGGAAGAATTTCTTTGCAACAATAATTTTTCGTTAAAGTTCGGTCTAAAGTTAAAACTTCCGACAAAGACAGCTTTCCTCCTAGACACAGGTTTCTGCCTGGGAGCGGATTGAACCCTGATCATCAAGATCAGGGTCCAAGGCTTCCAACCTCTCGACCATTCCGTTCCTGAGTATCTAAATAAGCACACCATACTCAACTACAAAAATCACGGTATCACTCAAACCAAAAATAACTTCCGCTATATGGTTGTTTGTAGGAAGCACTCCATGATGGAATTTCCACTGCTTGCACAGATGGTGCACATTGATTACTTGCACACCTCTTTTTTTGGCATGAATTTTTTATCTGCTCAATTTTCGAAATTCTATTTGTGCTTCTATTGTAGTCAGTGCGTTAGGTTTAAACTGATGTTTAAATCTTCGATACTGAAGAATTGAACAAATAAATAAATTAGCGTGAGTCCATGAGACTTCCATTCCTACGAACTACTGCCGTGCTTGCAGTCGGAGACCGATTGCGTTGAGCTCGGGTCCCGCTAGTGAATCTGAAGGTAAATTACTAAAAAAAAATGCAATAGGCTGATGGTCCGTATTATAATGGATTACCATCATTTGATTATAAAAAGCGATAGTTAATTATTATTTATTAGCGGCCTGCGTGGTACAGTTGAAAGAGGCGCTGCTGGCACCCGCACGGTATAGCGATCGATCGCGGCTCAGGCTAACCAAGCCTTCCATCCCTCCAGGGTCGGGTGAATTGGTGCTAGGCTTGTCTGGCAAGGTAAAGACACTGATCTGGTATAGCGACTGGCCCCCGCAGGTCATTGCGTAGGCAAAATACGCATTCACTATGCCTCTACGACTTGAATTATTAATAACTACATTTCATTAATTGCAAAAAAGAGATGTTTCACTGTGAGACTGTCAATCGTTATTATTGATTGACTCTATCCTCTCTATTGAATCACAGAATCGCAAAAATCGATCGAGAGCAACGATCGGAGAAATTCCTATATGATGACGGTCAACTGCTCGATTGCACCTGATGATAAAGCGCCTACCGCCGGTGAACAGGCGCGCGCCCAGTGATTCACTCGGATTTCCCTCTCATAATAATCGCCTGATTTTCCGTGATTTTATCGGGAAAAAACTATTTTTTATTCTCATCTTTTAAGATAGCAGTACTTTTTCAGCACATCCTTGTTTTCCACAATTTCCAAATTTTTTCTTGCCTTTTTTGGCACGGAGGGTAGACGACTTCCGGGTGATGTCACATGTATCACTGTGTCATGTGGCTTTTTTGTACTGTTGTTTTCGTTCCACTTTGCATGACCAGACGGAACGATTCGTACTCAGTGTCGCTTTTTATTACCTGCCCTAATGTTGTATAATGATAGCTAACAAAGATTATCGTTTTGTTTGCTCCTAATAATCAGTCGTGTTTCGCAGTCTGGCTTTCATAAGAAACTTCTTTTGATGCCCCACACTATAACGAGTGGGAGAAGGACCTATTGGACAAAATGGTAGCAAAATTATGTTTTTATGTCCAATCCTGTTTTTTTCTAAGTTCTTGTTTGTTTTCTAGTTTAATTTTTTGACTGGGGATAAACGATTGAGCGCATATTCCGCCAATTTGCAGATTTGAACTCTGTTTCGTTCTCCAAGTTCCAACCATTATTAGTATCATTTTTATCTACCCTGCATTGAAATGAGAATAAGTCCATCTATATGAAAATGAGCTGCTTGGAATCTTTAGAAAAGTTGCATTGTTGTTGCTAGACTTCTATATATTTATATTTATTACACACGAGCTACAAGTAGACTCATGCGCGATAGAAGTTAAGCAATAAGACAACATACCAGTACGAAGAAACTGAAAACAACTGAAGAACAAGTAAGTAACGAACAAACAAGT
This sequence comes from Nippostrongylus brasiliensis, assembly GCA_030553155.1. Taxonomy (NCBI): domain Eukaryota; kingdom Metazoa; phylum Nematoda; class Chromadorea; order Rhabditida; family Heligmosomidae; genus Nippostrongylus; species Nippostrongylus brasiliensis. Next base: position 10,906,172 of record CP130733.1, read on the forward strand.
AAAGAACAAGCAAGAGCAAGCAACTGTCAACCTGAGAACGAGATATAAATCAAATAGGAATCAATTGCTCAGGAAGTTATCTACAGCTTTCTTAAATGTGGCATAACCGACAAGAACAGCGTGCTTTTTGCAAAACTTCTGGAAAGAGGAAATGACCCTGTATGTAAAGAAATACCGACGGAAGTTGTGCTTAGCCACGGCGACTAAGAGGTTATGGAATTAGGAGGCTCTTGTGGAATCAGCTTTCAAGTGTGGACCACCGAAAGTAACGGGTGCCTAGTCATCGGTTATCGGAGTATGACATCTCTGCAAAGACCGCTATCCAGGTGGCATTTGAGCCCGCATCCTATTTTTAGGTCTATCCGCGATGCTAATAGACTACACTGTTGTACAGGACATGTCTTTTGATCATTTCCCGGAAAAACCGCTTGAGCGCGTTCCAAAGCGGCTTTTTTCAATAACTTTGCTCTATCGACTGGTATTCAAAGATCGGTAAAGGTAAAAGGTAAAGGTGTCGGCGTTGATCAGTCCCCGAAGGACGCGCCACAGCATTCGTATTCCGTTCAAGTCGTAGAGGCTTGGTGAATGCGTATTTGGCCTATACAATGACCTGCGGGGGCCAGCCGCTATGCCAGGTCAGTGTCTCTCCCTTCCCAGACTAGTCTGGTACCAATTTACCGACCCCGGAGGGATGGAAGGCTTGGTTAGCCCGGGCCGGGATCGATCGCTCGACCGTGCTGGTGACAGCAGCGCCTCTTACCACTGCACCACGCGGGCCCTCTCCAAAGATCGGTACAAATACAAAATATGGCCCCTTTTGCCGACCCCTCAAATCTCGCTAACTCGACCCCGAGGGACCGACCAGGGCCCAGATTCATCATTGGTAAACCCTCGATAAACCCCGAGATGGCCCGAACGGCGCCCACCTTTGTCTACTTATCCTAAACTTCCCATGTTAAACGCAATCTCTCATCGACTCTGTCGTCTGGTTCTGGCTGCGCCGCGGTTTCGGAGACCGCACGTCAGTGCGTGAATCTGGGCCCAGGGGACTGTACCGATTGGTACGATCTTTGATATAGCTTGAGCTGCTAATCTCAAATATAAGTATACTTTTACTAATAAACGAGTATCAGCAAAATTATCGAAAAAGCCGCTTTGGAACGCTCCTAAGCGGCTTTTCCGGGAAGTGATCAAAAGACATGTCCGGTACTGTAGTATCACAGTGCCGCGGGTATGACGACAGCGCGAGTTCGGTTCCGGCCTGAGTTGCGGTTTTCGTGATAGACGTAGAGATATTATTGAGCCGCAGAAATGGACGGGGAGCAACTAAACGTCTGTTCTATCTATCTTCGGACATGCTATTGTTAGGCTTTGTATAACGGATTTCACCTGAAAAAAAAGCCTACTTCTATGTCGCTGTTACTTCAACTGCTCTTAGCATCGGTATTTGTTTAACCTTTTTAATCTTCAAAGATTATAGTGATACCTTGTCAACTCCGGGTGATGCGCCAGGTGCTCCTATTTTCGGTTCTGATTTCCTCACTTGCTGCAAAATCGTCCACTTCAAGGGAAAGGCTGCAAGCTCTCTGGAATTTAGAGGAAGAATCTGAATGCGTGCTACATTATAGGGCGTTGGTGAGTTACATTGTGATTTTCGTTTGGAGACTGGATTTACTTTGTCAGCATAGTCTTGTGGAAACAACACATGATCCTCCTTGAGTCTGCACTGGGTAAGAGAAGAAAAAGGAGATACTGAAAGCCGTTTTTGACCATGTGATGTGATTTGCACAAATTATTTTCGAATTGCCGCAAGCTTTTGTTGAGTAGACAGTGAGCTTTTGAAGAGCCTAGCTGCAAATGCTGAAGGGAAGGATGGTAAAATTTCCGTACAAAAAACATTAGTGGAAAATTTTTTGCAATCTTGTGAAATATTTCAGCTCTGCTGTTGTCTCAACGAGGAAACGATACTTTGACTGCTATATAGTCTATATTTGTGATTGGATTCAAACTAAATAAATACCTGAACAGCAAGGTACTGAAGCAATTCAGGTATATAATAATTACGGTTGCTGGTGCGGTGTCGGCGGATCGCATGAACCTGTAGACGAAATCGACAGGTGAGAGGAGTTTGATTTTGCGAATTTCCTCATCGTTCAACCCCTTTTTCTAGTCTTTATCCCTTTTTTGAATTATACTCGGCTACAGATGCTGCATGAACCACGACAAATGTTACGATGCTGCTGTGGACAACAAAGTCTGCTTCGATGTCCCTTGGGAATACGTGGACAGCTACAAGTGGAAATGCGTCAATGGCACGGCAATATGCGCAGGTCGGCCCAAAATAGACCTTAGCACTATTAAATGAAGAAAACAAGTGAACGGTGATGATTTGTCCCATAGGACGCGCCGTGAACTAGGGTCTCATTCAAGATTCGAAGCGTTTTGATTGAGTGATTGGGTCTATCCCATGATTTTCAGGGCAAACCACCGTTAAAATCAATACTTTTGTATTCCCAAACAGTATCTGGTGCCCATGTAATCGACTCACAAGAAGTAGAAGGCTCGGTTCACCTAGGTAAAGATCGATCGCTCGACAGAATTGGTGTCAGTTGCGCCTCTTGCCTATGCACTACGGGTGTCTTAACTGCACTATAGCTTTGTAAATATGCTAAAAGAACAGATTCCCGGGGCACTTTTCGCTGAAACACTTGTCGTTAATCAACTGGAAGGTAAAAGTTGGTAAAGAGAATTTTGCGTATATTTGAGCAGATAACACGCAAATCCGCATACGTACAAATTTTAAGCGAGTTTACTGGTGCTCTTATGAGATGTTCCCATTATGAAAAGATATTCCCCTCTTGGTTCCTCCTGTGTTCTAGCTTGAAAAGACTCTTAGCCAGCGCAGGAACATAAGCGGAGAACTGACGCGAGCCTTATTCATTATTTACGCTTTTCATGTTTGAGTGACCCTGTCGCTGTCACAACTAGTAGTTTTGAAGGTAAAGTGGGCAGCGTGCGTCAGTCTCCCTAGAACGCGCCACGCTCTCGTTTTCCGCGTAGAATTGTAGACGCGTGCTTGGTGTGTATAAAGCCTATACCCTGACTTGTGGAGGTCAACCAATGTAGAAGCCAAGGTCTGCAATTTCCCAAACGAAGCTAATAGCAGCCCGACCCCGTAATGATGGACGACATGATTGGCCCGCGTGAGAATAGATCGTTCGGCCGTTTAGGTATCAGTAGCGTCTCCTAACATTGCACAACGCACGCTAATTTTTAGGAAACTCTATAACGTTCATCTCTTTCTCAGTCGTCGAATAGCTTTGGTAGGGATAGATAGCTTGACTGGGTGGGTGAGAGTAAACATTTTCCCTTCGAGACCGTGCGCCCATTCTAATTTACTGCCGCATTGAGCAAACTGATATTCTGACTAAACTAGCTTAAACTCTAAAGAAGTGATATTGTTCGAGCATTCCGAACAGCGGCCCAGTCTTGTTTAGTGAAATACAACAAAATAAGAAAATACCACCCGATGAATCCTTAATTTTCGAACAGTGGCCCGGTCCTGTGCAGTGAAATACAACCAAATAAGAAAATACGACCAGGTGAATCTGTAATATAAGGAAACATTTCAGAGGCGCAAGATGATTGTAAATCAGCGCTCTGCGCCTGCGATGTGGCCGTGGTGAACTGCTGGGCGAAGTACCCAAAGCCGCAGCAGAAAGCAAGATGCAATCGTTCGAATTTCTTAGCTACAGATGCCGAGTACTTTCAGCTGTGACTTTGGAAGAATCAAGACCTATCAGCTTTGATCTGCCTTGTTACTTTATCTGATATAATATTCAATTGTGGATATAGTACAGTGCTTGAAAGTCCATGTCCACTTTGCTTACGTGATTGTAACTTTGAAATAAATATACAGGACATAATCTTTTGCACTGTCGGCTGATTTTTAGCTTAGAAAGTGAAAAAGTGGACATCTGTGAATCGTTTCCGTTAAAGCCAAAGGCTCCTGGCTCAGGTGATAAAAGAGTATGCAGAGAATGCACTTTGCTTTTATCTGCGGACGTCTATGTTAGTTTGAACATTGGCAATTGATACAGCGTTTTTCAGAGATAACAAATGTCCTGTGCGAAATTCCTCGTTCACTCCATTAGTCGCGTGATTTCATCTTATCATCACCGAATGTTGCGATGTTCCTATGAAGAGTAGAGACTATCTGAAGTGGTCTTTTGACTATTAGTCATTAGGTAGAGCTGCAACTATTTCCAGCACATTTCAGCGTAACAACGTCTGACCACAGCCTCCTAAAGGGCAGTCGATTACAGGGTGCCCCAAAATAACGTGATGAAGGGTTGATGGATTCCCACGACTTATCGCATAATGGTAGTGCTACGAAGACGACTCTACCTTATTCAGCACATTTTTCTGGTCGAACAAACAAATTTTTCCGATTTTTTTCGATGTAACTAGCGTGAAGATTTTTTCAAGACGGCAAATCAGCGAACTGTGATTTTTCGTACATAGCGGTCAAGAAATACGCATATAGGAAAAGATGCACCCGCTTGGTGTCGCACAATCGACAGTTCCGAAGGTAAGTTCACGGTTCATGGAGATTGTCCGTAAGGGCTTGTTCAGACGACGCGCCGAAAATACAAAATCGAAGCTCAATCGATAATTAACGCCCTTGATCGAATTTGCTCTTTTGCATTAGTGGCGCAGTCCGGTTGCGCCTCATATAGGCAAAAAAATTAGGCATATAATCACATAGGAAGGAAATTAAACGAAAAAAGTGAATTTTGTCAAAATTTCCATTAATAAGAAATAGCAGCCTTCTAAAAAACCCGAGCGACCAGTAAGTTTGCCTATATGAGGCGCAACCGGACTGCGCCACTAATGCAAAAGAGCAAATTCGATCAAGGGCGTTAATTATCGATTGAGCTTCGATTTTGCATTTTCGACGCGCGTCGTCTGAACAAGCCCTAAAGGCGACTGCATCGGATGAGGAAGGAGGTGCATCGCCAATACGTCCAGGGTGCGTCGATCAGGTCACGATCTCTGGATCCTGTTCTTGGATGAAACGCTGCTCTCCATGCACCAGACGTGTGATAATTGAATCATTTATGAATAAACTCCGCGTCTATTTGTCGCCAAAATCGCGAAGGGTTACATTTCGGGGCAAAATCGGTGCCAACAGCAAATCTCCTCTAGTTTTCGCTGATCGGGTGTGGAAAATCAATTGAGATGTGTACCAGCGGGATATTTTTGGTCATTGGTCTTTCTTTGGGTCCAGCAGCATTTCAGTCATGTACCCCGGACTTTCCAGCAGCACTCTGCTCTTTCGCATAGTATAATACAAAGAAAACCCTGACGCGGTGGACAGCCGATTTACCCGACTTCATCACAAATTCAAATCGTCGTCAAATTGACCGCGTGCTCTCCGAAGCTGAATCCGGTGTACTTCAGAGTACGATCTGCTCGCAAGGATAGATTCAAAGCTACTGCACAATCTTGAACCCGTACAACAGTCCTTGTTTCTGGAGTTGGACCGATTCTCTCCAAATGACGCGAGCCCTAGCACTGAAAAGTTTGCCAAGAGTTTGGCTTTCTAGATCGGCTGTGTGGTACACCTCTTCAAAAACGAAGAAGCCTGATATTGGCTGGTATATGTTGTTGTTCTATAGATTTTGACTTTCTGAGAACTTAGCTGATTGGCAGTTACAACATCAAAACTTTCTGTTTATTTTGTGACGCCTTTTAGAAATAAGAGTGCTGAAATCATGCCATTTCTGTTTTTTCATTTCCGTGTGGAAAACCAAATTCCCTGAAATTTTCAAGAGAAATCGTTCCCTTTTCTCAATTCACCGCAGCTGACAGCATTGTAGGACAGAGTTGTTTGGCTAAGCTTTTCTTCACAATTGTATTATATCCGAAGCGGCATTTACAAATTGGAGTAGCAAAGACAGACAGTAGATACTACAAATTCTCGTCAAAATTATTGACAATAATTCCTATAAAATCAGTCTCGCAAGCGAGTTGGTTCACTGTAATAAAGTTAATGTAAATGATACGAAAAAAGCGCAAAGTAATCGGAGGAAAGAGTGGCAAGTAAAATTAATTACAGATGATTGTTGGGGTAAGAGCACAAAAACCTTGAAACTCTGACCCAACAGTGGTCATTGTCGCAAAATAAGTCTCAATTAGTAGGTGTGGGCGGAATTGGCAGCTGTTTGTTCGATTTGAATAATTTTTTGCTCGCTCCATAAGCAGAGCAAACGGTTATAAATTTTTCTTCCTAGCCTTTTTGATGTTGCCGCGGAATCTACAATGCAACTCATCCTATCTTTTTTCGCTCGTATAGGGATTTTTCTTGACAACTTAACAGGTTTACAACGTGGTCACCGATGTGTTACAGAAACGAAATGCTTTCTCGTATTCAACAAGCTTCTTTATCCGGTAACCAGCTCGCTTATATTCGAATAACACTATTATTTAATTCCATTATGGAGACGCTTTTTTCGTTACGATAAGAAACTCCTCCTGTGCACTTCGTTGACCTTCGTTGAAATCAGGTGATAAAGCGAGCTTGTCTCGGCTGGAAAGTGCTTTTTTTGACAACGTCTGCCACTTCCACCAGTCAATTATTAAAGGTTTATCAGGGAGTCGATGATTGATGTGTCAACTGCTCACCCTTTTAAAAGGATTCTCGGCAGTATGGTGCTCCGCTTCAGTCAGACGATGAGCCGGATCGTATTCTTCTCGGCTGTGATTCCCTTGCTTCTATCACACCATCTCCAATTTCCTAAGCCGGAAAAAGCGGCATTGTGGAATCTTGGAAGCGTGGGAGAGTGTGTCCTTCATTACAATCCTATTGTAAGCACTATTCACATGCGTTTTTTCTGAATGTAATTTACTATCTTATGAACTTCCAGTAATTTCGTCTGAATGTTGCTGTGCTGCTCCCTTAGTTGAAAGAATGATGTTTCAGTAAAGTACATCATACCACTATGTACGAAGAAATTCTGTGAGAATCACAGTATACTGCTGGTCATAGCACAATATTATTTTCCCTCTGTGTTTTCATCAAGTGGATACCACTGTATCATTCCCCGTCCAGCCGTACATGGTGGAAAGGAAACCCTTCTAGAATGATAAGGGTGTTTCAATAGTAGAATAATTTATTAAAAACAAGACGCACACCCATTATCATGTCGGTAGAAACTTTGAAAAGGGAGATTAGAGGAGCGAAATTTGAAAAATTGGTTCTATACATTGTATACTTGAGCAAGCTTTTAGCGGTGTTGGGCAGAAGCAAAATGGAACTTTATATGTGTTTTTTGTTACATTTGTACATTATTACATTTTTGGTACATTTTTTGTGCTGCCGAGATTCATTGCAAAAAAATTGAGTAACAAAGGTCACAGAGTGATAGTGACTAAACTTGGCATCGAATCGCAGAAAAAATTTAGGGGATCTCTCCAGACCGTGAAGTGTAAAGATAGGCTCAATCAATATCTTCAAAACGACATAGAATACACCTTTAATAGGCATCTATATTCGATGGAAAACGATTTTATTAAATATATTAGTACGTAATAGACTGATTGAAGCCAAATAGGCAGGATGTTATTATACAAGTTTATCCTGACAAAATTGCGTAGAAAAAGTGGCAGGTCTTTTGGTTTATTCTAATCCACCAAAGCTGCTGGTGAATCTGACTCAGTTTCTATATTAGATGATCAGTTTCTATATCAGTGTGTCCTAGATCTATAACAACTACGGGTGCTGGTGTGGATTTGGAGGATCGCATGAGCCATCAGATGGGATCGACAGGTTAGACCTTCCAAAGATTCACTCCGGTCCATTCTTTAAAACCGTCTCTCTTCACAGATGTTGCATGCATCATGACAATTGCTATGATGCAGCCGTGGCCAGCAAAGAGTGTCGTGACGTGGTGGTGGAATACCTTGACAACTACAAATGGAAATGCGTGAACAACACTGCAGTTTGCACAGGTTGGGCGGAAGCTGTTCAGGTTAAAGGCGTCGATTTGTATCAAATTTCAATTCAGAAAAGAAGGACAGTTGCAAAGCCGCACTGTGCGCCTGCGACACAGCAGTGGTGCATTGCTGGTCACAATTCGCCAAACCCGCTCACAAAGCAAAATGTGATCGCAAGAAACCGACACCGAAGTAGGAGACCTTCCTCGGCTGACCTCAAACCATTCGTTAATCAACCTCCGTCATGTCTAACTTTCCTGGAGCTGAATCTCGTACTTGTTCGTTTTATGAATGGTTTTCCGTAATAAAGTGTGGATAAATTTCTGGCATTGAATTGCACTGGGCATCTAGGTATCACATTGAGTCATAAGCAGTGGTATGCGGAACTTCCGTTTCCGTATTCAGAATTCCGGTTTCCGACCGTTTTTGGCCCTTCCGTTCCGTTTCCCTGTTCCGTCTTTTTTGGCGGACCACTTGAGCGGAAGAGAAATCGGAGAGCTCCACTGTGCAGTCTAACAAAGGGGAGACTGAAGTTATCGTGCTCACGTTGACACGTTTGAGAGGGTGACACGGTAAGTACAGTATCTTCCATACAGGAACCTTGCGGTGCGGGTTACGTATGGTAATCGGGCGAATCCGCTACTTGTTGTTCATGAATTTGGGACAACCTTCCCTACGTTGTAGCTATTTTTCGTTCATTTCAGGTGTGCTTTTTGGCTTCACGCTTCTGCGACAATAAGGGGGTAGGGCCTGAGCATACGGTTAGATTGGAGTCTGGATTTTTAACCTACAGTGCGCTTGGTGGTGGTATTTTGTGGATATTGGTGGTGGTATATTGTGACTTGAGAACACACCCCTGTACTTTTGCGAATTCGTTAAGCCTAGGCTTCTGAACCCTAATGTCGAAGCTGTGATAGAAATGAACCTGTACGATGTTCATTTTTCAAAGAAAACGTTTTGTGGTCCAGTTTTGGCCAAATTCCAGTAAATTAGTGACTTTTGCGCTATTTCCGTTTTCCGTGTTCCGGTTTCCGGCCATTTTCAGACGTTTCCGTTTTTTTTTCAGAAAATTTCCATACCCCCCTGCTCATAGGTAATTTGACCGTTGCAATGGTTCGGATTCAAGATCGATTCTCCACCAATGAGAGAACCGATCAAAAAGTGCAAGACTCAATCGAAAGAACAATAACGTTCTACGAAACGCTTCACTGCACTTCACTTCGGTGAAGTTGCTAATTGTTACAGTGGCTCACGAATTCATTGAATGGCATATTCGCAATGTCTTGATTTGGCCACAATGACAACCAATCCCTCGAACGCTCAAATTACGTTTATAACGAAAGCCCTCATATTAGAATCACAGCCACCACCGTCTACTTGATTCTCGAAATTCAGTATTGACGACTACACCATCGAAAACAAAGACAAGTTAGTGAAGCGAGGTTGCGAAAGAACCTTACCTAACCACTCGTTAACTATCCGACACCTTTAGTTTTAGCTAGTGTTCCGCGGTTAACTGATGTTCATGGACTAAAGTCGATCCGATCGGAAAGGTTAGAAAACTCCGCCGATAGATACCGCTGGTGCTAGAAGTGTCCGATTACTTACTACTCAACCTAATAGTGTTACTCATTTTATGTTTGCAAACATACGTCCTGAATTAAAAGGAATGGGGTCATTGTGGATGTGGACCCATTCTCTGATTCCGTGCATCCATTTCCCACAGAAAATCGTAAACGTTCTCATTTACGCGAATCGCTCATCCATGTTTCACTATTCCTACACAAGCGCGTGACGCTAGAAGATTCTCATCGGTTTGGTCCAAAAGATGCCAGAAATAGCAGCAAATGGGCTCCCAAAAACAACAAGAAGATACGAGAAACATATATTATATAACATCAATTAGTTAAATTCACCATTAATGTTCTATAATTTTTACTTGGCTCCACTGCCATTCGAGATGTTAGGTGAAATGTTTATTAGACAGCTTGACATTCCAACCTACTCGTCGTTTTTGGACGCCACTATTACGGAAGGCAGAAACATTGAATACAATGATTAGATACACAATGCTGTCGCTCAAAAATGACAAAATTTGGGAATACTGGGAATAATAATATATATATATATATATATATATATATATATATATATATATATATATATATATATATATATATATATATATATATATATATATATATATATATATATATATATAATACTTCGGTTTCTTTTTTTCGTCCATCGATGATCTGCCTTCGTTTTCTGCATTCTGCAGAATAGCTCTGTTGTAGCGTATTTGTGTCGCCCATAATTTGCATAGTTCAGGAAGAATATTTGTTGTTATTTAACGTCATTTCGATATAATGCTATGCTCATGAAATGTCTTGCTTACATGTTGAACGTCTCAATAGCCGTTTTACAATCGCATTTGCATTGCTAATGGATCGTATGCATAGATGGTGTTCAGTGTATAAAATGGGCTGAACGGGCCGTGTGGTCGGTTCGGCACCAAACTTCACAATAAAATCGTCTATATTCAATAGAATCGTCTATATTCGGAAAAGTTGGAGACCACGGCAGGATATCTCCGGCCAATGCAGAAGGACAGTAGCGCCCAACTTCGCCGTCAAATAGGCTTTTACAAAAAGCACATCTATCGCTAGATCGCGGATATTCCCACCATTCTAGCAGACTACAATATCCATCCTGCCGCATGGGATTTAGCTCATCTCGACAATGACGATATCAAGTCGCTGCGACTTGAAATTCACTCCACAAAGGTGAGTTTATTGAAGTCTCACAAAAAAACTCATCGCCCTACATAATTCAAAATTCAAGAGAGCGAAATAGCGGCAAATAAAGAGAGCGGCAAAATATTCAAGAGAGCGAAGCCGAAAAAGTTTTTTCGGCTTCGGTCTCTTGAATGTTTTGCCGTCTATACCTCTCGAATATAGACGATTTTATTGAATATAGGCAATTTTATTGTGAAGTTTGGTGCCGACCCGACCACACGGCCCGTTCAGCTCATTTTATACACTGAACACCATCTATGCATACGATCCATTAGCAATGCAAATGCGATTGTAAAAGGGCTATAGAGACGTTTAACATGTAAGCAAGACATTTCATAAGCACGACATTATATCGAAATGTTGTTAAATAACAACAAATATTCCTCTTGAACTAAAACTGCTGCAAATTATGGACGACACAAATACGTTACAACAGAGCTGTTCTGCAGAATGCAGAAATTCGTAACGCACTGAACATTCTGTCAAGTTCTCCAACTTCACTCCACTTTGAGGGAAAAGTGGAACAACTTCATCCAACAGCGGACATCTGACTGGCGACTGTCTTCTGGTTTTGGCCTACTCGAGTTGTTTCGGAAACTGCTGTCTTCTGCTGGCACCCGAACATGTATAAAAGGCGAGCACGAAAATCTGGTCGAAAAATAACGTATACGACAAGAGATAATCCTGAGTGGGTTGCGTATAAGCAGTATGCGATACCTAAATGTTACACGAATTACATAAAACACTTGGTGACCAAGGATCCTCAGAATATTAAGTATGACAAGATATGGCAGCTTCAGAAGCCGCCAGCCTTTAGCACACATATGAGAATTGGTGTCTGGTGATTGAAGCAACTGCCAAATACACCCCGATGCAAAATTATAAGTTCACCCTGCAATTTGCCCAGAACTATCCAAATAAGTTATTTCCGAGATATAGTAATGTTACTATGTTATTCCTCACTATCAAAAACCTACATACACAAGTTCAAGGCACGGTGCCTTATCACTGCAAAAAGCTACAAATTTTTAATTGAAAAATAAGTATGGAGATCGGTGCAAAATTATAAGTTCACAAATTATAAGTACACAAAAACCGACTAATGTCAAGAATTTCAACAAGCGAATTGAGTTTAATACCTCGCTACATTACCCTTCTTATAAAGAACATCAAATATACTATCTGGCACACTTCGAATGAGTTTAAAAAGAACAGTTTGCCCCATGCGTCATGTATGGCCTCCTTCCAATCAGAAACCGAAGCGTAATTGTTTTCACTTTTGTACATTTCATGCAGAAGAATTCCTCACAAGTTCACTATCTGGTTTAGATCTGGAGAACAACTTAACCACCCCAGAAGTGAAATTCTATGGGAACTAAACCAGTCCATTGTTCACCTCGACACATGTATCGGGGCATTATCCCTACGTAATCTTCTGAAATGAGGTGAAATATCATCTACAAGCACTTTCCGGTGGTCCTCGCTGTCCATGTGAAACGAGACAAAGTTCAACGCAACAGTTCCATAACCACAAATCACAGCCCAAATCGTGACACTTCCACCGCCAAAGTTCCGCCTTCAGCATATTCGTGGATCTCCCCTCAAATCTCTCCAATGACGTCGATATCTGTCGGGTCCATCGGGATTCCACTATTTTTCGACGGATAATATCACGAAAGGTGTAAAAAAGGGCTTTTCTGCTCTCACAAAAACATGAAGGCATTCTGGACTCATCTCCTTCCAATTTGTGGTTATGTGTTCACGGGCGAACACCAACCTGACCGCTTTGTGTTCCTCCGTCAGACAAAATCTACGTTCCATGACTTGATGATGATGTGCGGACTGCGATTCTAGCATCATATTAGGCTGTCGCAAAATTAATTTCGGAAATGGACCGCTCAGTTCAAACTGCAATAACTCAGCTCAAACGCAATTTTATGAATCAAACCAAAAACTGTCAGCATGTACACACCTCTGCCAGCAAAGCGATAATAGATCCAAACCTTCAGAGAAGAAAATAGGATCACGGGAATTAACGAAAGCAAGAAAGGCATTTTCAACATCGGTCAAATCAGCAATTTTTTTCTGACGTAAATAAGAATCAAATACTTGAAAAAGGTGATAGTCCATTGGCGAAGGGTCAGTAGAATAAGGAGGACGAAACAGAACTTCAGTGCCTAACTGGGTCAATTTTTGTGGGGTGATCTTCGCGGTGTGTGCACTTGCGTTGTCCTGCAATAGGATCGCACCACCTTTGCTCGCTAGTGCCGGCCACATTTTTTGCAATTTCGGGTACATTTCATCTAAATCACAACAGTATGACTCTGCTGTAACTGAACCACCAGGTGGCATAAAGCTATGATGGACGAGTCCTTCACTAAACCACCACAAAGTAAGCATAACCTTTTTAGGATGAAGTTTCGGTTTAGGAAAAAATTTTGGCTTGGCACTCTCATCAATTCAAGCAAATCCCGTTTACTATTATTGTAAAGAACCTATTATTCGTCTATAACTATAATACGGTTGACAAACGATTCATTTTTATAACGAATTAGGAGATTCAAATAGATGCCGAAACGTGTAAGACGCTGCTCATCGACTGTTTCATAAGGAATCCATTTTGACATCTTCTTCACTTTGCGGATTAGTTCCAACTGTCTTGCAACTGTGGATTATATACACACAGGTCTTCTGCTAGCTCAAGAGTATTGGTCTCTGGATTTGCTTTAACGGCTGTCCTAAAACCTCTTCATTAAGAGACCACCTCCGACCACGACCAGCTTTTCCTTCGAGATCAAAATCGCCAGAAGCATATTTTGTAAACCAAAGCTACACTGTCCGTACGCAAGGACAATCCATCCCAAAAGCCCTGCTAAGGTTACGAGCTACGTCTGTCGCGGGATGTCGCAATTTAAAATCATAAAGCATGAGCACTCGAAAGTCGCGTCGATTCATGTTCGAATGAAGCCCTGGAAAAAATCGGCTGCACAAACTAGAGAGACAGTAATGTATGCCTTTGATAGAGCGGATAATCTTCTACGTGACAGTATGCTTCGATGTCCGTAAGACGAGATAATACGGCGTAAAAAAGTTTTCTTCTGAACACACTCAGAAAACGAAATTAATTTTGCGACAGCCTAATAGTATCGTCCATTTCGAGAATAGGAGGTCCAATTGACGCCGCAGATCCATCGCGGACAGGGCGCTGCTAGAGGCCTCTCAAACTGGAAGGATCTCATCTCTTCCAGACAGCTTCCTTTTACGACCAACCTTTTGTTTTCTTTTGCAGGCATCCGTGTGCTTCAGATAACGGTTGATGCAGCACAAAGACCGTCCTTGTTGAGCTGCTACCATTTTGTTAGGAAGGCCGGTCGTATGAAGAGCATCGACATGAGTTTGCTCAAGCGGAAAAAGCTTGGTGCCTATCGTCGTTACGATTTCATACACGTTTCAGTTGTCTCTACGTTTTTGACCTATAAGTATCGCGACTGGAGCGAGAAAACTCTCATCCGTGCCTTAAACCTGCGTATATAGGTTTTTGATAGTGAGGAATATCATAGTAACATTGCTGCATCTCGGAAATAACTTATTTGGATAGTTCTAGGCAAACAAAACGTAACTTATAATTTCTGAACTTATAATTTTGCGCCGGGGTGTACATATCTCTCATAGATCGCAAAGAGGAGTGTATACACCCGGTGCAAAATTATAGGTTCACCCCGCGATTTATTCATAACTCGTGGGCGTAGAAAAGCATCTCTAGTTTGTAGGTGATGTTTCCGAGGAGAAAAAGTGAAACCTCGATGGGCCCGACGGCTACATGCACTACTGAAGAGATCCAAGTAAGGAGAAACGAGTATTCTCCAGACGCAACATTGGCGGTGGGAGTGTTATGGTCTGGGCTGCATTTTCCGGATATGGACTTATTGCTTTGGAGTCTGTCTCATGTAATATGGACAGCGAAGATCATCAGGATGTGCTAAAAGAACATCTTCTCCCTTATTTGAAAAGATTTCGTGGGCACAATCTCATCTTCCAACAAGACAATTCTCCCATACACGTGTCGAGATCAACTACGAGTTGGTTCGATTCCAACAGAAACTAACTTATAGCGTGGCCCAGTTGTTCTCCAGATCTGAACCCTTTAGAGAATTTGTGGGGCATTCTTGTTCACAATGTTTACAAAAGTTACACGTCGGTTTCGGATCTGAAGAACACCATTATTGATGCTTGTGCTCATGTAGAGCAAACTGTTCTTGATAATCTTATTCGAAGTAAGCCACTTGGAATGTTTGATGTGGTTTATAACGAAGGTAATGTGACAAAGTACTAAACTTGACTTGAATGTTCATATTTTCAAAAACAGACAGCTTTTTAATGAAGTGAACCTATAATTTTGCACCGGTCATTATCTCTGATTTTTCAATAAAAATTGTAGTACCTTACAATGACAAGACATCCCGCCCAGAATTATTAAATCTAGGTTTTCGATGGTGAGGAATATGACAGTAATGTTACTAGATCCCATCAATGAGCTCTTTAACACTTATGGACAAATCGCGGGATGAACCTATAATTTTGCACCAGGGTGTATTAGCGGCTTCAGTTTAGCTTTTTCGAATATTTTTAGGCTGTTTTGGCAGTAAGAATTGGATTTTTTTGTTGTTGTTTGTTACAACACAAGATACCTTGTGTAATAAATATATAAAACTTTCTCCTCAGTTCTGCCTTCATAATCAAAAAGCTATGAGAAGCAATAGGGGTGAAAAATTCTGCAGTGTTCCGAGAAGTATCTTTAATGAATGCTGACCTACACCTGAATGGCAAAACAAGGTTGTCATCCTTCTTTGCTTGTCTGCAACGTCCAGGATGGAGTAGTTCATCACTTGAATAACAGTTCTTTCCCTGTACCGGCACACGGCACTAACCACTGTGCTACCGATGTCCGTTGCGAATCCCCTAGCATCATTCTTAAGCCCGGTCGGGCTGTAGCTATCAGCACTCATCCGTAATCACGGGAATGAGCCGGTAAGCCGATATCGGCAGTTACCAGTTAACATGATAGCATGTTTGATATAACACGAAACTATTTTGCTATTTGCCGCTCTTTGTTGAAAAAAAGCGGCAAATAGCAGAATAGTTCTCTCTCCTTTCTTGTAATTCTGCTCCTGCTTAACTTTGTAAACTTTTGGAGGTAATAGGATTAAGTACAAATATGGCAAATAAACCCGAGTCGTACCCGCAGGAGCCATGTCAGACATTTATGTTTCAAATTAGGAAGACGCTATTCATAGAGAGTTGCCTGCTTTTTTATGAAACGTCAAAGTATAGGAACTCTTAATATCTGGTCAAAGCTTCTAAAGAGAACCGCCGCTTCTTATTGGTTGTTGATATCATGTGTACTATTATAGTAATGGAGCCTACGGAAGGAATATTAATGGAACTTCCGCTGTACACTTCGAGGAACTAGTCAGCGATAAAGTGATGGTGTAACACCCAGTTCTTCACTACCGAGGTGAAAAATATTGGGGCCGTTAAAATTGATGATGTGGAACCTCCAACAGCCTCCTCTCTCAAAAGTATCGGCCTGGCTGTTCTCAACCGAGGGGTCGAATATTCGTCGAAAACAAATTCCACAAATTTAAAAAATTTGCACATTGAATGTAAAGATAGACCTCGAGCTGCTGAGCTCAAGTGTATATCTACTCTTACAAATTAAACAGTGTTGAAGAAGATAAAGACAGCGATTTCTTCGTTGTTTTGTCGTGGCGACACGTTCTGCACCGTAATTGTACTTTGAACGTTCCGGCCATTGGTCGGCATTTTTCTGGTATTATTTACGGTTTATGGAATTAGGATTCTATTTTCGTAACTGACCCACGACAAGAGCGTTGATCGCTGGTGCTTTCCATTCATTCAAAATCAAAACCATATTCGGTATAGAAACCAAGATAACCGAAATAGCATTGATGGAAATCATCATTCGCTGTCTGCGAATTTCGTCCTTTGATGGTTTCTGAAACGAATAATCAGTTTTGGAAAGGTTTCTCTAGTTGAGCTGAGAACAGTGTCTGCTCCAATGCATCGTTCTACTGGTAGTACTTTAACTATCTCACCCGACTTCGGTTTGTTTTGTCGAAAATAACCGTCAAAACAACAAAACAGAACACATAAGCGACGGCGATCAAGGCGTAATGCACCGTTCCGAATACGATTCCTGTGGAGTTCATTACGGCACATATTCTGGTGGTGGAATTCGTAATATGGAGTGAGTCGACAAGCACTGCGAGAAGAAAGAATATCTGAAGCAGTTTCACACAATCATTTTCGATGCATGCTCAAATTTCATTAAAACTGGGTAGTTCTGCATTGGTGAAGGGTTCAATGAATTTAATTTTTAATTTTTTTAACCCCTAGATGGCTACGCAATAAAATCCAGTGAGCTACAGGCCACTGGAAGACAAAGTTAGTAACACCACAAAACAATAACTACTCAATAGACTCATTGAAATACATATTCCTTGGCGGAATCCCTTCAGCAGTAGTAAAACGACAATCCCTACATCTCTATACCTCGAAGTCCGGACTTGCTTAGCTCGAGGATCGCGGCTCTTTGAGGGTTTGGTCTTACCAAAACTGCAAAGCCGACTTAGAAATTTCAAAACCGCTAGTTTGTCAAATAAGGTATGTAAAGAATAATGACATGCCCAGTGTTCAAAAAGATCAATAACTGTGTACAGAAATTGCGCGGGAATTTTGTTCCGATATTTATGCCGCACCCTGTATATTATATGTAGTGAAAGAAGTAGGAAGTTCGATTAGTTTTAACTTAAGGGGTTTAGGGTTTTGCAAGAGATGGTGAGATAGAGAAGAGGAGTATCCAAGAGAGGTGCTTTGCTGCCTAGCTAGTTGGTTTCCCTCTTTAATTGGCGCAAATTCATACTTTCAACGCTTAGAGAACACTAGACGAGAAAACACATCAAAAACACTCACTCCAGTAAAAATCACTGCCGCCACAATAAGGTAGAATTTGTGGTGGTCCTTCCACGTCGTTCGATACCACCCAGCAAACTGTAAGGCAACGACCCTCTCCATCGCTATGAACAAGTTGATCAGTGCAGGAAACTGCCCTAAACACTTAGATTTTGTATTAATACCGAAGCGAATGATCAAACAGTAGAAATGATTCGACTGAAACACAAAGATCCCCCTAAAGGAACTGCCTTCAAAACTATGATTAATTACAGCGTAGCCGATGACTATTTACGCCTTTTTTGTATCACGCTTTTTTTCACCAAGCTCTGCTTTCCACACGAGTTGCCAAGTACAAAAAAGAATGCCGTCCTTCATGACATAGCGCAATATCAATGACGATTTCACGCTTCATCTTCTAATATTCTGAACTTCTAAAGTTTTCAGAATAGTAACGCGTCGGTGATGTCCTCGGGACCCACGGGAAACTTTTGCCATCGATGGGATCAAAATGAATTAAACCGACGTCGGCTGATGGATCCAAGCCACAACAACTTGGAAATTTGAATATATGCACGGGCTCATTTTCCCGTTGCGGTTTCGAAACGAATTACAGTAATCGACAATACTACTTCTATTTTTGTTGAGCAGTACGTGAGAATATCAGATATCGGAAGTAGATACTAGGAAAAGTCTTGTTTGTCATGGAACGCCATGAGAATCTGAATTTGTAGCGCGACTGAGCACCTGTCGATGTCCTTCCTGGACGCGAATTCCAGCGTACATCCTACAAAGGGTCAGTGTCCGTACGATAGGAAAGATTTGAATCACCCGGATATTTCACTGTGTGTTGATGTCGAGGAGAACATGGAATCCAGAATGGGTACAATCTCTGTATTGACGGAAGTATTGCGGTGTGAGTAGGATAAAGGCTTCAGATTTGATTACCGAAGTTTGAGTTATTCAAAGGATTTATTATTTATTTGGTTGGAGTTACTTTTTCTTCTCTTGATATTTGAATAGTGGATTATTGTAGATTGTATACCAAAGACAGGTTAGTTTAAATTTATTTCCTATAAAGTCTTCTTCCTTGCTGATGAGACCCAGGGAGAACTTTTTATTGCCTTTCGTTTGCTCGTCCAAGGAATGGGTCGAAACGAGCTTACGTACTTGTTTCTTTTACTTTGCTTCTTTATACGAATAAAGGCTACTTTATCCTTGAACTGAAGATTAAAGGCCTGTGTAGAACCAGAAAAGTGTGCTTTTGTTTTCGTATATACTGTACATCGATCGAGGCCAGGGCCAACCAAGCTTCCATCCCTCCGGAGTCGAGTGAATTGGTGCCAGAATCGTCTAAAAGGGTAAAGTGCACTGACCTGGCTGCACCCCACAAGTCATTGTGTGAGCCAAATACGTATTAACCACGTCTCTACGATTTGAATGGAACACGAATGCAGCGGCGCGTCCTTCGGGAACTGATCGAAACTTTTACCTTTTTTATCTTTAAATGCTGTTTATATGCCAACACCAACACGCCCACTCTTGTGCGTCTGTCGCGCGGAACGGCGCGCTATGCGTTAACGTGACACACTCTCTTAACATACCAATTGCTTCAATTGAATTTACCCAAAATACTGAATATAAGTTTGAGTGCTCTCAAATCGATGTCGAGGAATTTCAAGATGACTTCGACGACTAGCGTCACAACAGCGTTGTACAGGGTGCGGCTAAGAATGCTTTTTTGACCACTTTCTTTCCCTTGCGGTTGATCATACCAATAGGGTGTCCCATAAGTTTTGAGAATTTGTGATGTCCTAGTTTAAAACAACATAACTTCTCATGCGTTCCGTGTTTTATCATGATACTACGCTGACGTGTCCTAGGCGTCACCTAGATCAGAACCTCAGTTGAAACATCCGATCGGCCCTTAGATGGCTAATCGGCGTCATTTTTATCATGTCCAACCAAACCGACGACCGAATGATTTTGCTACGATGCTTCCGTTCCGGCTTCTGCGCTAGCGAGTCGCATGAGTAGTTTATGGAGCTGATGGAGCCCTATGCCCCTTCCACTGCTACGGTGTACTGCTGGTTCGTTCGATTCGACAAGGAACACCTCGACGAAGCTGTTCGAACTGGACGCCGTGTCTCAACCGAAACAGCGCTCGTTCTCGCAGCTGCTGAGAGTGATCCAACCAAATCTGAACGGGATGTGGAGATGAAGATTGGCACTCCAAAGTCCACTGTGCATCGGGTCCTCAAATGAAATCACCTCGTGTCTAAGCGTCCTTGCACAGTACCATACGATCTGACGCCGAATGAGCAAAACGCTCGGGTGAATGTCTGCTCTTCACTGCTCTCCCTCTACCGAACGACTGGATGGACCGAGACGATAGTTGCCATGAATGAGAAGTGGGTAATGTACAGCAACCCTGACAGGGGGCTGCAGTGGCTGCCACACGATAAAGGTCCACAGCCCGTCCCAAGGAGACCAGTTCACAGCAGGGAGCACATGCTTTGTTTGTAGCACTGTAGTAAGGGACTCGTTTATTATGAATTACCACCGGCTCGGCAATAGGTAGATGCCAACGTCCGCTCTTCCCCGCTGGTAGAGATGGAGTCCAGACTACCCGCCGACCTTAGGTTCAAAGGCAAGATTCGTCTTCTGATAGATGATGCGGGCCCACACCGGACAAAGACCACCCCGTACCAGCTTGAGAAACTGAACAACGTGAGACTACCCCATCCGCCATACTCGTCTGACCTCTCTCCTTGTGATTTTCATGCAATCCGGAGTTTAGAGCACTTCTACCGCGCGCGACAGTCCCAAAACTACAACGACATCGCACGTGCGGTCGACGCATAAGCAGCGTCATGTCCTGCATCCTTCTGGAGACAGTCATTCGCTTCCTTGCCCGAACGATGGAGGAAGGTTGTGGCCAACAAGGGATCATACATTGTCGATTGTTAGTTCAGGCATTATTATTGAATATATTATTATTATTGAATATAATAAAAGTTGTGATTTTTCTCAAAACTTATGGGACACCCTAGTATCTATGGCCACGAAAACTGTTTGGAAAAACTGTCCGGGCCGCGATCGATCACTCAACCGCGCGGATGTCAGTAGCGCCTCTTACCACTGCACCAGCGACCCACAACTATGTAGATAAATTAGCTTGATTCGGTGGTTAAAGCAGCTGAGATGTATTTGGCTTACCTGCAACCAACATAAAAATCGCCCATGGCGTCCTGAATAAACAATCCATTCCGTTGACATTAATGAAATATTGACCGTGAAACATGAACAAGTTGCGGAATAACCCTGCAGTCACGAAAGAGATACCATTAATCTGAAAAGGTGGATGAACTGAAAACTCTGAAGTTGTCAACGAACTGTCATCGTAGGTATAGCTGTTGCATGCTGCTGTGCCGAACGAGGTTAGTTAGTGACTCAGTTTTATTGGCGTAACGTTTCGACTGGAACGTCGTCTTCAGAGGCCTAAAATTTGGAGCTTTTGACCTTTGATCTACACGTTCAAGCGCTGCATCGTTCCTTCTACACGGTCATCTACACGGTCAAGCGCCGCATCGCGCCGCATCGATTAAGATATCGTTCAGAAAGGAATTGGAGGCGTTCTGGATTTCCTCAAGGCATTCAATTACTAGGTTGAGTCATAAATAACCGGACATTTGAAGCACAAAATACTTTCATCCACAACTCTCAAACAACAAAATGGAATCAATCGAAATAAGTGCCATTAGCATCAAGGGTCCTTTGCCAACGAGACGGTAGATAATGTGTGCCTTTGCTCCAGAACGTGGCCAGCTGGCTGCTGAAGAACATCTCAAGTGCATTTTTGACGTCGTCGAATTTGCTGTGATTCTGTTCCCTCCGACTACCACCTTTTCTCCCATCGTTGGAAATGGGAGAAAAGGTGGTAGTCGGAGGGAACGAGGTCTGGGGAATACGGAGGATGAGGAAGTACTGTCCAGCCATACGTCGCCAACTCAGCCTTCGTCATTCTTGCGGTGGTCTAGCTTTGTCGCTCTGAAAATCAATTTTGGACCCCTCTCCCCTTGCGAGGTCGAGATGTGGTTTCGAATTCTCAATTGTTGAATATAGATCCCTGCCGTCACCATCGTCTTCCTATCCAGCAGTTCCCAATACTCTACGCCACGTACGCACCACCAAATGCATATAATCACCATTTTGCCGTGTTGGTCAGGTCTTGGAACGTCTTCTGCCTTTGTATCGTCGTCGACGCACTGGTCACTGCGGCGGCGATTAGAGTAGAGTACCCACTTCTCATCGCCAGTGACTAGATTTTTCAGCCACTCATTTGTGCGCTTGAGAGTGAGAAGAGACACTGCAGCGTCTACACTGCGATCCATGTCACGCTGGATCAGTGCATGAGGTATCCATCGACCGAGTTTTCTGACCTTGCCGATCGGCTTCAATGCTCGAGCCACAGATGTTGAGGAACTCCAAAGGTGGCTGATAATTCACAAGTGGTTTGGTAAGGATCTGTCTCCCCTCGTCCCTCGGTACGTCCAGATCCAACTCCATCGGGCGTCCTGATTTGTCCTTGTTCTTGATGTTATAGTCGCCGCTATTGAATTTCGAGAACCAATAGTAGGCGGTGCGTAGTGCAGGAGTTTCTTCCTCAACAACATACTTCCAGCGCTGAGGGTTGGTTAGCATTTCGGCCACATAGGAAGAGCAAAAGTATGACGTTCCGAATATGCTATTCGGACGGGATGAATTCCGAAGCCATTGTAGCAGTTACCAATTTTATCAAAGAAAATGCGGTAAACTGTTTTGTAGGACTATTTTCCCTCTATCGATTGATACCTTATCCGTTTTGACAGGTGCTCTCTTTGGCGGGAAACCCGGTCTTGAATTCGGACACATGCAAATGTCCGACTACTTATGACTGAACCTAATATGAACAACCCAAATGAGTGTCCTTCAATAAGCAATGGATTCTTATTACTCACGCCGTTCTGAGGGCTTCGAAAGGACCGATGTTACTCATTGTCAGTTATACATATTTGTCAACTAACAGAGCTGGCAACGCTCTGACGGTGGATAACGAGTAAGTCGTTAGATTTCTCTTGACTTCTCCATTTCGTGGGGGACTGTAAGAGTTGTTGTATAGGGAAAAATGATAGGAACGCCGCGGCACTCAACTAGTAGGTCAAAGGTCAAGAAGTTTCAACCATTTTTTAGGCCTCTGATGACGACGTAAGGATCGAAACGTTAGGTCAATGAAACCGATCCACTAACTAACCTCGTTCGGCACAGCAGCGTATAACAGTTCTAACATCGTGCCAAGGTTTCAAGAAGAGAGAACTTGGAGAATGTCATCGGAGTTTTCTTAGCAACTCACCAGATCTCCAACAGACAATGCGAGAAACATAACATATTTCACTCTGAATCCTTTCGAGGAGAAAACCAAAACACACAGCGCACTTGCTATGCAAACTGGCACTCCAAAACCCGTGTACAGCGCAAAGCGAATTTCCAGATCTTCATCGATGACCTGAAAAAAGTTGCTAGCCAAATCACACATTCTCGAAAACTTTTCTTTCCGAAACGCTGCTGAGATCACCATTCATTTAAAAAAACTGTAGAAAATGCGGTACTTGTTTAGAATCGAAGCTGCGCACGGGTCTCAACAACACTGATAGACAAGCACGTGAGTAATACGTGAATGCGTGAGAGGATGAAAACTGCATACACACTTTTGCCCAACCCTGCGTCTTGCGATGATATCAGCATGATGTTAAGCATTGATAATGTGATATTTATTCATCTTCAAATCCCTCACACCTATGAGAAGAAAACCTTAGCTTACAAGGAAAAGAGAACACGATATAAAAAGAACATAAAGAAAACATAAGAGAACAAAACACTAAATTACACTAAATTACACTGTAATTGGCCATTTCATTTTCACTGAAAATACTCCGAACATCTAATTGTAAATTTATTCCTCGACATGTTTCTTAATGACTTCGATCAACGCCTCGAATGGACTCTGTTCGCCGATCTATAACAATAAACCACTGTTTTTGCTTCATGCAAGTGTAATCTGATGTCTTACCTCTTGACGCCATATGAATTCTATGAGATAAGAATCAAGATGGTTCCTAGCTGTTCCTCTATGGCGTTTATTTCGCCACTTCAGCGATCCCCACATCCTTTCGATCATTTGAGTGTGTACTCCTGTTGAAGGATCAACAAAATTCAGCCGATGGTTCACTTTGAAATGCTGAAACCCAGCAGCCTCCAATTCCGAAGTGTTGTATCCTCTCCAACAGTCTGTATATACGGTTGATCCTTCTGCCACGTTTTCTCTAATGAGCTTCAGAAGCGTGTCAGCACTTCTATCGGGTACCATTCTCAAGAAGCATTTTTTGGTTTCGCGGCAAATTCCTCCAAAAATCCACTGCTGGGGTAAAACTCTACCAGCGTTATTTTTGCGATTGGAGAATAATGTCTCGTCGATCTCCACTATTCGTCTTTCACCTCCGATTTTGACGCAATCGCGTCTACTATGTTCTTGAGCAATTACTTCACGCACCCGCTGGATCCATCTCACCGCTGCAGCATTGCTCATGCCTAACTCTTGTTCACACCACTTGATCGAAGTTAACTCCTGGCTCCATCCATAAAGGAACCGAATTGCTTTCACTAGAGGCAGCTTAGAGTAGCTGAACCACGTCTTGTCCGTGATAGACCTTTTTTCCGCACATGCCTTCTTTTGACACCTCCAGAGATATCTTCTTTTACACAGCTTCATCTCGTGGTTATGCCCACATTTCTGATGTGTCGGGAATACTCCGCTGTCCTGTAGAAATCGCACTGCTTCTTCCGTACGTGGAAGGGTGAACAAGGTCATGCAAGGCATGGTTACTACTGAACTGTAACAGTCACTCATCGAACCGCTCTATTCTATCTTATCCACGTAGAGTTAACCACGTAGACTTATCCACGTATTACTCACGTGCAGCGCAGTTCCCCGACCATTGCAGCGGGAGACGTGGCGCGGTACTTGTTGAGACGCGTGCGCAGCCCCGATTGTAAACAAGTACCGAAAATGCTCCAATTTTTGTCTTCCAACTGCACTGCTGGCTCCCCTACTCAAACGTCATCATAAATATGGGGGCCTCTTTCGTTTCTATAGGCCACTTCCTCGTTGAGGAGACCGAGTACCTCTTCACTTGAAAGAACGTTTCGATGTTGGATATTCCCTCTATTCAAGTTAAGCTCTGGTGAGGACAATAAAGATTAATAATTATTATAGAAGCAGGTGGGCGCGTTTTTTTCTAACATAGGTGAGAGACTTTCTAATAGATTTTAATAAAAAAGTTGCAGTGTTATCAACCTTTTCTCTGAATTTTAGATCTTTGCAGGTGCACTTCCGCATATCTAAAGAATATTCCGAAGGACGTCTATCGCCAAAGTATCGTTCTGATTCGCTTCTTCTTTGGAAGCACAGATTGATGCTTATCGTCAATGAATCCACTTGTTATCGACGAAAAACCATCTTGTGAGCCCATATCTTTGAGGAAGAACAGTGTCAGAATCTATCATCTTGCCTCAGCTGTGTGATAACAGTATACAGCACCGGACGTGCCGCAACGATAAAACGGCGCCAGGGGCGCTTTCCTGCGCAGAGACCGCCGTTTTTCCATGTTTTCGTTGGAATTGGTGTGTTCGTAACAACAAGTATGTTTCTGAACTCAACACGTCGAGCTCTATCTTCTCGTATACAAATTTTCCATAGTTGCGTAACTTGTTAACGAGCGATTTTTTGACCCCTCGATTTTCGGTCCCTTGCCCTTCGATTTCTCGTCTGGTGGCTCATCGCTCGATAAGGCTCCGTCTTCGACCGGGCTACCACGCGGGGACTCCCGTTGGGCATGCGGCGTAAATGCATGGAGGTAGGCTCTGTCCGCGTCACCAGGTGTGGGCCCCAAAAACGGCACTATTCGGCGCAAAAAAGCGCCGCTGCCGCCATTCTATTGCTGCGGCAATTCCGGTACTGTATGTACGTAGGAACTAGCGCTGTCGTTATGTAGTACAGATCTACATGAGGTATCGCATTTGCACCATCACATTAACATCGCTTCGTACTTCACAGGGTTATTTGGACCTTATGACCGACTCAATGCTATAAGTTGGTACCATTTTAGTATATAATACGTCTTCATTCTTGAAAATCGGGCCTTGCGCTTTGCTCTTGCCCATGGGCTTCGCGGTTGCTGTGTTGGACCTAACGGCTGCTTTCTCCTAACTGTTATGCAATATTAGCGACGGCAAGCTTCTTCCTATTTTTATTGCAGTTTTGCAATTGTACTAACAATTACATGCAGGTGTTGCATGGCATGTCGCACTTGCCCTTTGTCGCGTTTCTTTACCAATATTTCAAACAAATAAAAACGGAGAAAGTTTGCATTGAAAGCATCTCAACCAATGAAGTTCGGAAAATTTCTACATTTGAGAAAAGTCTCGCTGATAATAGACAAGATTCGAAGCAATGATCACATCACCTTGAGCTAAAAAACATATTGCTTTCAAGATAATCTCGACATAAGATTTGTATCTACGCTCAACAAAGATCAGATAGATTTGACATAAATAAATAAAAAAAATTTACCGGTGCGGTGTTGTTCAACCCTGTCGGCATAGAACGCAAATCGGGAGAGTCTGACGCAGCCGGGCAATTCTGGTGTTGATTTCGAAGTGTGAAAATTGTTTTCCCAAGAGGTGTCACTGTTCTCACAGGTTGGATGGCGTCGAAGCGAATGCAGATATTTGAAACAAACCCAGCGAATGGATAGAGTTGAATGGAAATGGATAGCTGGGATCCGATGATTTTAGCAAAAGCAGTGCAACAGTACTTCAGGCTCAACGTCACTGCGCTGCGAATAGCTAAAGGCGGCACATTACAGTGTCTCCGCCCCAAGAGCTCTCTCTGTCACTTGCACTCTTGGGAGCTATAAAGTGAAGTAGTTGATGTAGTGATGGCGCTAGGATCATCGCAAGAATCTCAGGCTGGAGTTGAGCCCGGGTCTCGGGTCTACCCTGGGTATCGCGATGTTGATAGATCACATTTGCGCTTCCCTAACACCTTCCTTATGCCTGGCAGCTTTTGCTTCCAGCACTCATCCGTGATAATACCATTCATATATTTATTTTATTCATGTTTATCCAATCAACAAAACTTAGCAGAATGTGAAAGAAAAAAGAACAGTTACACAACATGCGACTATTGGGCATGATGGTTTTAATATAAACATAAAAAAATCAAAATAGGATCAAAATGGCCTAGTTAGAACCTATTGTTAAGGGTTCTTCTGAACTGGTTGAACTTCGGCAAACTTGTTAGGAGGCCTAGGCCACTCGAATCTGGGGTTTTCTCGAAGTCATCGAATATCACAATATCGGCATGCACAATCGGTATCAGACTGCGTGGTAAAGTGGTAAGAGGCGCAACACTGACACTCTCATGGCCGAGCGGTTAATCCCCGCCCTGAATAACCAAACCTGCCATCACCGGTCGATCGAACCTCGCAAGTGTTCACTAAGTTCACCCATCGGTGACGGGTAAAGTGGCACCAGACTTGTCTGGGAACGTAAAAACACCAACTTAGAATAGTGACTGGCTCCTGCAAGCAATTATATAGGCCAAGTAACTAGCCCTCTATGCTTCGGACCTTTACCTTAACCTTGTAGTAGAAGTCGAAGTGTTTGTCGTTGAACCCCTGGTACACTTTGCGCACTTGCCTTCACTTATACGCGCACAGTTAAATGAAGGAGGTTTGAAGTCAACGTAATTCTTCTCAAGTAGTGAAAGGGTTTTTCCAAGCTGTCACCTCATTCCTAGCCTTGCCTTCCCTTCTCGAAGACTATTTTTATCCTCATTCCCCTTTTCGCATGACTAACTTTACTTTCCTTTTTTAATTGGTTCATCCACTGAGAATCTAATGCGGCTATGATCACTCGACTTAAAGGAACGACGGCGGTCGACTCCAACTAGACGTACGGTTCCTGTCCACAGCCTTGCTCTGCCACAGATTCAATTCAATACCATTTGAATACGACCACGGAAGACAGTCGCGTTAGACAACAACCCTGAAAATAAAATCTCTAAAACACAGGAGCTAGAACTCCAATATACACTTATTCTTGAGAAGAGCCTTGGTTCAGCGGCTGGCCCTTAAAAGTCATTGTATAGGCCGAATGTGCTTTAATCATGCCTCTACGATTGAACATGGGGAGACGTCCGTAGGGCACTGATCAACGCTGATCCCTGGCTTAACCTCTTTCTGCGCATGAAATTAGGGAAAATCTATTCAGATTCGTGACCAGAGCATCATAGACGAAGTCCCAATGGGAACAATTTCGGTCGGAGATCAATCCTCCGAGCAGAACCTTTGAAAGTGCTCCTGTTCCTGTCGCCTGTATCATCTGGCCGTTTCCCTTCATTGATACACCTTCCGATAGTACCTTCTACGCCTCCAAAAACAAATCCGAGAAATGGGCCTCATTTTCCATCTTCTTACATTTCTACGCTCACAGAGAACAGCTTCCAATGCTACTTGGTAAGGAGAACTTAAGGAAGGACGATGTTGCTGTCGAACTAGGAGCCCCTGCTTGTGAAGTGCAGTGTTGTACGCAATTGCACAGCACACACCCCATTCACCAGCTGATTTAAAATTTATTGCAAGAATTTCTTCGAAATGCATGCTTTACCTTATTGTACAACCAGTGGCTTCTTGCTGACCTCTATAGCGACCAAGTTGAGTTGCTTATTGAACAGGAGTAGGAACTGCTATTTTGTTTCTCTTAATCATTCCAAAATTGTGCTGTTTAGGTGAATTTTGCGCTTCATGAAAATGTTGTCGAAGGAATATTATGTAATTTAGGCTCCATTTGGCAAGTATTTCGACTAACTCGTCGGTCCTTTTTATTCGCTTAAGTGATAGAAGATTTTCGTTGTTGATTCTATACATCTTGGTCATCTCTGGCTGTTTTTCTCCTTTTTATTTTGAGTCCTTCATTTGAAAAATCTGCTATAAGGCCCACGTTTGGCAACCGGAGCTCAAGAAGATGAGTTCTTTAATACGCTAAAATTAGTTTGACTGGTTCGACTAACCATCTGTCCCTTTCCTTCCCTTTTTTCGATTCCGCACTATACGTTTCTGATTTGTTTCTGTCCTGTGTTTCTACGAACTCTGTTAAGTAGTATGTCCATGAGAGTAAATGAGAACTAAAAAGACTTCGGTTTGTCGTCAGTTTGGTCAATCAGAGCAACTATGTCTGAAAAAAGAACTATCGACGACTTTCAAATCGGCAAATTTCTCTTCAGTTAAAATGCGTACCCGTCAAAAAGGAACGGAGACCTAGGAGGGTGGGGGTGCAAACGAAAGTAAAGTTTCTTCAACCGTTTTTTTCACAGAGCTGCTCCCCTTGGTGTGTTGCAGGCAGAATGAAAAGCTACACATTTTGAAATTTTGGAACAAAGTTACTAATTCTGGATGAAGTTGTGTTGAATGATCGATGTAATTCCGTTTCCTCGCTGACTACCTTTCATCGAAATAGATTTGTCCGTGTGTTTTTCAGACGCGTTGGAGTAGCTCTTTCGGATTCGAAAGGTCAACGTTCTACAATGGTGGTAAGTGGAGGGTTTTCTTTGATTGTCATTTTACCTTAAATGTATGCTATGATCTGTTCTGAATGAGTGCTTATTTGAGCTGCCGCTATCACTGCTTCGTACCGCGCAAAATCATCCGATGCTGATTGAGTTGAAGAATGGAGAGACGTATAATGGTCATTTGCAATCTTGCGATTCATGGATGAATATCCATCTGAGGGATGTGATTTTCACTTCTAAAGTAAGTTGCGTCAAACTCTAATTGTGTGAATTGTGCTTTTATTTCACTCATTGAATGTCAACTTTATTTTGAAAAAACCTCTTCTGTAAATTCTGGCGAACAATTATTGAGAAGCTTCAATTCTTCTTCCAAAAGTGTATAATATCGACCTATTGGTGCTACTTCGTTACTTGGCTGTGCTTTTCAAATGTCAAAAATAATCGAATTGCATGAAAATGAGCATTTTCGAACTCTCCGCCCTCAGACTTCTGTTACACTAGGTTAGGTTTCTATGAAAGGTCGGAAATTTTTCGGCTGCATCTCCCACACCACATAGAAACACTTGCTGGCTGGAAGTGGGTTTGCTGAATTTTCAGTTTTACCCTATTGTACTTGATCTTAATTTTCAACATAGTTAAGATACTGTTATATACGACCCCATATTGCTCATTAATCTAAGCATTTTCATTTTCTTCCCAGCTCTGTTTACACCGAGAATTTGATGAGCAAGAGTATAGAATTCTAGCTTCCAGCGCTGACGAGAGTTTCCGCCGTCGTCTCGCCATTTTTGTCCTTTCTAAATGAGTATTTGAAACAACAGTTATTCCCATTATTAAATTGAGGCGTAACATTTTTTTATGTACCTCTGCGTCGTACCTTCTATTCTTGGAATATATTAATGTTATGGGTAGAAATGTTTCTCATGGATTGAGCCATTTAGCGTGAGAAACTACAGGGTCTGAAATATACGTCGTAGAGTTGTTTGATCGCAATTATAACCCACGGCTCGCTGTTGCGCCGCGACCGCAGCGCGTCCAACTCTACTGGGGTTGGTCCACGGCGGTCCAAGCGGGGCGCTGATGACGACATGCCGTGGACGTCGCAGTACTGTTACGATTCTTTTGTTTTCTTGGTCGAAGGGACCATGTTGTACTTTACGACGTGGAGCACATGAAAAGGAACAACTATACAGCTTCGTTTAGTAGAATAGTGGGGGTTGTCTGATGTCCGTTTTTAGGAGTTACAGGTGGCTTCAAGCAAGAAAGGTAGGCAGTGGGATGGAACACTTACTTGAGTTTATCAAAACCGGTCGAAATACGAGGAGGTGACATAAGATTCATGATGAGAACCTCAAATAGGACGATATTTTAATAACACAATTGGCATTAATAAATTTTTATGGATTTTAAGAGTTAATTTGATTGAAAATAAATACTCTTATATTAATATTTATAAAAAATATCAAGGTGGTTTATCGGTTTGATTAGAAAGTTCCAATCATAAGGATATTGAGACCAAACAACAAGTGTTTGGTTTGTGATCTGGTATAATTTGTACTAGGCTGTCTTTAATTATTCGTTTGGAGTTGGCTAAACCTGGGATTTTGTGGTCAGTTATATAACACTATCATTACAGCCGATGTTATTTTGATAATTTTTCTATAGTAATGCCAAGAATAGTTGGTGGATTTGGTAATTGAATGTTACCTTTAATGTTGGGTACACCGGATATAAGTTTTCCCCGTTTGAGTAATTTAAGTTTTTGATTGTTACCAACTGCAATGTTTTTAATTTTGGATTCTTGTTTTGTCGATGTGGGTTGTAGGATAAGTTGAACAATCTACCCTCCTTTAAGCACATCAGGGCACCCTGGGTCTAGTTTGGATTTAGCTATTTTTAGTTTACAGTGTGCGGGTTTGAGATCAAGGTCGGGGAAAGCTGGAATTATACAGTGGTTGGGGAAAGCTGCAATTATACAAAACGGAATTCTAGCAATGATAATGATGAGGGATTGATTGTGCTTCAATTATCCAAAATCACACGACAACTGCTTTGCAAATTGTCACCTGAGTAATAGGAACGTAATTGGGAATGTCTTCTACCAAACGAAGTTTTTATTTGTTCCTTTTCATGTACTTCACATCGTAAAGTACTACATGGTCCCTTCGCCAACAAAACAAAAGAATCGAAGCAGTACAGCGACGTGGAATATCTACGAGGTAGTCCACGGCATGTCGTCAACAGCGCCCCGCTTGGACCGCCGTGGACCAACCCCAGTAGAGTTGGACGCGCTGCGGTCGCGGTGCGACAGCGAGCCGTGGGTTATAATTGCGATCGAGTTGTTTGATGAAAACCGTTACAAATTAATGGAGCGCCAGTAAAAAGTAAAAGTTGTAAACGTACAATGACTAGACATTAAGAATAAGAAGTAAAAGTAGTAAAAGTACAATGACTAGACAATGAGAAGGGGAAAGTGTCACCTGTTATGTCCCAGGGTACCTTAGAGCTACCGACCTGGTCGTTAGCTAACCCATCGGTCAACATTTCAATGGTTTACATAGGTTTTGGGTAATATTATACTTTAAGTAGAACGTGTAGCTCAATACCTACGATTCAAGGTTGTAAGCTTGATTTCTGTGACCTAGTTTAGTTGCATTGACGAAATTTGCTTAGCGGAACTTCCTACATGACCTACACTGGTGTTAGAATAGGAGGTTCTATCACACTTGATAAACTCCTTTGAAATGTACCACGATGTATTTTTGTTCTTATTATTTAACTCCGTATCTTTATCTATAGATGTATTGTGCTCAAATCTGACGTTACTGTTCTAGGATGGTGACAAATTCTTCAAGATGCCTGAGGTGTATATTCGAGGATCAACTGTAAAGTATCTACGTATCCCTGAAACGGTGCGTAAGTTAGCTATTATTGTGAAGAGTCTCATACCCTCAGGATTCCGTTTCCAGGTTGTTGATCTAGTGAAGAATGAAGTTAATGAGGTGCGCCGACAGCAGAAGGACCAGCAAAGGGCACGAAAACAGCTTGGAGCTCGAGGAGGTGGAGCACCCCGTGGTGGACGAGGTGGCTATCGAGGAAAGCAAAAGTAGCTTTCCGATTATCGAAATGTAATGTTCGTATGTGTGTTCATGGGTCTGTCCCTCGCATCTCATAAAGAATTCACGTGCTGTGTTCAATTCTCAATGTTTATTTCTTCGGGACGTGGTTAAAAATAACCTCGAAAGCAGCGATGAGCAGGACGTAAAAGAGTGTTCAGTAAAGTTAAAGAAATATACTTTCGTTAGATCTTGCCTACTATGGTGCATTTACCCTGGGTTTTAAGAGCTGAGAAAGGTACATGACTTTTTACCGTAACGCTTTGTAGCCAGTATGCCTTCTGATGCTATTAGCAACATATTTTTCATTTTGTCTTTTAATTGTTCGACGACGTTTTTTAGTTGCTGGTCTTTGTCAAAATGGTTTCCTGCACTATATAGCGTGAGCTTGACTTAGAATTTGTTGTTCATATGCATTCGCACGTGGGTCCGTCCAGGCCCGCGTCCTAAATAAATGAATATTCATTTGAAGTTCTAAGGTATATCCTCAGAGGTGAGCGGTTTGGAAGCTTGCTAACGAAAAATATGAAAGCATTTTCTACAATGTGCGCAATTGCAATTCCATTTGTGTTCATGAAGTCCCGACATTCATATCGATTGGGTGACCAATTAGACTCACCTACTTACCCTGTGGTCACCGTGCCATATTGCCACAAGCGCTTCTGGGATACTTTTAATTATTAGTACGCGTTCGATCTATTACCATTATCTACTGGTATGCCCCGAAGAACTATGCTATTTTCGTCGTCGATTTTCCGATATTCTTAAGTAATGAGGTAAAAACTGACTTATGTGTTGACTATTCTACCTGTCAGTTGTCCACAGACCTACACTGTCCTTTGAGGCTTCACTTGTTGGATGATGAGTTATCCGATGAATTCCACGTGTGGAACCTCGAGACCACGTCTATAATTAGAAAATGGAGTTCTGATAAGAGGCGCCATTTCCATCCCATCATCAAGTGAACGATCCTCGCCAAGGCTGACCAACCCTTCCGGCCCACCGAGGTCAGGTAAATCTAGTCTAATCTGGGATGGGGTGTAAAATGGTCCTTATTGTAAAATCGTGAAACAGTCCAGATGGGGTTCGAACGGGAGTGATGTAGGGCACTACGGTGTAGCCGGCGACGTCTTATCAAATCACTGTCGCCTGTTCAGGGCCCACTATCGATCGAGTTGTTCGCCACCAAATATATCCTGTTCATGGTCGTCTTTATGGTTTTTCTGTGTTTCCTACAGCACAGAAAATTATCATTTATGTATATATTTGCTGAAACGTACCTCTTTATTTATAGCCGTTCAATTTTCTTTGGGTTTTTTCTCAGATACCTTTTTTAACGGCATGGAAAGTATTATTTCCTTCCAATTCATTATTCTGTGTTTTAACCAAATCTTGATCTTCCTTCCTGTTATTCATCTTCTCTAGAACGGTTCTCGTAGCTATACAGGTCTCTATATAATTAAAAGAGAAAAAGTGAAATTGATGTTTGAAAAAATATAATAAAAATCGTTGGGTATCTGTACTAAAAGTACAAGGAAAAACATGAGTCATGTCGTGTGATTTACCGAATTCAACGATAATGCAATTGACGACAATTCTACGTATATCCTTGATTATTTACTTAAGAAATGATTACTAACGTGAGAACCACACTTGCTTGAAAACTAGCCTGATGGGGATTTCTCCACCATCGTTCAAAACCTCATTACCGGGGTTTGGTGAGGGTTTATCCATGCAACTATTAGGTCGTCGAAAAAGTTTCCCGCCACTCAGTTTGACCGCTCACCAAAATTTTGAAGCGGGTACCGGGATCTCACCTTCATAACCCCTATGTAGATCGATTTATGAACTAAATATATCACAGTTGTCCTGGTTCAGCACTACAGGTATTGCAGAGAAAATCGATGTTGGTTGCAGGTACCTTGAACTGCTTTTTCTTCACGAGCTCATAAAACAACGCACTGAAGGAAGTTCAGAAAACGGCTTGTCGATTATGACAGGTCCTTCAATTGCCTTTCTTAAAGCAGCAAAAGTTCGTTTTCGCATGTTCAAAAAGGCCCATTTTGGCTTCAATGAGCAACGGTAGTCGCGGAGGGCAGTTGCCGCAGATTTAGTGGCTCTTCTGGAGCTGGCTCTAGAGGATGGCCGGCGTAGTACTGTGAGTTGGTAGAGGAACTCGAGAGCCATATACACTCACAAGCTGCTCCACTCCGAGGCTTTAGAAATATAGGGAAATAGGGCACATCGTTCCGGCATGCTTTAGCGGTCACCATCTACAGATGGTGACAGGTGCAATCACAAAAATCTCAACTTTCCAAAACATTTCCATTCGCCCGGCAACTTGGTTAGTGGCATCAAGGAGTAGGTAGTGTGCACCAATCACATGCCAAGTCTCCTGCTGCTCACTTGCAGCAAACCAGCGAAAATTTCAAAATCCGCAACTTCACCCGAAATGGGAGATGATCGGTGTGCCGTTGAACTGCAAACGAGGCATTCGCTAAAGCTGCTACCTACAGATGCTACTTATCACTAGCGATGTCTAACGTAGCCACTTCGACGGCGATGGAGCAGCTGTTCGTGAAAAAATAAGAAAGTCTCCTTCAGTCCCAATGACGCGATTTCACCCGTTGAGAAGGGAACTTGGAAAAAATTTCAAAATCGCCGATGGCGTATTCTGACCTATCCAAGACATTCGTCGAACATTGCCCTAACAAAGTAACATTTGTTCAATTCTTATATATTTGGAGTCTTTCAACTAGTTCTTGTGTATAAACCGCTAAACAAAAGCGGAAATTAACAGACTAGTTCCGTATTTGTTCAATTCGTTCTCCATTCAGTTACTAGAGAACCAACTCGACGAGTAAGATTACCTCAAAACGTGGCTCGATGAATTCTTTTTATCAAAACTCTACAAACTCTGTACGAGGAGCGTTCAAAATTTATCGAGTAAATAACAAGATGCTGTTGATGGAAATCATACATAAATATGTGGGATGTCAAGTGGAATAAAGGAGAGAAACAAATTTGAAAATAATGGCAGAAGTGGCGGGAAACTTTTTCAACGACCTATTAGAAAGTGGAGATCAATAGGAGCGGTGGAAGTCAGCGTAAGGTGTATTATCCAAAACCGATATCGATCTTAGTTTCCACTTTCTCCAACTGTCTCCAACAAAGCTAAGACTGCCTCTCAATCATCATAAAGTATTTTCTGGTTTTTTTCCAATCACAGGTTGACCATTAATTCACAGCTGATTTGTAGCTTATTTGGTCCTCCTCGGAGAATGATTGTTTATAAGTCCTTCCTCGTTTTATTCCACAAAGAAATCGTCTGCAGCAGCACCGGCTTTCTTATTTGATTTCTCATTCGATTTCGTAGGCCTCATTGCGGTTACTTCTTCCATTTTACATCTGATGAAACTAGGACCAGGCATGGCGGTATAAGACTCACTGGCTCGATGGCGAGAAGTCAGATCAGAGCAAACTTCTTCTCCCACAGAACATTGCAGTTGTTCCTTCCCTTCATCGAGGAAGGGGCTCTGAAAATGTCCACGAATCGTTTTAGAAAGTTTCTTGACCACCGACTGCAACAATCACATCGAAATTCCAGCTCCTTCTAGTTCGTCATCTTTTGATCCTATTGCTAAATTTGCTGTTTCTAGTTTTGTTTTTCTTTATTACCAATTCGGTATACTTACCTCTTTTGCTCAAGAGAATCGTATTTTGAGTTGTCTTCTTCAATTGGCCAATGTGTTGTTTTATCGTGGAACGGAATGTCCACGTCTCACTATAGTAAAGAAAGTCTACCCGCTTTGTAATTTTAATTTCAATTTTTTCGGTTATTACTAGTAACGCTGTTCAGGAAATGAATCCTCCGGGTGGGCCATCGTCAAGTAACACAACGGCTCCTCCACCGCTTCCACCCAGACCAAATGAAGCGATTGGTGGCCCAGGAGGTATGGTGCCAAATTATGGACTTTACGGCAATACTATGGGATACGGTGGAGCTGGCTATGGAATGAACAACTACAACAGCTACGGTGTGGGAATGTGAGTTGCATTCGATTTTGTTCCAGTCTCAACAACACTGTGGGAATCGAAAGATTCGGGGTAAATATTAGGTTGAGTCATATGTGATCGGCCATTTTCGTGCGTTCGGATTCAAGGTGAAATTTCTAGTCAATGAGCACACCTATCAAAATGAGTAAGGTGTCATTTGATAGAGGGAGAAGGGCACTGAAAAAGGTTTCGTCACAATCGCTTCAGTAAAGTTTATTCTATTTATTTATTTACGACACGTCCAACAGAATATATGTGTCAAAAATTGACCGACAACACAACATAAACACAAAGGTCGGACTTATGGGAGAATGTTCAAGGAAGAGAAGAAAACAAACAAAAAGAAGAAGAAACGTTTCAACAGATAAAAGTCAAGAAAAAAGACGCAAGAGCATAAAGAAATGGAGCAGGAGTAAAACAGAAGATCAAGAAAAGCGAGCAGGACGTTGACCACTGCTACAACGGCTTCGGAATTCATTCCATTCAAATCACGTATTTGCAACGTCATACATTTTCTCTACGTATCTAATCACTATTTGAACCAATTTTTTGAGCGCTTCAACCACTTCCATACAGAGTTTCTGTTCAAAACACCGTCTACTCCTTGTTCTTGAACTTCTGTATCGGCTACTACGCCGTGGAGAACAAGGACAAGTTAGGATTCGCAAAGCAGACGCGGCAGTTTCTCTTCTCATTCTCAACCACAGGAATGATTTGCTGAACAATCTAGTCTCTGGCGATGGAAAACGAGTGCTCTACTCTAACCATGCCTCCGTGTCCAGTTGGTCGACAGTGGTAGACGGGCAAAAGACGTTCCAAAACCTGACAAACACCAAATTTGGTGGTAATGGGCAATTTCGGCGCCACTGTAACAAAGGGCAACGTCATCAAAGGGAATTGAACGGTTTTGTATTGTGTTTCTCGCTCTATCGATCGATGCCTTACTGGTTTTGAAAAGTGTCGTCATTGTCGGAAAATTTGATCTTGAATTCGAGCACATGCAGAAATGTCCGATTACTTATGACTCAACCTAATACTACTCAAGGGCGGGAAGGACACAGTCCCTGCCACGGGGTGTGAGGGGCTTAGATTGGTTTCATTAGTGAAAGGACTCTTCATTTGTTGAATTTAATGAAATCATTGTCATTTTCTGTACTAGCAACTCTGCAGGGGCGCACATGGTGCAGTGGTAATAGGCACTATTAACACCCGGACGGTCGATTGATCTATCCTCAGATAACCAAGCCCCCCAGTCTTATATGGTCGGGTGAATTCTTACCAGACTTGCCTGGGAAAGTGAAAGTACTGACCGCGAAGTTATTGTACAGGCCAAACGAGCGTTCACCTTGCCTCTACAATTCTGAATGAAAGACGAACACGTGGCGCGTTTTGAGGGGACCGATCAAGGTCGATACCCTTAGCTTTTACCTTTTCCCACGCGAGTACACAAAACCATTTTTCCTAAGTGCGCGACTTTAAGGACGTTCTCGTCACCTACAATCTATTCCGAACTCATCTCGTAACAATTTCCGTGCTTTCTCGGCTCAGAGTGACAGTCCCGCTATTAGTCCTAAATCTCGAAATATCTCACAATTTCCTGCCAACCGCGGCATTATCATTAATGGCTGATCACGTACATGCACTTTAAGCTCTTACGTTAACTCCGCCCCATCATTAACATTTTTAACATTTATTACATGTGGAGACCACATGTGTAGAATTATTTCTCGTAACGAACATATTAAAATTACACTATTCAAGTTTATACAGCTATGAGTGTAGCAGGTTCAAAAAATGTTGATGACGAACATCGATGAAACTAAAAAAATAAGACGGAAGAAGCAAAACAAAAAGTCTACAAAAGTAGACAGGGCAGGAAAACCCTTCTGTTACGGCTTCGGGTACCCAGCTAGAATTTTTTATTAAATTGAGCCAAGTAGTCAGAAACCTGTAATTTTATAGTCAGTCTGGAGTATTCATTACCTGCCCTTTTGGTGAAAAAAGTAGTCTGACAGAGTGAGTGCTGTCCGTGGTTGCTTGAGGACCAACTTGTGTTCTTGCCCCCCAGTACGTGACCGATTAAACGTAAAAAAAATCTGTGAGAGCGAGAACCTGATTAATGATTAATGAACTCATTATTTTGTATGTCATAAAAATCATTTCTTTCCCTCCTTAGGTGGAGTCCATCGAGATTTAACATACTACTCATTATTAGCCCTCTAGGTATACCACAGTAAGTGAACCCAAGAGCCGTCAGATACCGTGTCTTTCAGTAATAAT
This sequence comes from Nippostrongylus brasiliensis, assembly GCA_030553155.1. Taxonomy (NCBI): domain Eukaryota; kingdom Metazoa; phylum Nematoda; class Chromadorea; order Rhabditida; family Heligmosomidae; genus Nippostrongylus; species Nippostrongylus brasiliensis. Next base: position 10,945,060 of record CP130733.1, read on the forward strand.
AATAAATTGCTGCATTTATGTGGTATGAAACAGGCTCATTTAAGTCTCGGCATCTTGAAAACTTGCTTCGTTCTTGAATCTGGTCTTCCTACACACACTGCACCAGAATGCAGCGGTAAAAAAGGAACTGCGATAGCAATTCCAAGTAGGCACTCCTCGCAACGCTTACAACCCTGACTGTTCAACGTTCTAAGGGGATTTTAATTAAAAATTTTGTTTCTTGCCTTTTTACATGCAACTGACGTTTCTCAAGCATGTCTCATGCTTCAGGTACGGTGGCGGTTTGTATGGTACTGGAATGATGGGAGGATATGGATCGCCGTACGGCCACGGAGGTGCTGAGAGTAATTTCGCCAGGCTAGCTGAAGGTACTGTAAGTTTTAGCCTTTGAGTTTGGTACGAAGACTAATCGGCGACTAATAAACAAATTGACTCCTTATAGCTCTCCTTACTGAAAAAAATAGGCGCTACTGACACCAGAACGGTTGAGCGGTCGATACTCGCTAATGACCATTTTATTCTTTTCCCTTATCGAAGATACTCGAAAGGAGATTAATTGCTCCTCCTATGAGCACGGTTTCCTCCATTGTGGCAATTTTGTCGTAGAACAGACGAGCTTTTCATAGCTCCTATTTACTGAAAAATGGGCCCGGCGTGCAGTGGTTAGAGGCGCTACTGACTCGGGCGATCGATCCTTGCTAGTGCTTATCAAGCCTTTCATCCCACTGGGATTGGGCTTTGGTTTGCATCGTTGGCTGCTGCTTTTGTTGTCTTATTGACTTGACTGAATAGTATGACGGTAACAGTGAAGAATTTGTTGTCTCAAATGAAAGTGTGGGAGAATGCCTACGAGTATCAAAGTTGCTTCCAAATACATACTGAAAAACATCCGATTGGAATCGAACCTCCTGGAATGGAAGGTATTCGAATCTAATGAACAAAAGGCCGCGATAGTGTTGAAGTAATACGACAGGGAAATGTTTTCGCCGCGCAGCTTAAGATAAAGACGAGGAGAGGGCTGGCTTCAGGTGTACATAGTCCCGGACAGACTGTCATAAGACTCGCTCTTATTCGCAGAATACAAAAAAAATTGGTTAGACTCCCTCTCATTCGCAGAATACAAAAAAGTTTGGTTAATCTCAAAAAAGGCTAGACGTCTATGATACTGTGGACAATGTTGCATGATTTTTTGAACATTTTCGGAGGTTATCTCCGACCTATAGGGGCCCCTGGTGCAGTAGTAAATGGCGCCACTGACTCTAGCACGGTCGATCGATCGATCCGTCCCGGATGCCTATTATTACTGTTGAAAAATATTAATTCCTACATACAATTCTTACTAACAGGGGCGCGAGTGGTACAATGGTAAGAAGCGCCAGTGGTATCCACACGGTCAAGCGGTTGATCCCCGCCTGGGCTAACCAAGCCTTCCGTATCTTCCCGGGGTCGAGTGAATTGTTACCAGACTCGTCTGGGAAGGTAAAGACCCTGAATTGGTATAGCGGCTAGCCCTCACAAGTCATCAGACCACATACGCATTCGCCATGCTTCTATGTTTTGAGTGGAACATGAATGCGCGGCGCCTACTTAGGTAACTGACCAACGCTGACATCTTTACCTTCACCTTTCACCTTTTGAAAACTATTTTCGATCACTATTTCAGAATCATCCAGAGGAGCTTTCCAATCTATAGAATCGGTCGTGAATGCTGTCTCTTCGGTAGCGAACATGCTCAGTTCCACTCACAACGCAGTGTACAGCTCTTTCCGTGCGGTGATTGGAGTCGTAGAGCAGCTGTCCCGCTTAAAATTACAGGTTTTTTTCACATTTTCTGGTTTATCAATGAAAACTCATAGCTATAAAAAAATTTCAGCTCACATCTGTTGTGCTGTCGTTGTCACTTTTCAAATTCATCCAAAAACTGTGGCGATATCTGTTGGTGCTGCTCCGTCTGAAACCGCGCAACTTTGCAAGCGTAGAAGAACTGGCATGGGGTGACGCTAAGCAGCCGTTTGGTGAGTTTATCGCGGAGACTTTCAGATGTGATTTTGCTTCAAGACGATTGCAGTTAAGGCGCTGAAGTGCTCGGCGGCTCTGGCCCTCCTGTTGTCAACTGGCCGGCGATCATGTTCTGGCTGGTGGCGCTAGGAGGACCGTGGCTGATTTATAAGGCGATTTCACAGATGGTTCGATCGGTCGAAGAGAGCCGCAAATGGGCTACGGGCACCGGTGCTCATTATACAGCACAGGTTTGTTTTTTCCAGTTCCTAGAGGTTTTACTGCGTCCACTTCTGAACGCGTAGTACTTCTAGTAAAGATGACTAAAAGATATCTGGGGAGATCTATGCTATGCAATTCTGACGATGAGAAATAAAGATTGTTGATTGCGAGCGGCGAAGTTTTCATACTGGTAGCATGGAAGCATTGCAGAATGTTCTTGTTGATATTTATTTCGATTCTGAAGGGTTGACAGGAAATGTGAGAGAAATTAGAACGATATTGCGCAGTTTTTTGAAACACCTTTGAGATTCGAAATACACAATTTTCATTTTGAAATGGACACTCTTCAAACCAAACTGGACGTTTTTCAAACCAAAATGGACGTTTTTCATATCAAAAAGGACATCCTCAAATTTCAAATTGTAAATGGCATAATTCATTTCTCATTTTTTGCTACATAGGTTTGCAACAAATAGATGCACCAAGTAATATATACTAGCAATACAAATACATTGGCGACACTGATGATAAAGATAATTCAACATAAAATATGAAACAACTAAATAAAGCTGCAAATAAGAAACTATAGAACAAATTGAACTAATACAAAATTACAAATACCATGTACATATATTCATTATAACAATTATGATATTTAACTGAAATAATTAACCCATTGACGACCGCGCGCTCTCTGCGTGTCTGGCGCGGGGAACCGCGCGCACGTGCAGTGATGAGAGTGCCTCAGCGGCATTAATTGTTTTCAAAATGATCATAAGAATAATTTTTCTATGTATATTGTTGATTTTGAAACCTCCTCAAATAATCATTAGAAGTAGACGATTTTCAGACCCTTTTTGAGTTTGTTGAAAGGTCGTTCACTTGATGAATATCTTGACGCTTTGATAAAACGGAAAATATAGAATGGGTAGCAACTTTGCCTAAATGGACACTCCTATCCACAGTGTCTCCCAATAGGGAGGAAGCGTAGCCCAAAAGGTGTGTCCCACCAGCGGGACACACGGTCCAAGGCGGACCATAAGGTGTGTCCCGCCGGCGGGACACGCGGTCGTCAATGGGTTAAACTTGATCGCTTCGGGGACCATCTAGTTTAGTTCGGAAGACGCTTCAGAAAGACTCCTTGTCCTAAAACGATTCGTTTCACATTTAGTGTTGGCAAACGTCCATTTTGGTTTGAAAACATCCATTTTAAAATGAAATTGGTATATAATCCACGGTTTATGGAGTCGTAAGGGGGCGAGTAGGGCAGTGGTAAGAAGCATGGCAAATGAGCATCTCAGTGCATCTACAATCCTGAACGTTAGACGAACGTGCGGTGTCTCCCTAGGAAACTAATAAATTTTTTTTACCTGGACCGGTAAATTCAATTTTTTACTCTTCAGGCACTGTTCGATTTCCAAGCGGGCAACGACCAGGAGCTGTCGTTCATGAGCGGCGAGCTGCTTCGCGTTGCTCCGAAAGAGGATCAGCCGAGGGTACGCGGATGGCTTCTTGCCAGGTGAGGCTGTTTAAATTGCCATTTTTAAGTGGAACTCTTTTGGGTAAGGAAACATCTCAGTCGAAGTGATCTGGTCCATTACGTCAAGGTATTTAGCTAGGTTTGGATATTTATTCGAATTTCTTCACAAGCATCCTTACTAATCCTGTCAGTGATCTTTTGTTTGACCACCGCCCGTGACGGGGAATATTTCAAAATGTAGTATTCGATTGCAAGTGCTTTTGCGAAGCACTATGGTGTCATATGGTATTTTCGAAAACCGTGGAGGTTGTTTTAGTCGGTACGGACCCTACTCACTACGAATTCAGGTGAACAGAAATATTTCTCCCCACATGTATTTCCTTATCGCTTCCATTTTGCAGCTCCCCTTTTCCGGTATGTTTTTTTACGCCTTGTTTTTCTGTTCTTCGATGAAGGGTCCAAAGCAAGACCTATTCTTTTAGAGATCTGCTGATATGTCTTACCTCCACTTACATATAGCAGCTCTTGGGAAAATCCTACCCCTCGGATTCCTAATCGTTGATTCCCTCGTTTTCCTTGACCTTCGAGAACAAAACGACGACTTTCCCCCGAGAAATTTAAATTCAACCGCGATTTCATTGCTGAACACCTAGTTTCAGTTCACAAGAAGGTGATCGTGTTGGCCTTGTACCAATCAACTATGTGAAAATCGTGGGTCGAAAATCGGAATCGCCGCCTCTTCGTGAGCCTATCGACAATCTGTCGCGTTTCGAAATGTCATTCAGACATCCATCGTAACATCAACAAGATAATAAACTAGTTTTCAATGGATTTATTAAACGCACACACACGCACACAATAAAGGCCGAAAGCATGTCGATCCTCAATACCGTTCTAGAGAGCAATTCGTGACCGCTACGTGAATAAATATAACAGAGCACAACGAACGGAAAGCGAGGTAAATGAAGGTATCGAAGATCACAGTTCAAACAAACTATACGTAACATGGCTATTGTGTTGAGCCCGCATCAACCACTTCCATAAGACCTGAAATTGAGAACTTTCGATTGATTCTTCTCTATAAGGCAAAAGAAGGACCAAAGGAGGATAGCTAAGACTCGATGGTGCTGTGGCAAAGTCGCCAACTAGAACAAACTTTTCCACTTATACAAGCCCTGGGGAATTCAACCGTACGTTGAACTGAAAGCAGAACATCCGGAGTCTTTTCCTGCGTGGTTTTCGGAATCACTAACCTATTTTGAGTAAGTGCCGCCTAACATATTTTAACCGCTAATCCGTTTGAAGATATTTTCAATGTCAAGTGCATTTGCGCACTATTGCATACTCTTATGTGCAGCTCCGACCCACTTCACGATAAAATAAATAAATAAGTAAATAAATACATGAATAAATGAATAAGTAAATGTAAAGTAGCTCATTTAATGTCGACCATCAATAAGTCTTGCCTTTATCATACAGTGGAAAAAGGGTAACTTAGGCTACAAGCTAGAGTTAGTATACCACCTACAAGGCGTATTTGTGCTTTTCAGCTTCTTTCGAGCTTCGGAAGTCGAAAATCAACATGAAATTACTAGCTTGCTTCTGAGCAAAGGTAGCCAATTGGCAATCTTACTGTTTTGCTAAACTACAAGACTAAGGGAAAACCTCGTGACTGCTTGGTGCTTCACCAATTTCAGGGACATTAAACCATTTCAGAGTTTATGGTGTCCAATTTTGTTCTCCAGACTTACAGATGAGAAGCTTTTCACTTGAAACAGTGCCAAACTCTTCAAAAAAATTTTCACAAGTCAAACGCTGCGGTAGCGATCCGCTTTTCGATCGAGTAGAATACCCAGTGGATTGATTTTCGAAACATCTGCCTTTGAAGAGTTGCTGAAGCCCGGCAATTGTTCTCGAACCTAGCCTTCACCGGGATCATTGAATATATAACGATAAGTGGTGTTCTTCAGAAGTTTATTATCCGGCGTAAGGAAACAAATGTTCCCTCGGGTTCCATAATTCCGAGAAATGTACTATAGGGCATGGTTGAGAAAAGAAATAGTCGGTTGGAAATAAAATAGTTGGTAATACGAGGTGGTTTATGGACCACGCACAACCGTCGTTGGTGAAGTAGAGTTGTGCTCACCTAAATTACAATTTCCGCATTATTCTTTCCATTTGCTGAGATCCATTTGCGGTATCTGACTGCAAGGTGTGAGGTGGCCGATTCGGAACGCCTCTCGTGGAACCATCTGGAAGAATTTGATGGCATATTTCTCTACAAAAACAAAGAAACTATTCATTTTTACCGTGATGGTGTTCGAGTTGTCACAGATGATGCGACTCAGTGAACTTTTTCGCAGCTCCGACAGTTGCGGCCGAGTGAACACTCCAGGGTTCTCGTAATAGAAACTGAAAATAAATATTCTTGTAACGCTTTGTATTTTTCGCGAAACAGGCGTGACGGATTGTACTGAATTAGGGAACGGTTCCGCCTATGAAAATGGTGGTATCAATCACGCAGTTTTAGTATGCATCGAGAAAGGTCCATTACTCGACAATTCATGAATACCGATGGTGGAACAGCAGTCTCAAGAAGCATTTGAGTCTTAGGTTTAAAGAGACGACGTCACCTGTACACAAATGAATTCCGTGATTGGACTTTTGTGAAAAAGTCAAAATCAATGATTGGATTGCTGCGAAAGATTGAACTACTGTGGGAAACCAATGAACAAGAGAAGTTGTGAGCCATTCAAGACCAGTTGAAGACTAGGTGAATAACTATGGAACTTGAAAGTCTTGGAACTATTGTAGTAATCTACAGCCCTATACCTACGTCCTTCTTTGCTACATAGTTCGTTCTGCAATATGTAGTCTCCTAATGAATCTTTTCTGTACTCTGCCTCGAACAGCATGCGAAACAACTGTACTTGAAACTTTTGGTCATCTTTCTGCAGAAAATCAAACTGTTCGAAAATCAGAGCAACATTCGCTGTTAATTCAAAAATGACTGTCCGCTGTTTGAGAAATGTAGAGAAATTAGAAGCAGGGTTGTTAGTTTTTATTATGAAACGTCATGTTCAAAATATTGATATCAAGGAGTAAAGGGTCCGAAGCACAGAGATCAGACCAATGATATGGGGATTTCTAGGCGCTTAGTGGCTGAAGAGCGGCACTTATGAATGCTACGGGGATGAAGTGAGTCCGATCAAGATCAGGAACTGCATCAGTATGGAGCCCAGGTTTGAAGAAATCGTAATTCCAAGCTCAGTGAGCCTTGCGCTGCTGCAGGATATGAATCGTATCCACAGCGAAAAGGGAGGAGAATTGTTGTAGTGCTGGTGCTAGGTTCATCGCAACAATTGCTCTCAGGCGGAATTCGAACCCGCGTCTCAGCGAAGGATTTGTGAAAAGAAAACGAATATATCACAAGCCAGGCTCCCAAAAATTATCACTTCAGCAAGTAAATAGTTGAGCTGCGAACAACACTGAGCTGGATCTTACAAGGGAAATCAGTCAGCGTGCTCTAGAGATTCTCAACGAGACCAATATGATTTTGTATAGCTCCGAACGACGATTACAACGGTATAGTTTATTTTTGCTAAATGGCAAAAAGCGTTCTGAAAAAAGTAAAAAACAATCTTGACCATCAACTAGTGGCGAGAGGGCTTCTAGGTGTTAAGCGCTCTATATAGTATCACGGTGGCTCACTCGGTAGTATGTAGGGCTCACAATCTGTTGGCCAGGGGATAGGTCCCTTTGGGGGGCTTTATTTTGCCTTCATTCCCTAGATACCAAATTAGGCTCCTTTTGCAATTTTGTCGCATTATGGGGATAGAATCGCGTTTGGGAGGAGTATGGCCAACAGAGTACGCACAAGGGACGATACCTACTAGCTCTTATATACGTGACCCATAGATACCGTATCCAACTCAAATCGATCCCAAATTCGGAAACAAATATCAGATCCGTGATCAGCGTCCCGAATTACGCCTGGACAAAGTTTGGGCTAAATCAGTCTGGAGCACGCTGACTGACTTCACTCGTTAGCACATTCATTCTGGCAATGAGAAGAAAAGCCGGAAGGAAAAGGATTCAAGTACGTGGTGTGGGTTACTAGTAGGGAAAAGCAGTGATAAGAATTCAGATGTCGGAAGCAAAAGTACGTCTGAGGAATACGACAAAGCTACGATTTTCTATTCTAACTGGAAGAAGGCAAAGGCTAGCCATATTTATAGTTGGAGATGAATGCTCTATGCTGTACGTTTTTCAAAATTTTTGACAAAAAAATTCAACCTACCGGTCTCCATCTCTAGTTCTCTTGAACTGCGGTCCAACGATGCAGGCTATTGTAGGTCCAACCAGTCCTCTGACCACTGGATCTTCAAGCAACGCGCCCACCCACAGATCAATTCGATCCACTGAACCGTAGATTTTCTCCAGTTTCTCTCGGGTGGCCGTATTGAGGATCTCTCGAGAAAGCTGAAGAAAGGTGTTTCGATTCTTTAAACTCATTTCAACGTTACGAAAGGGAGGAAATCCTCCCGAACAGAAGATCCTCACATGGTCAAAACTAGTCGCCAATCCCATTCCACATAGCTCGCGATACTTTGTGTAGCTGGGATGACCGTGATCACGTCCTCGCTGAGAATACGATTTGCAATCAATAATTTTAGATATGATTTTCAAGCAGGGTTCATCAAACCTGAATGTTGATTGTACTGAGATCGGTTGAGCCGAACATGTTCTCGGTCACCGTTGTTGTTATACGTTGCGGCCTTTTCACATTCTGGGAGAACATTCCTCTGACCAGCGGGTCCGGGCCTCCCTGAAATAATGGTAAATTAACGAAAGGTAAAGGCAAGGATAACGGTGTCAGACGCGTGTTGCATTCAGAATTGCAGAGAAATGGTGAATGCGTATTTGGCATATAAAATGCCCTATGGGGCCAGCCGCTATACCAAGTCAGTATCTTAACCTTCCCAGACAAGTCTGGTTCCAATTTACCCGATCCCTATGAAATGGAAGGCTTGGTTGGCCCAGGTGGAGACCGATCGCTCGACCCTGCGGGTGCTAGTAGCGCCTCATACCACTGTACCTTCCACGCCCTCCTCTTCCAGAGTAATGGCTAGAATCACTCACCTCGTTAATGAGCACATCGGAGTGTAAGGTGCCCTTCTGGAAGGCGAGCGCACCGAAGGAAGAGTTGCTGAAGTTGGGATCCAGTCGTTGGTAGAACTCCTGAAATTATCGCCAAGCATTTGGGAAGGAGAATAATCCAAGGTTATTTTGAATGAAGAAATTGCAGAATAAAAGCACCTGAATCATTCCGTGGCCGAATCGGAACGCTGCCGATGTGAATTCATTGGCGATGGTGGCGTCAAGGCTCGGATCATAACCACGATAGTCGCCAACCACTGATGAAAAGGCTGCTCCCAGAATCTTTGGCAGCCATTCCCTGGAAATCTTATACTTTTTTAATATTCATAAAGAGTGGTAAGAAAGTCCTGAAGCTAGCGTCCTTTTCCTCGTTTACTTTTTCCAACGAATAGTGTTTCCAGTGTATCTTATTTAACAATTTGTCACCATTGTTAGTTGTGCTTCGTCTAACAGGCAGATTAGTGATCCATTTCTCCCATAGCTGAGTAGTCTGGGGGTCAAAGAATTCACTTTCCGCCACCTCTTTTTCTCGGGTAAGTGTTTTAATGGCTGATAAGGCCTAAAGCGGGACGGAAATATGGGATAGTCACCGGCTTTGTAATAGGTTGAGCGTGCTCCTGCTCAACTCAGTTTTCAAGGGTCACAATAGGTAAATGAGGCAGGAGCATATTTCACCTGAAATAAATAAATAAATGTTCGATTGTATACCCGCCCCTATGCAGCTTCGAGAATAAGTCACTTGTAAGGTCACGGATACTGTTACATAATCAAAAATTCTGACCTTTCAAAAAGGTTCAAGTTTTTCACTCTAATAAATTTACCCTACCCTAATAGGTCAAAACCTTGTAGGTTTCGTCGAAGGTAAAGTTGAAATTAAGTTTAGGTTAAATTAAGTTTAAAAATTAAGTAAGTTTAATCAAGTTTGAAATTAAGTTGAAGTTAAAATTTCCACCTGTAGACGATGGCTTGCAATTCGGCACCGACGATTTTCCTCGATTCATGATAGAGTCGGTCGCCATTCCAGTGAGGATTTAGACGAGAAAGGGTAGTAGCGATGCTGAAATCATGATATGGTCACTCAATATTGGCCTAGTTATCTGGGTGAGTAGGGTATAACGAAAACTACCGGTTGTGTTCTCGAGTGAATATCGTATGCCAAGCTGAGAGGCCCACAAACAGATTGACTCGACTGTCTCCGGCGGTGAAGACCACGGTGCACGACGTACGACTTTTGCATTTGGTCTGATCGAATGGCAACACTAGAATGGATTCCATCACTTATACCTCAGCATGGCTCATTCTCTTGCTTGATGCGACGAAAATCTCGATCGAAAATCTTGTTTGTATTGCTTTCATAGAAGACGAAGCAGAAGACGAACAGTGGAGAGAAAAATTATTCCTTTCTGCTGACATCGAAAGACTATTTTTACACTTTTTCAAACTTTTTTGCAAGCACTGCCTACGTAATCATTGGCCGGCACTATAACAGCAAAAAATAAAGGTGGGAAAACAAAGGCAACAGGAGCTTAAACCATCTTATGATTTCTTGTAGTTCGTTCTCTGTGTAGGATGCATGTGGTACAGTGCTAAGAGGCGCGACTGGCGCTTACAGGACGATCGAGCAACTCCTCCCGGACCAAGCAAACCTTCCATCCCTCAGGGGTCGGGTAAATTAGTACGAATCTTGACTGAGAAGGTAACGGCACTGAATTGGTATGGTGGCTGGCCATCGCAAGCCTGTTGTATGGGCCAAATACACATTCACCATGCCTCTACGATTCGTAACGAAAGACAAATGCGTGGCGTGTTCTCAGAGGACTGTCGACTCATTTACCTTTTTTACCTATTTCTTCGTATCGTATCGCACCGTCCAACCGTTTTCTTTGGAACACGGAAGGCAGATCTTCCACAAAAGAGTTATTGCAGGCTCCATGGAGAAATAAGAACGAAGTAAAGAATGGGCTTCTTGGAGCTACGAAGGATAAGAAGCAAATGCGATCAGAATTAATCAGTCCCCTAGCGGAATTGTTGAAAATCATAGTTTTATGGCTAAAGGACCTGTACAATGCCAAGCGGAAGCAGGCGGCTGTACGACTTGTCCCTTCACCTTCCCAGTCAAGTTTGGAACCAATTTACCCGACCTCGGGAGGGATGGAAGGCTTGGTTAGCCCAGACGAGGACTGATCATAAGCCTAGCGAGACTTTTTAAAAGAGAAAGGCGATGCCTTTCTGAAGACAACCAACGAATTTCTTCGCAATTACTGCTTAAGTAATGGCTCGCCAGCACAATGATGCCGAAGGGAGTGAAAGTGGAGAAAGAAAAAGTAGCACGAGCTCTTTTGTATTCCAGTACCTTCGCCAGGTGTGTGGTCAGCACTCGTCGTTTGTCTTTACCATTGCACCACACCCGGCCATTTGAACTGGTAATAATGTGAATTGTGTCCAAGCAGTTCCATTTTCAGAGAATTTCGAAGTGCAAGCACTTTCATCGCAATCACGGCTGTTCACGCAGAAGTTACCATCTATTTTATACATTTGTGCTTCTTTTTCTGCTGTCCCAAAAGATCCTCCGAGTTCTCGCAGTTCAGGGCCTAAATTCATGACGGGTATCGGCACAATACACCCGAGAATAAACCCCGGTCGGTGCAATTATTCGCATTCATGAACACGCCGCGGAGTAGAATAGACCCGAGGTATCCCCTAAATAAACTCCGCGTTCATGAACGCGAATAATCGCGCCGACCGGGGTTTATTCTCAGGTATATTGTGCCGATACCCATCATGAATTTAGGCCCAGGTAACTGCCCCGTGGAACGATGGAAGGATGCATTTCATACGAAGAGATAGGCCCGGAGCGAATTGTATGGCAGTGAATGTTTTATTTGACCCTTCAGAGATGTTTTCGACTCCCCATAGCGAGACTCCTGTGTGAAACAACTAGCAAACCTCTGAGCAACCGGTTCAATGCTGGGCGTGAACATATAGCCAAGTGAATTTCATTGTTATGGAACGATTGACGACTTCACGGTTATTCTATACGTACTGAGAAAAACTTCCTACAATAATAAATTCAGAACTGGTTCGTCCTTACTATGTGAGTGAACTTATGGTTCAGGGTCATTCAGTTTGCCGCTTAACGGCCTCTAGCCAGGGAATAATTTCTCTTCCAATTTCCTCTAAAGTGTGAACAAAACCTCAGAAAAGACGACAGAAATGGAAGTACTCACTCTGCATTCCGTTAAACGACGGGAGTTTCAGGAATCCGGTGTTTCCTTGACGGAATTTGGCGGAATCGTGGACGGATGAGCCATAGATGGGCGACGCATCGATGTATCCTGGAAGAGATTAATTCTTATACTCCAGCAAATAAATAGTAGAGTATACTGTATACTATGAGAGGTAAGGTAATATTATGCTGTTTCAACTTTTTGCCCTATACAGGGCAAAAAGGGCATTTCTGCTATAAATATAGCAGAAATATATCTAAAAATGATTTTAAAAAATGGAGGACATCCGTACACGGTGCAGCATCAAAGACATTCTCTTGAATGAAAACGTATGAAAAACGAAAACAAAAAATAAACAAAGTAAATAATAGAAAACAAATAAAATGATATAAGTTGAAAATAAAGTTAAAAACGAAGTTTCCCAGAGTACCTCTTTTCGGGTATTTAGAAAGATTCGAACCCTGCCTGGAGAGATCCAGAAACATAATAAATATGTAACAGAAGATTTCATGAAATCATTAATTTATTTAACTGCTACCATTTGGTTTTTATTTACGATGGTACTATTATCTTTTTATGCTATTCTTCTTGAGTTGTGTTGATTGGAAAATCGTGAACAAATGAATGAAATGAAATAAAGACCATTTACCCATCACTGAGAATATTTCAGGAAGGACAACAATCAATTGAAGCACTAATTTTTAGATAAGAAAGTAGGCTCACCTAAAGCTACCGAGAAAAGCTCTGGCCAGCCTCTAGTTTTGTCCCAAGCGATGTTATAGTTTAGATATAAAGGTGACCTACCCGTATTTTCGTTCAGCTGCTGTCGAGGTTTCAGATTTCCAGAGCCACAAATTGGTGAGGAACGAGAAACACGCACACATGTGCTTTTGCGGAATCTGAACACAGATGTTTGCAAATTAAATTAAACTCAAATTAATAAGCAAATAATTAAGCGTAAATCAGAGAAGACATGAGGACAAATTCGCTGACCCAGTATTCGGATCGTCGTCTGCAATGGAAACCGCCATACAACGGCTGGTGATGTTCTGGCAGACGTTGCATTTCGACGACGGAATGAGGGTGGTCTGAAATTAGACCTTCTTTTGAGAAGCATTTATAGATCAATTTTTTTCTGCCACTTCTACTTTTTCTACCAAGTGAAGTGGAACTATAAGGAAATAAATTGTGAAGATGGTCTCGTGCTGAGCACGCGAATGTAAGGGAGAGAACTCTGAATCCTCGCTATGAATACTGAGGTAGTTCGAGTTCTTCTGCTGCGGGCAACACATCTAAAGGCTTAAGTTGAACCTCCATTTCCTGGGCCCACATTCATCATTGGAAAACCCCGATAAACCCCGAGATATAGCCTGTGAACGACGCGCACCTTTCTCTACTTATCCTAAACTTCCTACGATAAACGCAATCTCTCATCGACTCTGTCGTCTGGTTCTGGCTGCGCCGCGGTTTCGGAGACCGCTCGTCCGTTCATGAATCTGGGTCCAGGTCGCATTATGAAGCTACTAAAATCGCTCCTGTACGCAGCAACTTCATAGATGAAACCGCAGCTATATGCCAAGGTAAATTTTCAATGCGATGTTGTGCCTGACAAAGAAGCTCAGTGAAGTTCCCGGACGATTTCCAACAAGACCTAGGTGGTCCAGTAGGGATTCAAACGCAAGTCACAAAAACACATTCTATTTTGGTCAAATGACTGTGAGTGTTCCGAAAAAAGCAAAAAATATCGAGGGCCAGATAAGCTGCAAGGTGAGCGGCCCAGAAACGTAATAGGATGGCTCAGTGGCTAGCATGTCAGTCTCCCAGTTTGGAGATCGTTGGTTCGGCCAATGTACTGTGAATTGTTCTTGCTCTTACCACATTGATACGAAATATTCCTTACTTTACAGTATTCGAAGACGGCCTCGGGCCAGAATCGCTACTGAGGTAAATTGTAAGGTAATATGGCATTGCGTGAGACATTAACAGTGTTCCTTTGGTTCAACAAAAGCACCTTTGCTGACGAAAAATAGGCGCACCTTGGCCATGTCGTGTGAGATGAACTGTCCGAACTGCATGACCATGGCGTTGTACTCCTCGGAGACCACAGACGCATGAGAAGAAGTCAGATGTCGAGTGATCGCACGAGGTGACGGTCGCAACTGCGGGAACTGTGAGCCTGACAAAATCAATTTTTTGGTATTCTAACTCTTCGACATGGCCCCAATTTCCCGCAATTCATTGATAATCGTATGTCTGTTCGCTAAAGCTGAGCAAGGTTTTGTGCAAACGTCAAAGTCATGAACAGAACACCCCAGGTTCCACGAAAGCGCCAGTAGAATAAGAGACACCACTCCGATTTATATGGGAAAATGCCGAAACGGTTAGCAAACTGAAGAATGCTAGATTTGAACGAACAGGTATGACTGCAGAAACGTCGATCTGACCTATTTCATGCACGACTGATAAAAAATTGCTTCGGAGTGATATTTTAGAAAGTGGGGTAGCAACTTTGAAAAAACAAGTCCGAAAAAGTTACTTCCATCTGGAAAAGTGCTGCTTACCAACTGGCTCCGAGAGCTCGTTGTCGTAGACCGTCGGAAGAAGTCGAGTGTACGGACGATACGCTGCTCCTCTTAGAGGGTTTTGAAGGTTGTTGCACGTGCCGTCCATCGTTCTTAAGAGTTCTTTGATTATCTATTCGTTCATCACGGCTGTATAACACAAGTATGAGAAAATGTAACGCAACAGAAACTGGCAATACAGAATTAACAACAATTCTGTGAGCCAGAACTCGAATCAAAACTTAGAACAAAATTTGCACAATAGCAGAAAACCTTATCCAAGTGATCATTCTTGAGACGAATAGGCCGCCAGATACTTCTAATTTTCGAAAAGCAGCATATTTAGAGCATTTTTAGCAAGTCGCTTGAAGCTTCTAAGGTTTTGAAGGGCGGTGAAACTGCATTTTATCTTTCGGCTCTCTGATCCGGCTTTGACGCTCAACGATTCAGCACTTTCTTAGTTTAATCTCGGAAGTAAATTTGATAATGTTATGGCTCACCTAAAGTAGGCATTGTAGCAAGCGTTCCGTTCACAACTCGTCTCGTCCAATCGTGGAACGCAGGCATTCGCCAAATTCGAACGGATCACTGCGTCCAAGTCGACTGTTTTCCGATTTGAATTGTCTACAACGACGTTTTTACCGTATTCGGAGGTATGGAAAAGGTGAAATTAGAGTTAAAATTTGGAGAATAATTTCAATATTGATGATAGTATTCAATGTAAATTTAATTTAAAAGTTCGAGAATGACATTAATCTGCTGAGGCCACGTCTTCTACAAATCACTTTCGGCCTGGATGCCTGATAAGGTTTCCTGATTGCAGAAGTATCCAATGCCTGTCCAACGTTGAATATAGCCATTTCCGAGTTGATGGTGTTTTCATTCTCTCCCACTTTTCGTTGTAACCAAATTTTTATGCCATTATGTTTTGAATATATGTCTCATAAACCCGTGTGGTATTGGTTTTCGTTTCTGACTGCCTTCTGAGCACTTTATCGCAGATAAATAAAGGTAACGAAAAACCAACGAGAAATCATTCCATCATCCCTCAAATTAGTCCCACAGTCATACAGATCTGTTAGCTTTCGTGTGAGACTACGCCATACAAAAGGATTGCGAGTGGAAAATAATTCATGATATTCGTAGTTTGAATTTCACACAAATTTACAGTATTTGTAACTCGAAGTTGTTCAATTCTTTCTGTAAGGACAAGGAAGTTGCAGAAAACAGTGGCCTTCCGACGAAGAAATCCCAAGGAAAGAGGACCCTTTCCAAAAAAGAAATTCCACGGAGAAAGGACGTTTCCCAAAATTATTAACCGAAACAGGAAAAAAGGCCAAAATTTGCTTAATACGCGGAAAACCCGCACATTGAAAACAACATACCGACCACACTATTTCGGGTTTCATACCCCCAACCGATCCTACCATCTGGAGAATCCACCCCATTTGAATACGGGATTCATTTGTAAGTAGCGAAGATTCGGTGAAAAAGCTAACAGGGGTTCTTATGACTGATGATCTCACTGCAGTTTCGTCGCCATTATTCGTTTCTCTTTTATTTCTATAATTACTATTGGCTTTTCGGTTATGGTTCCTTCTTCCTGTGCCTATGTGTGTCGATATTTATCTTCTACGCCACAAAGGATTGCAATCAGCAAACATAAATATTGTAGTGAGAAACAATTCAAATTTAAGACATTCGCAGTTTGAATTTCACACAAATTCAAAGTATTTGTAACTCGTAGTTGTTCAATTTTTTGTAGCCTGCCCTCTTTGCTGAGGAGTAGTCGGGTCTATTTCCTTATAATTTTCTCGTCTAGCAACGTAAGGGACCGAACGAACATCCATTACTTTTCATTGTTTCTCTTATATGAATTTTTGACTTCTTTTCTATCGATTTTTCCTTTTCTAGGTTTAAAGTAGAAATACCTTCCGAGGAGACGACGAGTCGCTCTCTGAGCATCTCCTCAGCGGCTACAAGAGGATCTCGGAGAATCTCGCCACATCTCTGTTGTTGATTGCGCCGTTGAGGAGCTGGAGTCGACTGACGAGCGGCTACCGTAGTACGGGCGGTGCTAAACACTTTTCATTGTATTTTCAGGAAAAACACGGCAGTTTAATGGAACCCAAAGTGCTGATTTGACACATTCGAGGTGTTCCGTGATTCCAACAAACTCAGAAGATTCCCGTCACCAAATCACTGTCCACACGGTGTTCCTCCACACTATACTGGTGAAGACGTATCGTCCTTCAAAAGCAAATGCTGAAGAAGTCGAAAGCGTTAGAAGGCTGGCAAGCTTCTGCATGGCTTTGTAAGCTTTCTTCTTCTGAACGGAGCAGCAAGCAGCCATCATATGCAAAGCAGAACAGCACAAACTCAGCCTGTATAGCTTCGGAAAATCTCCTTGGCTGAGGCTCAATGAGCAATGACTTACGAACTCTCTCGCAGCTGCTCTTCGAGTCTTCCACTGTTTTTCTACAGAATTGGAGATGAACAGCATATTTTCTGAAGAACATTTAGCCAGCGTGAAGCTTTATCCAAAAAGTGTCCGGCGTCAGTCACCTCCCCTAACAGTAATGATCGCACCAATATTGTCAAAAATTACAAAGTTGTTAAGTCCAATGCAAAAACATTGCAAAACCCTTCTGATGGAACTTCGAGGAATGAAGAAAAATGCCAAACAATTGAAGAAAAACACCCAAAAGCAAGAGAACCTGTTCTCCATTTTATCGGTGTTTCTTCCTTGACGACTATTGAAGGCATCGAGTTTGAAAACCAGGAAAAACCCGAGATAAAAAAGCCGAAACGATACCGAAACCGAGAAAAAAAAACAACTTCTCAGCGCACCGGTTTCCCTAGAATTTCATGGCAAACCCCTAAAACCACTTAAAGTATAACTGTAGCAGATTTAGCGGAAAGCATTTCCCAACATATGCCTTCAACTACGAATCTAATTGAATCTCGAAAATCGGACCGTTGGGAAGTATTGGTTGTTTCTCTTCAGAACCGGGATTTTTCTTTGTTTCGGAGGGTTTCAAAAACTTCCGATGTACTGAAACGGCAGCTCATCGGACTTAAAAATGTATGTGTCCTAATCATGGTGTTGTTCTAGAGTCATAAGTTTGGCAAAAGTTTGAACGATTAAGAAAACCAAGCTTCTTTTCGACGTCCATGACATCACAACGGCGTTTTCTGAGACGATCTATCCTTGGTATGAATTACGGCAGTTATGATATTGACAGGAGGTTCGTTGTGAATTTCGCAGTAAAGTTAGATTCAGGAGTTTGTGGTGCCAAAATGGCTTTGGTCCGCCTTCCCATGCGGCACCTTTTGCATCGCTTACGTTTGGTATCTGATGAAAAAATGAAAATTTGAAAATACTAGTTCTTGTTGGCTTATTTTGCGTCCTTTATTGGTAACTTGTTGTGTGCCCTAGTAACCACTTTTAGCGTTACGATGATGACAGGAGGTTCGTTGTGAATTTCGTAGTTTACCCCTAAGTGCTGATCAGAAAAATAAACAAACTGAGGGTATAACAACATAACAACAACTCCTAGGGATAATCCTTGGCCAGACAATTCAATGATTTTGAGTTTCGAGCCATTTTTAGTCCTCTGAGGACGACGTTCAAGTCGAAACGTTAGGCCATAATAAATTTGATCCACCCCACTAACCTCGTACGGCACAGCAGCATACGAATTTTATATCAAAAATCCTAAATTTCGGAGAATTTTTTACAGTAACCTCATCGAAACCTCTACGAAAACCTCAAAAAGGAGCTAGTACGAAAACGAGGTGCTACAAAAAACGTTGTAGGTAGGCTCCTTCTTTTATTCCCCTCCGACGTCTTGCTGAATTGAACTTGGAGCGTGGAAACCTTTTTTTAGAAAAACTACTCTATGGCGTAGCATAATTCTGCGATTTCATATGGAACGCTATCACTGTTTTCTATCGCAGGGGAATCTGTCAAATCTGATCAGATCTGCCAAACTCAGCAATGTGCGAAAGTTATGATCATAGAAGTATGATACCACAAGAAATACTCGGAGGGAGCGGTTCAGGAGGAACCTTCCAATCGTGCTGATCAGATTATGACGGACGATTTCCTGTGATTTTTTTGCGTCCACCACCAACTCGGTTTTTTGTCGATATGCATCTGACATCAATCACTACGCGTGACGCCGACGAAAGAAGAATGGTCGAAACGTTGGGCGTGAACAACGCCAGGTCAAAAAGTTGTCGTGACTAATCAGCCGACGTATCGCCTCATCGATGTCAACAAAAGTGGTTTAAACATTTCGAACAAGAAATCTGAAGAATGATCGCCGAAAAGCAGAGATCATATCGCTGTATTCTCGAAACTAGCGTCCAACAGTGTCTACTGGAGAATTATACCCATTTCACCTACTAATTTAGTATTCAAAAAAATTGACAAAAGCGCAAGGAAAACTTGAACTTCTACTAGCCTAACTCAACTCATCTATAAGAGAGTTGTGAATTTGCAGTTTTTTTACCAATTTCTATCCCTTAAAGGCTAGGATTGAGAGGATTAACCGCCTGAGGCAAAAAACGCTGATCGAATGCGTCTCTTGCCGCTACACTTCATACTTATCAGAAGTTATCAGAATGCGGTCTCTTATCTTAAATCATTCTTTCTCATGCTAGCTTTTACGGTACTAGTGGTACTTTGTCGGGGCGAGATGACTGATTGTGAGAGATTAAGACGCTAGATGATTTGTCGTTATTCTCCACATTACTATATTACCTTGCTGCAAAATTCACAAGGAACCCCTTCAACGTCATTTCTTCTGCCGTCAACTCAGTTTTCACATCACTTATTGTTAGAAGGGGGAAAATTCTATTATTTCAATTGAAATTTCAGAAACCGGTTGCCCTATGAAAATTCCTCTACAGTTACGTCAATGAAAACTCACTTCTAAGTCACAAAAACGAGACAAATTCTCGAAAATATATGAAGCCACCGACATATAGACTTCCAAGAGGGCATGACCACCTCCCGCTGATTCTCTAGGTAAAAAGGTAACCACAACTGGTTCCAAGAGGTAACAACGTTTTGGAAAGCTGACAGTAATAGATCAACTCCACCGCCTTTTTGGAGTATTTGTGTCCAGCCACACAACGAGAACAACGCCAACCACGGTTGGACCGCGGAGCCCACAACGATCGCTATCGGAGATTTTCGATGGCCTTGAAAGCCTCTGATGAAGCTTGCTATCTGTATCTGAACTAACGTGGTGGGTGGCGGTAGGCGGTTGAATAGCCGTCGTGGAGTGGGCCTTGGAGTGGTTCGAAGCGGAAGTGGTGGAGGTGGTGGTGGTGGAGGGCGAGTGCGAATTCGTGCTCTAAAACAGCTATCACTATTGAACAGAACAAGGAGGCAAAGCACAAGGATGATGTGATGATTAAGGGAAAAATCGTTGCGTGGAAACTCGAAAAGAACAGCCACGATCTCTCTTTGAAACTTTCCCTATTATTTTCACTTCTTTATTTTTCGGTGCTATGTGGGTTGGGGGGTGCAGGGTGGTGGTCTGTAATATTGCGTCGACTCTATGCTGGTTAACATGTTAAGGTGTGAATAATTCTGAAGAGTTTACATGTCAAACTTGTCAAAACCGACCGAACTGATCGTAAACGATGGCAGATATAACAATGATAACACGTTAAAGTCGACGTAAAGTTGCGGACCGCCACCCTTCACCCCCAACCCATAAAGCGCCTAGTTTTCTATCCTGCCAGTGGCTGGAATAAATTATCATGAATTTTTTCCATCCTTCTTGTGTGCAAGTCTCGATTTTTGTAGTATTCTGTGGTGAATAACTAGTAGCAAAGATGCAGTGAGGCGGTCGCTGCGGTTAAAATTAACCCCTTATGATTTATCACTGTTAGCTGCGCTTTAACAGCCCAGGTTATAAGAACCTTCGCTATTCAATACAAGTAATTAACTAGATAGTTGCTGTTTGCTACTCTATTTGCTATTAAATTTTCCTTTTTTTCGAAATTTCCTGAGCCCATTTTCTTCACATTTTTTATCAAAGTAAACCACAAAAGACTATCGAAAAAGAAGGTCCTCTATGATCTAAGACTTGATTAACTACACCTTTGAAGAATGAAGGTTTGATTGATTTAACTAAATGAAGATTGAACAAATCTTGAACTGAGCCTCTGACTATCTAGTTACTAATCTTCACCTTTGAAATTTTTTTTGGTAACCTATAGGAGGATTCTGGGGCTGTTAGATAATCGTTAGGATGTGCTACCTAAGCTCTAGATATGAGTAGAATTCAGTCAATTCATTCGCAGTTGTAGCTCTTCTATTGTCGCAGTTTTCACTGTTCTCCCATTATACGTTATTTTTGTTGCTATTTTATCCTAGAACCTTATAAATCTTCTTGATCCCTGGCGTTAAGTGTTAGAAAATGTTATTCATCATGGCTAACTTAGAAGGAATAGGAATGCAGGTCAAGGGAGGATCGGATTGCCTTGACCGACGAAAAGGTCTTCACCGGGCTGCCAACTTGGCCGACGAGACGAAAGGTGGTCAAGTGGATCGCTCACTGATCACTAGAAGTTATCGGGCCAATTCAAGACCTAATAGGGTGAATTCCAGCTCATCAAAGCTAATCAGGGTTGCGCCATGTTCTCACTTGGAAGATCTGCAAATTTAGACTATCAAGAATTTTTGTAACGAAATATTAAAAATCCTTTGCGGAGAGAATTTCCGCGCTGAGCTTTCTTCTTAGTATTCTTCATGGGTATATAGCTATACCCTCATTTGCTCCCTGAGCTAGTATTTTCTATGGAGAGGAGGTGATTCTTCAAAAAGCTAATGTTACCTGAAGAGAGAAAGATCACAGCTCTGTTCTTTTACCACGCAGCGCAACGATTTCTACCCTGAATCAGGACCAAGTGTAATCGTTCTCACTCAAAACGAAGCCGAATGAAACGTCAAACCCAAACTATTCTGCAAAATCTCGATTAGTGGAATTATTAGACCGTTTTCACAGATTGTCATGGCCGAGGAATGTTCGCCGAAGAACCGCAAACATGCACGACATGAGCAACTGAATCGGCTAGTTCAATGTAGAACGTAAGACCCGTGTCCAAGCGGATATTATTTTAGTTTCGGACCACATAGGCTTCAGAACGTTTTTTTTCCATTTTTTCATTTTCGTTTTTTTTTGACTCTCAGAACTGCAAGACTGAGAAAGAGCGCTGTAGGTGTTACAAGCTTACGTTCCACATTCTGAGTAAAAAACCATCCAAAAAAGAAAAAATGGACCTGGAGAAGGATGATTACACTTGATCCTCCGAGTAACCCAAAAAGGAATAGGAACGCGAATCAGGTGAAAGCGAGAGGGTTATGTGTTGTTGTTAGTGGGTTAGTATACCATCCATTTGAATGAAAAGCGTGCGAGAAGCGGCACTCTTGGTGGTGGTCTCATACCACTTACTCCACCATAGCCTTCGGCTGTTCTTGCGTAGCAGCCCTTGTTGTGGTGGCGGCTCTTGCCGGTGGTTCCGTTGCGGCACTGATGGTGGTACTGGCGACGGTGGTGGTGGTGGTGGTGGTGCTGATGAAGATGGTGGTGCTGGCCGTAGTCGTAGTGGGCGCCGCTGTTGTTGCTGCTGTTGTGGCCGTAGATGAGCTTCTTGGGGTTGATGAGATCGTTGAAGACGGGACATGCACAGGGGCCGGGGTTGGTGTTGTAAAGGGCACGGTAGAAAGTGCCTCGGTCACCGTGGCCACAGTAGACACTGAGATCGGCCGACTTGGCGTTGTCGGCGTTGGAAGTTTACTTTCTACGTCTAAGGGAAGTCTTCGGGCTTGCGTAGCGATCCGTGACGTATTGTGTCGCATACGCAATCCTTTTAGGTGAACACGCTGACGACGAACGAACGTATGCTTCCGTCTGTGTACAGCGATTGGCAGATCCGCAGCTATTGGACTTACAGCTGCTGGATCACTCAAAATCGCCTCCGTATCGTTATCGCTAAATTCTTGTATTAGATTTACACCCTCACCAGAACACCAGAACGGATTTTTCGAACAAATTCGACGGAAGTGTATTAGAGAAAATAAGGATACGAGAACGAAGAGTAAACTAGGCACCGTGCAACAACCTCCAATTGGGCGGACCGAGAAATTAAATCTATCCGAAAATCGTAAAATGAGTTGCCATTTACCTAGAACTTGCAAAACCTGTTTATGAAAAAATCCCCAAAAAATGTGAAAAACACACACAAACGAGACTAGAATCACCAAAAGAGTCGACCCGCAATAACAAGGTAATAAAATTTGGACTGGACCCATTTCGTACCCTCACTCACTTTCTCTAGAGAGAAATAAGGACAATTCAACGAGTAGATCATTAAAAGTCTCGAATTATATGATAAATCGCTTTCACGAGGTTTTTCGAATGCATCATAAAAATTCACCTAGCCTTGAATTTCGGAATTTTCTAATTTCATTCTTCATTCGTTTTATTTTTATTTGCAATTTCACAATTTTTCCAACTTTTGTTTACGACCCTGAAAAACAATGTTAGGATCAAATAAAAATAATGAGCAGTTTCGTGACAAAACTGATTTGCATCGTGCTTCACACAAAGTACTTCTATCAACAATATCAGTAAAAGCTCGTCCGCCTGAAGGCCATCGCACAGCACCGACTGAACAAGAGTGAAGTCATACCTTTGTAGCTGCCTATTCCTATTTGGTCGAGTAGCTCTCAGGAACGGTGTTGGTCTGGCGGTTACCGGTCGAGTCGGACGGGTGGCTTTGCGGTCCGGAACTCGGGGTGGTGGAGACCTCAGTGAGGATCTGGGTGCTGTTGGAAGCGGTCGTCGTGGGCGATTCCGTGGCGGTACTGGTTGAGCATTCGGCGACGGCGATCCGAGAGCCTTTGTGGGGGCTCTGTTCGCACCTGGAAATGAAAAGATCAACGATGGAGGACGAAAGGGTTGAGGTCGTACTTCATCGAGAATGCGCCTGATTGAATTCATAGGGGTCATTGAAAGGTCGTTTAAACTTTGCTGTGGCAGCATAGCAGTAACGGTGCCTATTGGCGGGAGACGCCCGTACGGGTCCCTCTCATGCTCTTGCTGTGGCCATACGATTTCTGTGCTGTCGCAGTAGGGAGCGACACACTATAGGCCGCTTCAGACTTTACTGCGTTACTGCCGCAGTAATGATAAAACATAGGCAGCTGCACAGTAGCGCTGTATCTGGCTTCTAATTTCTTTGCGAAACCACCCATATCGCCAACTATGCACTAATTTTTTTGACCAACGACAGTCCAGTGGACGGCCGTAAAAGCGCGCAGCTATTGCGGAAGTACCGGTACTCCCCTTGTAGCTGCTCTACATTGGTTTACTGCCGCAGTAGAGTGTGAGGAAGCCCTATGTCCTTGTTGCTGCTGCAGAAAAGTGACGTGGAGTATCGTGTTCGTCTGTGGGTTCTTCCTTACCCGCACTTCAACCAGTGACGGTCCAAACGCGATTTGGAGGCGGTTCCAACGCAAAAAATACTGTTTCCCACTGCGCCGACGTAAACGCGCACAGCTACTGCGCAAATATGCTCCTCTTTACCGTTGATACATCGGAATGACTTTACTTTAGTCATAACAGAATGTGAACGCCTCTTGATTGAGATGAAACCTGCCTCATATTTGGCTTAGAATAATACTGAAGAGGCTGAAGCTACACAATTCATTCGCTTTCCGTGGTTTCTAATCCTCTATCAGTTTAATTTTCGAGATAGCTTGCAAGAGCAACTACTATCTGCTATAAAATAGTACACAAAGGTAAAGTTAACCAGCTCCTCAAACGCGCCAACGCAATTGTTCCACATCCAATACGTAGAAGGACGTGCTATTTTTTCATAATTACTGCAAATTTCTTCACATTCTATTCTTTCACGGGTATGTATACCACAGAAGTAACGGCCAGCCTTTTTCATGCATCTTAAATCATGCAGTATAGATTGCGCACCCAACAATGATCATCCACTTCGTTCTTTCCAGTGTTCCTTGCCGGAATGAGGTTTACTAAGCAGGAAGAGAATCTGCGGAAGTATTTCACCTCAGTAGAGTCAAGAATTCTAAAGAAGCAGATTAGAACAACTACCTAAAAGGGGAAAGCACTTGGACGTTTGAATAGATCGCACTTGGTATTTTTGGTATTTCTTGATGCTGTTTCGGATCGTTAGAAATTGACAATTCACTAATTTGATGGCGGTGCTTAGGAGTCAGCGAAATTACTAGTCAACCCAATATTACCACAAGAGGATATATCGGCAACCACCATTAAGGTACCTATCTAGAGTCCTCTCTGCACTTTGCCCTCCTGTTCCTCTAGGCTTTAGAATTGCTTGTTGTAAGATGAAATAGTGTTTGGGCGAGTAGTTTCTCAAGTATAACCTCGCCCTTCTAGGCTATAACGGAGGCGACATCGCCGAAACGTAAGCCGAAGAATAAAGTTTTAGCAATCTCGGTCGATCGCTAACCACATTCCGTTCCTGAGAGTACCACCATAGGGATTCCTCGATAGGTTGGTTTCTGGTGTTTCTGTCCACCGACATATAACCGCGGTGGAATGTGCAGATGAGTTTTGCTGGGCGCGGGTGAGATAGACAAGATTCAACACTTGGATAAGACCAGGTGCGATTCGATCTTCGAAGGAAATGCGGTTAAACGGAGATAGATGGTGTAAATTCGCCTTACCGCGTTTACACGTTCCGCACGCCAATTGGCAGTTGCCGGCCATCCAGTCGCGGTTGCTCTGAAAGCGTTTTATTTATTCAAAATGCACCATATTTACCATACCATTATACCATTTAAAATGTATCATATTTAAGATATTTAAGACATAGATACAAAGTGCGTACAACCCAGAAAACGAAAGGAAAATGCTGGTGGAAATAGTGACATTTGATATAATGATCATACCGTGAAGGGGAGCAACAACAGGAACTATTTATTCAGGAAAACGGATCTCAAACGGAGGTAGAAATACTTATTCGCAAAACACTGACATCGGACGGGAAATTTTGTTAGTTTCGTGTTATAGGAGGTAGAAATATTACCGTTCGGGAAAATGAAGATAAAAAAGAAAAGATGTTGATTAATCGAAAGTGAGGAACAGTCGTAATTGACGTATTCTGTACTTTTCTATTTTTTTTCTAATTCTCTATTCCGTTGAACAAGTTTCAGACATAGAATGAGATAGCTATTAAGAAAGTCGATCAGCTGCAACCGTTGTTACAGTGGAAGATCAAAAATTGAGTAAATAGCTAAAAGAGAAAAACTCACTCTACATTCACCTACAGATGCCCAAAATCGGCACCATTCGTGATGATCACAACATCCTCGTTGGCACTGAAATCTAATCGTCACCGGGTTGTCATCGGAGGCATCTGAAACATTTATTCTTCATTCAGAACTCCAGTCACTGGCATAAAACCTAGGAGAAGCAGTTGAAGTAGTGAAAATGTTGGAGAGCAAGTCCCGTTTCTGGAACGAAAATGCAAAAATATTCTATGCCTACCAACTATTTGTCATCACTCTGCATTTTTCAGATGTGGCACTCTGCTGACTGGCTATAGAATATTGCGTAGCGAAAGTCTTGAAAATTTGAGCATACTTCGCGTACGTTAACTGAACCTTTAAAGCTTGGATGGAGGGTAACTGCTTACCGTGTCTTCCAAACCAGCTCTCATTTGTTCACATATTTACCTTATTTGACCGAACCCGAAAAGAACAAAAGGATAAATGAGAAACAGGTCAGAAAAGAAAGACATTCTCTCCATCGCAGACACTGAAACTCTCAAATAAAGCTCAACTAAAGCAGGCTCCTCGAGAAATTCATTAGAGCGATTTTATCAGTTACACTCTTCATTCATCCTTCTTACATTCTATCGATTCAGGCATTCCGGAAGAACGGAAGTGAAATCGCTTCACAGCAATCACAATAGCTGCGTAGTTCCAGTTGGATCAGCAAGTGAAGGGAGAGAGTTGTGATAAAACTTTTTCTCGGCTTCGGTGCACGTATCTTGTAGGACACTATCCTTCAATTCGTTCAAGATGAAAGTGCACCGTTACTGGGAAACTCCAACGTTGCAAAACTTTGTGCACCATATCAGTACCTACTAGATCAATCGAGAGGCTTTTAACTGGGGTACGAGAGGAGGGCGGTTATTCATTTCTGCTTTGAAAGGCGAGAAAGTAGGTAAGGATCCCTAATTAAGAGGTAGGAGGTAGACGTACATTCCACGGACCGTACTTAGGCTATTTTTGCGAATCATGCTTAGAAAGCGCCTCTGGCCATTTCGCTCTCCCTCCGATTTCCACTTTTTTGTTCTGACTATCATTAGTGACGCTATCCAAAAAAGCTGATGAAACTCGATGAGAAAAAGAGTGAAGCTGCCTGCTGCAAGTAAATACTGGCAATTTCACACGTTTCCTTTGATGGTTTCCAAGAAAAACGGAAAGAAAACCGAAATCCTGTCAGACAGGAATTCCAATGGACAAATGTAGCCGTGGTTTTCTTGCAGCCAAAGAATATTCAATCATGAAGACCATGTTCAAAAAAATGTAACATTGAACGGATGATCGAATTGTATTTTGGAACGATTCAGAAGATCAGTCTATTCGAATTCTCCAGATAGTTTTCTCAGAGGTACCTTTGAAATTTATTAGTAAGCAATATTTTAACTGTGGACAATTATAGTGTATAGTTTCCTCATGTCGCAGTTTCACCTATCCGTTGGGGAAGACTTACGCACAGGTAGAGAGCGCTACTTCCACAAATGCGGTCAGGTAATCGATCCTAACCAAGCCTTCCATCACTCTGGGGTCGTGCAGGTAGATTGTTACCAAACTTGATGAGAGAGGTTGAAACACTGATCTGAATAGCGGCTGGCACACGTAAGTCATTGTATGGGCCGGATACGCATTCACGGTGCGTCTTCGATTTTGTATGAAACAGTTATGCGCGGCCCATTCTTAGGGGACGACCATGTTCTCAAGTTTGAAATTGTTGAATTTTGGATTTCCTCTAAACTTCTAGGCATACTGTCATGTATCTCATCATTTGTAAACAAAGAACGAACGCTGCGGAAAGATCATTCTTAGGTTCCGGGCACAGTAGGTAAGAGAATGTAGTAAAGTAGAAAAGAAAACGGAAGAGAGTGAAGGTTTCAGTAGTGGCCCAGTTGTGAAGGTTAAATCATTTGTCTGTCACGTAACATTCATTGAGAATGGGCTACGCCATGCATACAGTGTAATTTCTAAGGTATACAAACAGAGTTTTCTATGAGCACAAAAACGACTGTAAAAGCATCCAGCTGAAAGCAATGGGAGCTCTGAAGAGGTTGCCCGTGAGATATTTCTCGATCTGGCTCAGTGGACTAATAAAGAAAGGTAAAGTGGTCAGAGATAAACAATACCCTAGGGACGCGCCAGGCTTTCGTCTCCCATTCAGATTCGTAAAACCATGACAAATGCGTATTTACACGATAAATTGGAGGGGTGAGGGCTCCTTCAGACTCTACTGTGGCAGTAAACCAAAGTAAAGGTAAGGTAAAGGTGTCCCCGAAGGGCGCGCCGCCGCATTCGTGTTCAAATCAGAATCGTAGAGGGATGGTGAATGCATATTTGATCTATACAATGACTTGCGGGATCAGCCGCTATTCCAAGTTAGTGTCTTTGCGTTCTTAGGGCGTAAGATCTAGTCCCAATTTACCAACCCCGAAGGGATGGAAAGCTTGTTTGACCCGGTCGAGGATCGATCGACCGTGCGGGTGTCAGCGCCTCTTGCCACTGCACCATGCGCCCTCAAGGCCAAAGTAGCGCAATAAAAAATGGGGTGCCCTTATCACGTAGCTGCGCCCATTTGCTGCGTTCGCTGGACTGACGATGGTCAAAAACTATTTGGTACTTATCTTGGGTGGATTTGGGGAATAAATTTGAAAACGTATGGTAGATTCGTGATCAGCGTGATCAGATATACTACGTAAGCGCAATTTCAGCAAAAAAAAATAAACTGATCAAGGTCAGATCCGTCGAGTCGGATTTTGCTGCTGCAGCAAGTGATGACCCGGGCATCTTCTGCTGGAGTTATCCATCTTTTGCGTTTTGTCTCCCTTCCCAAACAATCTTCTGAGGTTCCGTTGTGTCTTTAAATGCTTTTCAAGTGGATGATTTCTCAAACTTAGTTTGATTCGTTCAGGTTCTGAAGAAGACAGTTACGGCGAAACGTAAAAGGTGAAGGTAAAGGTGCCGGCGTTGATAAGTCCTCTGAGTACGCGCTGCCGCATTCGTTTTCCATTCGAATCGTAGAGGCATAGTGAATGCGTATTTGGCCTATACAATGGCCTGCGCGGGCCAGCCGCTATACCAGGTCAGTGTCTTTACCATCCCAGACGAGTCTTGTATCAATTTACCCGACCCCAGAGGGATGGAAGGCTTGGTTATTCCGGGCCGAGATCGATCGCTCGAGCGTACGGGTGTCAGCAGCGCCTCTTACCACTGTATCACGCGGGCCATCGCCGAAACGTAAGTCGTAATAAATCTGTGTCCAATCAACTTTGGTGTCCAGCTGAAGCATCACTATTCCACTATATTCCCTGATCCCTATGTTTCATCGTTACTGCGGTAGCAATGCAGTAAACTCTGAAGGAGCCTTAAACCGCATATCACGCCTTTATCTCCGCTTCCCAGGGAAGGCCTGATACAAAGTCAGCCGACCCCGGAGAACTGGACTGCTGGGTTCGACTAGGCGATTATCAACCGCTCAAAAGATGGAAGTAGCGCGTTTTACTTGCGTACCCAAGCCCCTCTCCAAGTTATTCATCAGTCGTTTTTCTAAGAGCCAATATTACTGAGCTGTTGCGGGCTAGTCGGGTTAGCGATCCGTCACAAACGTTGGCAAAAAAGCGGCGATTGTCGTGAACGATCCGCGGTAATCGAGTTAACCGTGTCCACAGCCACTATGAGCGTTTTTTTTCTGCCGCGCACTCTGAGAGTGTCAAGGCGTGACGCTTGGGCAAAATTTCTCGCTGTACAATTTTTAGCGTCGTCATTCAACCAAAATCACAGTAGAGGAAATGGGACTAGAATATGGGAAAGGTAGAACGTAGCCGACTGGAACATATTGAAGTTTTCACAATTTCAGCAAATTCAGGAATGGAGGTAGACCTTCCTTACAAAAACAGTTTCAAGCGTGATATGGTTGTTTTAAGGATGCAGCAATCAACAATTGTTTACATGTACAGCCTCAAACTATCGTCGCATTCATTTTGAATGTCGGAAAGACAGAGGGAAGAGAATCCTCGGCTTCACAGTTTAAATTGTGTAAAAATTAATGAGTGAGTGTCATTGGTTAGAAAGAAATTCAAATTCTCATAAAATTATCGCCCTTATAAATTGCTCCCAAAAGGAGGTATCAGGCGAGTTCAACGGGTATTGTGCAGAGGGACGAACCTGCTAAAATGCTCCGACATCACTTCCGTATAACAATTAATTTTTTTATTAACCATGTCGGCTAGCAAAATTATTGTTTTACCCTTTATCCCTGTCGGCTAAAATTGTTTGTTCGGCCCTTTATGGGTTGAAAAATTCTTCGTCATTTGCGTCTCTTCGCCAAATGTATACCATGGTTTCGGTAGGGTAAGTCTCCCATTTCCTATATCGGTGACTCTTCTAACTCTACTAATTCTTCGGCAACGCCGTAATTGAAAACACAAGAAATATGCATGTTGTATTTTTCATTAATTAACGAAAGCCGTAGTGGACGTTCTCAAGGAATGTCATCAATAAAGTATGTACTGAGAACGGCAATTTCTTGTTGTTGATAATCATAAACTAATGATGATCAGTTACTAAGCACATAGCAGTAGTCTTAGTCTATGTGGTGGTAAAATATTTTTCCCCAATTTCTTGTGTTGTTAGTATTTTTATACTATGAGTTTATTGTCTAGGATCGCTCTGTTTCTTTTAGCTAGTGCATTTGTTTTTAATACACGTCTATGATAGGCGCAAATGAATGAATAAATAAATGAGTAAATAAATTTGTTCTGTTCTAATCGGTATAGTTTCATCGAATCTCACTAAACGGATTCAACAAAGCCGCTACCCCACATTACTAGTCTGTTTGCGGATGTTCGAACATCGGAGGCATCTTCTTTCGCTGATTTAGGATGACGATTGGAAATTAGCGCTTTGAACTGTGACGATCGCGGTGCATCCCCTACTACATGGTCATTGCGACTGGTGGTGCCTTCCCTGATGGTAATCCGGGAGATTGGATGCAATAGTTCCCATTTAAACCTAGAAAGCCGTCACATAGCTAGCAACAATTTCGATTCTCTCATTAGCGGGCTTTAATATCTTTGCTCCAATGAAGGTCAACACAGCCAACTGTGCGAATAACGGAAATAAAAAATCTCTAATTCAACTCTCGTCGTGGGGGTTTTTCTGACTACTAACGACAGTTGATCGTCTATGTAAATGGTCGCGCATGGTTGATCTGTAGGAGGCCTCTATGACATCTTCACGGCCGAGCGATTGATACTCATCCGGGCTAACCCTCGGCCTTCAATTCTTCCAGGGTCGGGTAAGTTGGTACCAGATAAAGGAAGAAGGTAAAAACTCTGATTTGGTATGATGGCTGGAAATCATAAGTCATTGTGCATGTAATACGCACTAAAAATTTACATACGATAAATGGAACACGAGTGCAGCTGCTCTTTAGAGGCTGATCAACGCCGGCACATTCACCTTTACCTTTCCCTTACAACTTAAAAATGTCACAAAAACAATAATGGATCGCAACGTTTACAATTTCAACCAGAAGTGACAGAAATTCACCAAAGAAAGTATGAAAAAAGTAAAAAGAGTCCTTGATCGACAGGGTGTGCCACTCCAGACTTACTGCTCTTGATCTCGGAAATGTTTAAACTTGAGGTACCTCGGATGAAATACCATCTACAGCTTGTCAGAGATTCTTGAGGATTAAACGTTATAAGGGTAAATTCTTAGATAAAATCGCGTCTATTTTTCAGGAACCTAGCAGTTTCCTCATTTTCCTTCATTTCCTTTATTGAGTCGCCTTGGTACTCAGATTTTCATCCCAGTGACTCTCGTCACCGCAAAAGCCAGTAACTAATTCTTTAGCATAGGTGAAAAATTGACTACAGACGTCTAGACCAACTCGTTCAGACCGTTCCACCACGGAGCCAAAAAACCGTTGGTTTCCACCAACAGTTAATTACAATTCGCTGAGAAAATTAGAACCGACGCCTTCTTAAGAGGTGGAATGGTTCTACAGTAACGTCAACAGGCTCTCAGACGTCGCTTCTTATAGGAATCACGCGACCGGGCAACTCGATGTTATATGTCAATCGTTTTCCTTAGAATTTCTTCATATTCGAGTAAAAATGGTAAATCTGTGTCCTACTCAGCTCGTTCATCACTGAACATTGAATGTTATAGCAAGGCAATTAATCAAATTCACACATTGTCACAACTTTTGCCGTTTTTCCTTGTTTTTTCTAAATAATCGAACGACAATGACTGATCTCTGCCACCGAGGAGCAAAACCCTCATGATGGTTATAAAAAGGTGTTCAGTTGTAAGGTCATCGTAAGTTCAAGGTGTCTGGGATGAAAAACGCTACTCGAGGAATAGCGACAATAAAAAAGAGTAAAGGTAAGGTAGAGGTTACATATGGTCAGCCTTGATCATTCCAGAAAGGACACGCCACGCCTCCGCCATCCAATCGGAATGGTAAGGGTAAGGGCAATGCGTATTTGACCTTTGCAGTGCCATGCAGAGCCCAGCCGCTTTGCCAAGTCAGTGTCTTTACCCTCCCAGAAAAGTCTGATACCAATTTACCTGACCTCGGAGGAAGGGAAAGTTACGGTAGGACGACCGAGGGCTGATAGCCGGTTCAGTTAAAGTGTCGGGTAGACTGGAAAAATGTAGCACTTTTAACATCAGTATAGTATAAACTATCTGTCTAATAGCTAGAATAGCTTTCCTAAAGGGAAGAGTTCGAGCGGCTCAATGCCCGGTCAAAAAACCGATAGGGAGTGGTCCAATGTGGTCAGCTCAGATGTGAAAGAGTCTTCTTCGGTTGCTTTATATGTAGGAGTCAACTGTTCGTTTCCAATTTCAATTCAAAAACGAAGAATTCCTTCTTCTTTTTCCTTTTTTCAATTCAAAAACGGAAGATATCTTTTTCATGAAAAGACTTCTACAAAAGCGTAGAAAAAGAATGATTGCGATGTATCAGTTCCGCAAGAAGAATTTTATCCATGCGAACTATTTCAGGACTGAATACACCTTGAATTTCTCTCCATTGTCAAGCCTACAAACGTGAACGTGAAATACCCTAGAAAGTTCGCTCTACACCTATTCTAGAGTGGGAAAAATTTGTTGCCAATGAGGCCGCTTTTCTAAAAGTGCGCATTTTACTTTACTGATGGAATTATTCTCGAAATTTCAGGCCCTCGAAACTAGCATAAACTAGCATAAATTAGCATATGTACACTCTTGTCACTCTCCGTTAACTGTGGCAATATCAGTTCCAAAGCTTCAATCCCTAAGGAGCTACATCCAAAGAATTGAAAACGAATATCTTTTTGACCGGCACTGTATGTATGCGCTGCTGCCTGCGAGGTACCTGGTTACCCGTACTTATTCCTTTTCTTTTCATCTTTCATGTCACATTTTAATATCGATCCGGTCTTCATCGTGTCATCATGGTCTCTTGGAGCTGCACCCCAGAACAAGCTCCTAATGTGACATGCAGCATTTTCAGAAAGTGGCCGAATCTCGGCTGAAAAACGTGTTGTTCACGCATTCTTCAAGGTAGTCGCGGGTGTATGTCATTGTCTCGATGACGCGCCCCTTCAACCACCGGCGGCTTTTCAATGCTTTCACCGTTTTAACGACGATGTTATCATTTGCATATCGTAAAGATGACCTTTGCGCGAAAGTTCGCAACACTTTCACTTCGCTCGGCATCGGCCATCGCCTCGATGGCGTCAACTAGTGGACTTTTGAATTGACGAAGGCGATCGAACACTCCACCGGACCCCTACATACGACCAAAGTAGAGAAGGCATATAACCCATGTACCATACTATCAATCAGGTCCAAAATCCGAGGCCTCGGTCGAGTACACGGCGCAATCCTCACCAAACACATACCAGAGAATTTTCTTTTTTCTTAGCTTCCACCCAAGCTATGATTCGTTTCGATTGGTTCACTTTCGTCAAAATTATAGCATTTCAAACAGAGGGTACATTTTTTTTGAGACACCCTGGAGATCAGCGGCCTTAACGTCAACCTCACCTACAAACTAAACAACCCTTTACAGCTGTAACCTTCATCAGCTTGTTTGTTCGAACGAAACCATCGAGCGATCCGCGTTCGGATAAGTTGGTAGCAGCTAGATCGGGTGATCGATCCTCGCTCGGGCTCACCAAGCCTTCCATTCCTCCGTTATCGGAAGAATTGGTATCGGACTTGTAGGAAGGTGAAGACACTGATTTGCACAGCAGATAGCCTCCCCAGATAATTGAATACGAAAAAATACGAATCCACTGTGCTTCTATGACTCCAAAGAAGCAAGCGCGGTGCACCAACAGGACCAGCGCCGACCATTTTACCTTACCTTCGTGGCTATGCCGGGATGTCGGAATCTCAGGTTGAAGTCACAATAGAAATTCTTTGAAAGGAGGACAAACCGGAAGCGCCTTTTGGGTGAAAGTTAAGGACGAAGTGGGCAAAAATTTCTTTAGTAAGTGATAAAGAAAAGCGCTAAAATAGTCAGCGTTTATCAGTTCTATTAGGATATTCGACGTCCGTTCTGAATCGTATAGGCAAAAATGCGTATTTGGTTTATACCATGGTTCTCTAGCCTTTGGCTAAGTCAGTGCTTCTCTCCCGCCGGACAAATGTGGTACCAATCTACCCATCTTCTAAGGGATGGAGGTCCGGATTAACCTGGACTAGGATCGACCGCTCGACCGTACGGTTGAGGGTTGTTTCTCTCACCACTACACAACGCACCTCCTAGTAGACTTCTAATACTAAAACGCTGCAGACGATATTCTATAAAAAACAACAAACAAAAGCATAGAAGTAGTCGAGAATTCACCAGAGCAGCTCCCTCGAATTCTGTCGGTGCAGTACCTGAGCGTCACTGGTATGCACTACGTCCACGAATCTTAGTAAACTCTCCATTACCTTGATGGGCGCTTTACCTTCACGGGTATTAATGACCCTCACCCACTCTTCTGTTCGTAAGTAAAAGGATCTGACACCAATTCTCAACCGAGAAGCACGAAATTACACGCTTGTCGCAGAGGAAAGTGATTTCGATTAGGCCAAAAATGACCGCATTGTTATGTTCTGCGATTACGCCCAGACACTGATATGGGGCACACGACCGATCTAGTGTAGTCAGCTAAGTAGGCCAATCGCACAGTGGTGTTATCTCAGTATAACTAGGAAATCGCAACGAATAACCTTGGGCGTTTCGGATTCCATCTAGGGATCGGATCTGTGTACGACAACGTAATCGAATCTGCTCCTGGGATCAGAACGACCGCTGTCAGCGGTGCCCGAACGAGCCATACAGCTAACCGCGGTTAACCTCGGGTAACCTCGTGCTTCTAGTGGTTTTCTGACGAGGACACGCCTAGACAGCCACACGTTTCTCGTAACGCCTATGACGGCAACGAAAGCACGACGACGGCGGTTGTAATAATGTGGCGGCTTGACTCTAATCGGTCAGATCGAAGTCAGTAATCAAACCGTTAACCTTCTGAAGGTCAGCACTACGTATGATTATCGACTTCAACACCAACCATGCAGCATCAGGAACTGGGCTGATGAAGGTGCTGACTGTATAACAGGTAAAAGGCAAGTGTTTCTGCGTTGATCAGTTCCCGAAGGACGCGCCGCCGGATTCGCGTTTAATTCAGAATCGTAGAAGCATGGTGATTGCGTGTTTGGCTTCTACAATGACTTGCTGGGATCAGTAGCTATACCAAGTCAGTGATTTTACCTTTCCAGAAAAGTGTGGTACCAATTCACCGACCTCGGAGGAATGGAAGGCTTGGTTAGCTCGGGCAAGGATCGATCGCTCGATCGTGCGGGTGTAAGTAGTGCAAGCTGACACTATATCATTGAAAAACTATTACATTTACTCCACATATACAAGGTTTTTCAGTGCTAGTTCTGACAAGCGCGGAGAATGCTACGGTACAGTGTGTTTCAAAATGTGCACATGGCAGGAGAATCACTAAGGCCGAAGGTTTATAGGGGTGACCTGCGGTTTGGCTCTCATCCTGCTCTGTTCTGCGAGGAGAAGATTCCAGATCAGCTCATCAGGTGTAGTATTGTTTTGACTAACGATGGTGATTATACATGCAGTGGAATAGAATGCATTGTGTGTTGAGTGGGAAAATAAAGAAAACTTAAACGCCAAACGGCTTACCATACACAAAAATGAGATGGAAAACGATGTCGCAGAACGCACGTCTGAGATCAGGTGATGTGAAGGTAGAAAGGAATGGGAGCTAAGCCTTCGCATAATACAGTACCGAAAGGCGAAGGTTTTTTTTTCAGAAAAATCTAACAACTCTGCTATAATATTTGCCGCTTTTTGTTTAGCGGTTTATAGACGAAAATGAGTTGATTGACTTAGATATTCGGAGATGCTAGGTTATTCGCAAAACACTGACATCGTACGGGAATTGAACCCGCGTCTTTCTGTTTCCGGCAGACTGCGCTAACCACTGTGCTACCGATGTACTACGATGTACTACTCCAAATATCTAAGCCTAACAATTCCGTTAAATTGATGCAAAGAGTTGAATATTCCCAAATTCTTCCATATTTTGGAAGTAAATTCAAGTGGAAGGAAGCACTTTTCTGAGAAGAATCTAACATTCTGTTAAATTGATCCAAAGAGTTAAATAATCCCAAATTCTTCTATATTGTGGACGTAAATTCAAGTGGAAGGGAAACACTGAAAGGCAGTGTTTCTTAGAGCCTTTCCAAACCAGTGAAATTTGCTGGAAATAAAAAGGAGTACAGTACTGTCCGCACAGGTTCTACAGTTGCATTCGGTCTAGCAACAATCCTCTGTATGCAAACATAAAGGAAGAGAGCAAAGCTGACGAGTGAAAGAAAAACGAGAACATCGACAAGGGAGAAATCAGCCCTTCAGATTGTTCATGAAAGAAATGGCTTCTAGACAATGATAAAGCAAATCGTACCTGTTGTTCCTGCGCAGAACAGAAGTAGTACGACCGACAATGCTGGCACTATGTACATCCTAAAGGGACGACTGCTTCGCTGGCTTGCTGCTTGTCTTGAGCACCGATGGATTCTAAATGAGAAGAAGAATCGGTGAGCGATTGAACAGCACATAACGATCACGAACAGCAGCAGCAGCGGAAATCAAGAGCACCCCCGGCCGAATCTTACACGGCCAGACGAAACGGTTAGCTGAAGAGGGCGGAGCGCCGGCGTTAAAACTGCAGAACTGCTTCGAGGGCGCGTCCAGACACGAAAAAAGGACGAGGTCAGCAGGGTCTCTCCGTTGAACGAGAGCAGTTAGTTTGGCTGGCTTGTACATTGCGCTATCAAGATCAAAACGGATGAGATGACACGAAGACAGGCGGTGGAAACAACAAAATTTGGACCGAAGGATTCCCATTCCAAGGTCACTGTCAACCCGCAAATTTATTAACGCCGCAGAAATGGGAAGAATCAGCATACAACAGGCATCGTAGAAAATAGCGCACTAAATTGAAACTATAATACTACATGATAAAATCAGGATACAACAGGCATCATAGAAAGTACTGCAGTAAATTGCAGCTACTATGGCAAAGTGAAAAACGGATTGGAATACATCATAGACACTAACAAGGGCCGAAAAAAACTATATTTAGTATTCCTCAAATTCTTTGGTCGGCAAAACTTTCAAATTTACCGAAAGACATACACGAAGTACATTGTCCCTCAGCAAAGTGCGGAACCTTTGAATTTATTTATTTATTAATTTACTTATTATGCACTGTTGCGCCAAGTGAAACACACGTGAATGATCCTAAACGGTAGTTAATAACAGCTAAAAACTAAACTAAAGCGAAATCTAGTAACTTATGCTGAATCCTAGTCTTCAAGATCAAGACCAAAAGAGGGCGGATCGCATCAAATGTCCGTCGAGGGAAATCGCGAGTCGGTAGACTTCAACCGTATTTTGCAATCTAATCAAGAGCTCTTGAATCGTTCAAAGCGTGACTTCCGTACCTTACAACCTCGCACACTATGAATTTTACAGGATGTAGTTGATGTACAGGAGTTCACTTTTTTACTTTTAGTAATTATTTTTAGTCACTGCATGATGTATCTCAGTAGCCTCCGCCGACGTCTTGGGTAAATGAACAAGATAATTAAATTGATCCATATACCGGAGTCATCTTGACCATTATGAAACCATGGAGCCATGTTATTATTTGAGTTTCGAGCCCATCACAAGCAAAGCGTTGAGGCGGAATCTTCGAGTTCTCTTATTGATAAACCATGACAATGAAGTACAGTTCTTCGACATTTTGCCTCTTTCAAGGCTGTTGGCTGGGAATAAAAGTCGTATCCGTCCGGTAAAATGAAGGTATACAATGGCAACCTCATATGTTAAAAGGGCAAAAATTTCGCACCTTTGATCAGTGTGCTGGTACAGTATCATTAGTCGCTAAACTATAGAGAAAAGTTAATTGCGACTGCAATACAACGAAAATCCGGTGAGACCAAAGTAAGAACTACGCCTCTAATAGCATGTGAAACTATAAATCTACATTGATTTCAGAAAGAGCTGTGAATTAGATTAAATCAGTTGACCCATCTGTGTGAGCCTGCGTCTGAGAATGTCATTATTTTGCTATTTCAGTTTGATGTGACCCAGTTATGTAGTTAAAATCAAACTATACCTACGTAGTTATTTATAATCTGCGACCTTTCTATGGTATCCTCTTACCAAGGCAGTTTTATGAACCCAACAAAGTCTATGGTAGTACGCTGTGTCTCGCCCTGGTATCAGCCACCTGCCAAACAAGTAAGGTGATTGATTTCGAGGAAATCAGTTGGGTAAGGTGAAAAAATAGAGGTATAGGTGGAACGAGATAGAGGAGGTGCACCAAAAAACCGTGAGCGACCCATACAACACAAGGGGTGAACATACTATCAGTAGGAAAAGGAGATCCAACCGCAAAAAAATACGGAAATTTGTTCCTTGGTAAACAAGAAAGTAAAAGAAACTAATAATCGGAACTGATAGGAGCGCATGAAAAAAACCAATCAACCAGAGCGAAACCGAAGGAAACGGCAGAAAAAGTGGTGATAACGAAGCAGGTCGGTTTGGGTGGCAAAGAGCGAACGAGAAAAACTAAGAAATACATCGGGAAATGCTGACCGTTCACTAAACCTGAACTTTGAAACCTTTGAAACTAAAAATGACAGCTAATCGCGCAAAGACTTTCTCCATTGAGAGAAATTTTCTTACCGACCACCCTGCTCGGTGCAAATCAAGAGTGGGACACTTCTTTACACCATCTCCATTTACTTCAACTGTAACAGCAACGTTCCAGTTGTGATCAACACCAGAGACGCACATAATCCAAATCAGTTCTCTCAGACGGACAGAGTTTAGCAGATCAGCAGGTGTCAGGTCTGATCGAGGTTTTGCTAGCATAGTCGCTGCTCTACATCTGGTAGCTGATTTCATTCCAGTTCAAGAAAAAGGAGGTTCTTAGTATTAGCACTGGGTAACACAGGGTCTCGACCCTTCAAAAATTTATCAACTATGAATGTGGTATAGTGCTGAAAGTCGCCACGTCTACCCACACAGTCTAGCCATCAAGCCTTCCACGGCCGCGATGGGTAAATTGTTACCAGACATATTACCAGACGTATCTGGGTAGGTGAAAACTTCGGCTGATCCACGCAAAACATTGTATTGGCCGAATGCGGTT
This sequence comes from Nippostrongylus brasiliensis, assembly GCA_030553155.1. Classification (NCBI taxonomy): domain Eukaryota; kingdom Metazoa; phylum Nematoda; class Chromadorea; order Rhabditida; family Heligmosomidae; genus Nippostrongylus; species Nippostrongylus brasiliensis. The sequence goes on from CP130733.1 coordinate 10,984,782, forward strand.
TCGAAACGACGCTACATTCTGAATGAATGACGAATGCGTGGCGCGTCCTTTGGACACCGTTCGACAATGACTCTTTTGCCACTTTCTTTTATCACCTGGTGGAATAATGCACAAACATTCGATTGAGAGCCACATTTTTTGAAAAATGAGAGCGGACCTGAGTGGAAAGTCTTTGAGTGAATGGCCTGAATATTTTCACTCGACCCTTCACCCACTTAGTTATTTATTTATTAATTTATTCACTTATTTATTTATTTACCGTTACTTCCTCAAACATGGATGTGATTAATTATATTTTATTAATTATTTATATATTAACAGTGAAATAAGAACATGCTATTGTCAACTGTAGATTGAAGCTCATGATCAAGATCGTGGTACACTAAATAGAAAAAGTTTCGAAGATAATGCAAGTGATAGAACTGAAAAAGGACGACAAGAATTCCGGGAGGGGGAGGCGTGAGGCATCACTATGGAATCGAACAGAGAAGATGATCTATGCAAGCTTGCCACTTATTTCCCTAGTTTTGTTTTTCCTCTAATTTTGACTTTTCTTAGGAACACTATCCCGACCCAGGTTCGAAAATGTCCGAGTTGTTCGTCATAGGTCGGCAGCGCCGCATTGAACGGCAACTTTCCCTTTCGTTTCAAACGCAATTCAGCCCTCTGGTTAGAAGTTGGTGTCCTCAGCTGTCTAAATTACCATAGCTGATGTAGTTGAACTGCCACCTCGTAATGGTATCATAGCGGCTTGTCGATGACGGCAGGTTCGTTGGTGATTAATAGCGACGGGTTTCTTGAGAAGTGATGCGACCACCTCAAAGATCGACCGACTTTCACCCATAGGAGAAAGATGATCTATGCAAGCTTGCTGATCCAGCGAGCTAATGTCCAGTGGAAATCCACTGGAAGAGAATTGCTCCAGAAGTTGCCGTTGTGTTACAAGTAACCGGCGAAATCCAAATATGAAGCTATTCAAAACAACAATGTCAAAATTCCCATAGTCTGCAGGTCGTAATAAGTGAGCTTTCGACCTTGTCGACAGCAGTAAAAAGTGAAGGTGCGAAATAATGGGGCCTGGGTCGTTTGAACTGACGCCCGTGTTGAAAACTGTTTATGACGGCTGTTTAGCGTGAAAATGACAAGAATGCCGGCAACTAGCGCGAAGTTCAATGAGATCGTCGAAAACCACTAGATTGACAACTAATTTCGCGGACTCTCCCGTGCCCGAATGTGACACCGAAGATATTGCACTGAGAACTCTGGGTTCATTCGATGGTACCTTTAATGTCCTTGCGTTTTCCCTTGCTACCCATCGTACCCTAATTCCTGTTGACTCATTACGAAGCTTAAGTTCAGACGGAGGTGATCCATGTCGAATGTAAACACAGAACAAAGCTAAAGCTAGATACTTGAAGACACAGGTTTCTTCTTCCCACGTGAAATCGTCGGAATTTAATTGAAAAGGTTATGCGTTATCTGACTAGTTAAGAGGCCTGCATAGTCTTTCTGGATCGTTTCTTGTGTTTTGAGTTCAGGTTTTTCATCTGTTGTCTTTCTTTTTACCCTCTGCTATTTTTGTTCTAGGCACGTCATTTGACGTATTAAATAAATAAATAAACTGAAATGAGACCGTGGTGACGTCTCAACTCTAACATTAGTCGCTTCCATACTACCATTTGTTCTCGTCTTTGACCCACGGACATTTGGCAGTATAGTGATTTGAATAAAGCGCACGAAACAAATCATGCAGGTGATGTTCAACTCTTCGAAGAGGAAGATAATAGAGCAAATGGTACAAAATTTCTGTCAATGCCTCTGAGACTGTTAACTGGAGAACTTGCTAGAGGGTGGAAAACCCAGTAAAGTTGGAGCTGGTCAAAACTTCATGCCCTCAACAGAATTTGCACCTAAGAGCCTCTAAAGGCACAATAACTAACATAAGTTTGTGCATCGACGCCTACTCTTAATAAAATAAAGTTAAGGATTGGAAAACGCCCATTTAATGAGAAAGTTCATCAATCTTGGTGCTGTCCGTTCAACAGTATGGACACAGGAACTTGACTGAACCTTATAAGTCTCTTCTTCCACAATGCTTTTCTACTTGATATACTTTCGTATAAGTGCAGAAGTCGTATTTGAGATTTTCCTGCGAAATATTTCAGCAAACGATGAAACAATGAGTTGTCTAGTCACTTATTAATTATTCTATTCGTTAGAACGTTAGAACGGGTCAATAGTGTGGTTGGTAGACAATACTTTGATATTTGAAACTTTCGAACTTTTTACAACACATATAGTCGAGATCAACTAGGTCCATAGGCTACTCATCGAACATACCGTACCTCAACAGGAAATTTGGGGAGAATAAGGGGCGCTTTTGAACCGATTTTTTGATGCTAGAATGATAGGCAGCTCAATATGAATAAATTTCTGAATTTTTCCTGAAATGTGCCGAACTGATTCGCTAAATATATCACAGTAAATTTAGACTCTAATGACGGACGCAAATCGCACTTGAAAGTACCTCAACAAGAAATTTGGGAAAAATAAGGGGTCATTTGAATCGATTCTCTGCTACTGGAATGATAAGCAGTTCAATTTTCTGAAATTTCCATGAATTGCGACCACCTGATTCATTAAATATCTCACAGTAAACTTAGCCTCGATTGACCTGTCAAATCCTTGAAAATGAAGTCTAGGGTTTCTATCTAGATTTATAAGACAACTGCTGTGGGAGCATCGTAGAGATCGTAATAGAGAAATACGTAGCGATGACCCGGATGTCGCGTTCTTCGTGACAGCTATAGCTCAATCAAACCCGATAAGGGTGAACAGCTTATCGTCATATCGATAACAAAAGACATCGCTTGACTGGTTCAACAAGTACCTCTTGGTATGGGGCGACTTATCCGGGAGATCCAGCTTGTCCTTATTCTCAATTCTTACTCCTTTTTACGATATTTCTTGCCTCTCCGTTATTTGGAGGTCTACCGACTTCTGACGTTAAGCAGCGTGTTTCCATTTGCGGTGAAAGCGGATGGCCTCTAGAGAACGTGGGCTGGCAGAAAAGGAAGGATGAGACGAAACAGAAGTGGAAGGTCTGCAAGAACTTAATTGAGGAAGGGAAGCGGCTTAGTTTGAAACGTTGGCCAAATTTCAGCATTTAGGTACAATTTGTGGATATTTGAATTCTGTCTTCCATTACCACTATGTTAAGATTGCATATTGCTTCAGAACTAAAAGATTGCTAATTAGTATAAAAGTGTTGTGTGATGGTAAATAAACTAGACTAAAATTAGTTGAGAGGTAGAAGTGATATAGTGACAAGCCAGGCGCCGTTGTCCTGCTCGACGTAGCCTTGAGGTCGAGGATATCGGATGACAGAAGAAAATGAAAGATAAAAAAGATGAAAACTATTCAAAATAGAAAAAACAACGACAAGGTTAAATGATAGGAGGGCTCGAAGATTCTTGTATCGCCTGGCTAAATAAAGGTTCCCTAACTTTGTTTCAGAATTTTCAGCATTTAAGTCAAGCTCTATTTCGCATGAAAAGTTCTATTCGTTGCAACTAATCGTTGTCGACAGAGTCAACATCAAGATGTGGAATAATGACAATAAAAAGGTAAAGCTAAAGGTGTCGTTTCTGATCAGCCTCGTGGGGCTCTGATTTCGTGCTCAATTCGTGCGCCTCATACCCACTGAAAGATTCATCATAATCATTTTCTTCACCTTTATTTCGCTAATGGTATTTCATTCACGTAGACTTTCGTCTTGGTTGGTGCACGTCCTATGGTTCAAATAAATAAATAAATAAATAAATAAATAAATAAATAAATAAATAAATAAATAAATAAATAAATAAATAAATAAATAAATAAATAAATAAATAAATAAATAAATTCAGAATCGTAGTGGCGTGGTGCTTTGGTCTCTGCTGTGACAATCTGGGGCCACTCGTTACACCAAGACAGTTTCTACACCTTCCCAGACAAGTCCGGTACCAATTTACCTAACCCCGAAGGGATGGAGTGCACCGTTAGCGCTGGTAAGGACGAATGGCTCGACCGTACGAGTCTCAGGAGCGCTTATGCGACTGTGCCACGCTCCCGTAGCGAGAAAAAACCACTGGATAAGGAAGCAGAAAAGTAGAAAGCAGAAACGAAAAAGCATAAGCGATGAAAACGAGAAAAATAAATTAATTAGTAATTTGGATGTCCATCACTCATATGGACTATGCCACCTATTATAGCTAGAGACGGAGAAGCTTGTTCGGGTAACAAAATGACAAATTCTGTCGTGAAATTCCGAAACAGCGAGGTTCGACGGTGCTGTGAACGTGAACGTGCCTTTTTAACCTGTAGAGGGTCTTACCAGCGTCACCGTTTCACATACCAGCTGGTCCAGAGCGTTTTTTGTCAGCTTCACATACTGGAACTGCAATTTTTAGCGACAGCTTCGACGTCAAGCACGTTTATTGTTCTACTTCAAAAAAGTTCATCTAACGTCTGATGCACATGGGTAACAAAGGCGTTGCTCTGTACTCTTGCAGAACCGTCTATTCGCCTGCCTCGTCAGTTGTCAGTCAATTTTGTCACGATTCTTATCGTGTAGTACGCTTCTAGGAAAATTCTCGAAAAAGCGGTTCTCACTCGTCGCTGATCGGCGGACTTATCAGAGGTAAGCAACACCTTATATTCTTCGAAATTTACAAAAGAGAACAAACCTGCGAATCTCATCCTCCCTGCAAAGCTCTCATCGTTTACAAACAACATCGACGTATAAAACTACCAGTCTGGTTTTCTTGCTCCTTTTTTCGGTTTAGTGTCGATATAAAGGGCAAAGCCCTAAGTGTCGCTCAGTGCTATTTGTGTGCACACTCAAATTTTCCTTCAGAATCATAAGTGCTTCATGAATTTCCCACAGAGCTCATACAATTATATTCTGTTAATAGTGAAAATTCCACATGTTCCTGGATCCCAGCTTGTAATTGGTTGACTCGCTACTAATACACTCCATTTGACCTGTTCAGATAGACTCTTTTAGGAGACTCTTAGATAGACCTTTCTCTCCAAATTTTTTTTTAAATAAAGTTATTTTAATTTATAAGGGCCCGCGTGGTGAGAGGAGCTACTTACACCTGCACGGTGGAGCAATCCCGGCCCAGGCTAACCAAGCCTTCCATCCCTCCGGGGTCGGGTAAATTGGTACCAGACTTGTCTGGGAAGGTAAAAACACTGAATTCGTAAAGCGGCTGACCCCCGCAAGTCATTGTATAGGCCAAACACGCATTCACCATGCTTCTACGATTCTGAATTAAACGCGAATCCGGCGGCGCGTCCTTCGGGAACTGATCAAAGCCGACACCTTTACCATTGCCTTTACCTTTACTTTAATTTATTATTCTAATTCCATTTTGTATTTTAACATTTTACATTTCAACACATACCTTTTAACTACATTTAGTATTTTAATTCCATTTATTTTAATTAAAATTTCAGTTACACTGTACGCTGCACACCGGCTACTGGCTGAATAGTATTAATATAATTTTATTAATTAATAGTTGACCGGGTCCGAGACTTCTGAAACAAACCCTCAGCCTGCTTCCATGTTATCGGAGATCCCGTATTAGGAATCTCGGCAAGAAGCAGGTTTACTAACATAGAGGGTATCTATAACCTCTGTTTGTCCTCGTATCCTGGCCCCAGACGAAAATGACAAGAGGATGGGGATACTAGTGGTCTGCGAAATGCCGTTATAACCATCCGAAAGTTATTGTTCAAATACAAGCGCTCCTTGTAGCAGTTCCGATTAAGCTGCCGGTCGTTTAGCAGAATCAAGTTGAAGGTTTGGACCCACCCTGCTCGCTCTATGCGACTAGATCTAGTTTCACACTGCAGAGCTCGACTCATAATCTTCAGGGAGACTGGTAGCACACTTGTCTAATTAAATTGGGCCCTGCAAGCCACTGTAAAAAATAGATCGGTTTGTCGCTCATTTTCAGATACCAAGAACACGATCTCAGATTTGTTACCAACTGATCCTACTCCGGAGGGAAGGATGGCTTGGTCAGCCGCGCAAGGATCAATCGCTGGACCTACGCGTACGTGATGTGACGTCAAAATGCGGTGTCACATCCATCCGTAGCTCGAGCAATCTAATATTGCACCAATATTCTGAACTAGGGCTCGCGTGTTACAGTGGTAAGAGGCGCTGCTGTCACTTATATACGGTCGAGCGAAGTTATTCGTAAAACGCCCGGACGGTAATTGAACCCGCGTCTTTCTCCCTCCGGGGCAGGTTGCACTAATTGGTACCAGACTTGTCTGGGAAGGTAAAGACACTGATCTGGTATAGCGGCTGGCCCCCGCAGGTCATTGCATAGGCCAAATACGCATTCACCATGCCTCTACGACTTGAATGGAACAAATGGGCGGCGCGTCCTCAGTGAACTGATTAACGCCGGCACCTTTACCTTTACCTTTTATAGTTGAAGTGCTTGCATAACTAAGGGCGCGTGGTGGAGTGGTAAGAAGCGCTGCTAAAACCCGCACGGTCGATCGATCCACGCCCGGGCTAACAAAGCCTTCCATCCCTCCGAGGTCGGTAAACGTGGTCCCAGATCTGGGAGGGTACAAAAACTGACTTGGTATAGCGGCTGGCCCCCGCAAGTCATTGTATAGGCCAGATACGCTTTCATCATGCCTGTGCTATTCTGAATAGAAAAGAATGCGGCGGCGCGTCCTTCGGGGACTGATCAACGCCGACACCTTTACCTTCACCTTTTACTTGCATAACTACTAAACGGCAGCTTTGGCATAAAATTAAGATTTGTACAGGAACAGACGGAGAACTTCAGAGTCTCCCATTCGGCGGACGAGTCAGAATGGTCCTCAGCACTGCGCGCTATTCCAAACGTGTTTTCACTTTAGAGCGTTGTTCTCAACAGCATGGACCTCCTCAACGGTCCACAGCTTGATCCAGAATTGGCTTCTCGATTACCGGAACGGCGGAAAATAGTGCAGCTACGGAAGGGCTAAGTTACTCAAAAAATCGAAAAATTCCTTTGAAAAGGCCACATTTAAAAATATTGCGACATACAGTGCATTTCATAACGTTGCTTGAATGCAATTTGAACAGCAACATACAACTATTAGATCACCGTGCCAAGATTGCAAAAAGAGAGAACTTGAAGAGATTCTGTAAAATTTCACTAGAAGATCTTTTCCAAATGGTCCTAGGAGTAATTCGAACCTTTGTGCAGTGAATGATTTTTGAGGCGTACTTTCTCAAACTGCTTTTTTTTCTCGTGCAAGATGTTTCAATTGGAGTTTTGAAACAAGAATGAAAACTGGTTAAAGAAAATGACATTGCCTGACAAACGAAAATCTAGTTTTGACACTTTTAAGCTCCCAAGAAACAACGATGTGATGGTGATCGCAACGCCTTCGGGAAGTCGATGAGTGCAAAACGGCTATAAAAATAGCAAAGTCAAATTGCTATACTAAATAAGTAGATCTCGATGGCACTTTCGTGGTGGTGGAAAGGGTGTTTGTGGAAAAAGTGGGAAAATTCAGAAATTCTTCGAAAAAGACGCGAAGGCATCTGCTCGACTTGTGTAAGGGCGAAACTTAACCTCTGACACCTAAGGTTTCGTTAGATCATGAAAAGTTCGATCGCTCAACACGTACATACGAATAAGAGTAGCGTTCTTCACGATTGCTACGCAGAATCTCTGAAAACAGTATCCCATTAAGAGAGATTTCTACGAACGACATGGTAGGGAACCGCAGCAGACAAATCACAGAAATGGCTATCGAACGTCTTGAATAGGGGAAAGCGTTATTGAACAAATCGAATGGAATGCATAGAAAGTGAAGGAGAATTCAACGGCCGAACATCAGGTTTTAGGTGAACAACGAGTGGGCTATCGTGACGCCTCAAGTGCGCGTTACGCGAATTGCAGTAATAGGAGACTCACAGAGTCAAGTCCTGAATAGCTACCTCTAGGAGACTATCCCTTCGGAAAAACCTGAAATGCCATCCACTATCCGCTGAAACGTGAGGCGATGAGTTTAAATGAAGTTGATGTGATTGTGAACTAGAGAAGATGAGGAAGAGAAATCAGCCGAGCGATCTGGCAACGAGTTGCTGCTGAAAAAAAAACAGCGCTCAGAAACGCTCAGAATAATCGGGAAGACAACGCGAGAAGTGCAGCGAGATTTGGACTCGAAACCGGTCCATAAGTTCGTATGGCAGCCGCTAATGAGGCAGAGGTGTGAAGAAGGCCGAGATGAGGTGGAGGAGGTGGCGGTTGTGGTTGAGCGGCAAGCGGCGGAACAGGCTCTTTCAAAAGGGAGAACGTTCCGGTGAAGAGTGAAAACGTTGCAGGAAAACCACAAGCCTTACCAAGGGCGGTCCGCTCTTTCTGATTGAACTTTCCCGCGCAGTACACCGCCTGAGGCGAAATGGTCGAACAGAAAGTTTTACAATCATTGGGACCTTGGACTTGGACATGAAATTTGGACTTTTTTGATTTTTTCGATCTAAAGCAAAGCTCCAGAGCATGATTAACTGTCAACCCCAACCGAGGTAGAAGAACAGATTCTTCGTCCAACAAGCCGAACGAACTCACCTCTAAACAGGAACTGAAGGTCACACGGCACGTCGAAGCTAACAATTATGATATTCGTAGGACAATCTGACACTTTTGGTTCTCGAGAAGGGAGTGGCGAACTGTCCGAACACTCAAAGATGACGACGCTGTGATGAAGGCACTTTACGTATTTCATAGCCTTCTTCTGCTTAAACACTCCTTAATATCAAACGACTCAAATGGACTTTAAGTCCATTCTTAATCGCTATTATGTTTTCCTTCTTTTTGTTCACCGCTTTCTATTTAACTATGTTACTATCCGGAATTGAGTTAGCGCACATGAATAAATGGATTAATTTTAAATAGATCCAAATGAATAAAAAATAAATGAATAAAAGCTTGAAAACCCTAGACTGCTCTAATGAGTTGCGCGAAGGAGGATGGATAGAATCTGTCATTCTCATTGTTGGGCGTTTGAAATTAACCAGTGACAGAATACATACGTAGAATAGTAAGAGGTTTCATTTTCACAAACGTTGCATTCTCGTCCCTGAAAAAGCCTTCCATGCCTTCGGGGTCGGGTAAATTGGCACCAGTTTTATCCGGGAAGGCGAAGACAGTGACTCGACATAGTGACTGGCCCCCATTAGGGAAGCCGATGTATTTTGTGAGACATTGAACAACAGGAGATCCAGCCATCAATGCCGAGGTTTGAAAATGAGAGACTTTGAGATTGTTGCACACCGTCAAGGATAATAACCTATAGAGTTTGAATATTCCGCTGTTACTATACCTCACAACATTTAACCGTCATTTTATTTACTTATTGATGTATCTTTATATCAGTACTGAACAAAAACCCAGCAGGAGAGTTGGTAATACGTAACGAAACTGACCACAAAAAGAAAACCAAAGAAAATAAAAATGAAAACGTAATGAGCGATGAAATGTTCTGAAAACGACGAGCTTGTCTATGGTGGTTAAACCAATGATGTCTAGGACTCTTCTCACCTACGACCTTAAAAGCACGCAGAAGAAAGAACATTTAATCGTCATTTTCGAGGCAGAAGAAAAGAGAGAGCCTGGTAGTTTAGAGAAGGGAAATGCCACAAAAGCTTATGGGAACAAGTATGAAAAGTCTATCGAGGGTATCGAGAGGATCAACTAGTCAACTCGGTTCCTAACGTAGGAACTAAGGGCCAGCAACTAAGGGCAGCACGACAGTGTGGTCGAGGAGTTTGTGGCCGAGTGCTGAGAAGCCGGCGAGGTTTCAAGGCTGTTGTTCGGCGATAATGTTTCAGATGGAGCCGCTTCGTTGTTATCGCACGATCATCAACAATGATATGTTCCAGCTAGTCAAGGAATTTCAACAGAGTTAGTGTCGAAAACGATTTTCGTCATCTAACTCACCGAAGAACATATGAAACATTCTTTGAAGGTTCCTCCTCTTCAAACGCTGAACTCGATCAAAATACATGTCAACGAAAAATGCGACACTAATATTGTCTACATACTAGAGTCGTCACGAAATCATTAGTTCGGTGGTCATTTACCGAGGAAAACCCTTTAAACGCATCACTAAAATTCCCGCCTTTCATATGCCCAGTTCTCTCGAGCTCTTCAGCTCTTCGTCTCCGACAAGAAACTAAAGGTAAAGGTAAAGGTAAAGGTAAAGGTAAAGGTAAAGGTGCCGGCGTTGATCAGTCCCCTGAAGACGCGCCGCCGCATTCATGTTCCATTCAAGTCGTAGAGGCTTTGTGAATGCGTATTTGGCCTACGCAATGACCTGCAGAGGCCAACCGCTATACCAGGTCAGTGTCTTTACCTTCCCAGACAAGTCTGATACCAATTTGCCCGACCCTGGAGGGATGGAAAGCTCGGTTGACCCGTGCGAGGACCAATCGACCATGCGGGTGTCAGCAGCGCCTCTTACCACTGTACCACGCGGGCCCCTCGACAAGAAAGTACAATTAGTAAAGATTTTGTTTTAGTAGGGCATAGAAATTTCAACGAAATTACAATTTTCCGTTCTGGTTATCATATTTTTATCGATGGAGAGCTTTTCGAAGGGAGGACATAATGGACGAACTGTAGTCCTCTTTGGCAGGCCAGCGGCCCGGTGACGATTTTTACAGTGGTCCCAACACTGAGAGACGTTCACTTGCTGTTTTGCGCTTTATGATTGAAGAAAAATGTGTGCCTAGCACAAAGATGCTCTATTGGTTCAAATCGGCGTTAATAGAAAGTTTTCCGTGTCCATTTTAGAAATGCGTTACAAAGGGTGCAAAATTGAACTCATTGGATTAAGTGGAAGATTTGATTTGAAGTATGTTACATTTTCAGATACCAAGTTGCCATTCAAGATGCCCTTCTGAAAGTGATTCAAAAAATCCTTTGTTTACTAGTTCCCGCTCACCTTGAACGGATGGGATCGCAATGGTAAAAGGTAGACTGGTTGGCGCTGATCAATCCTCGCAATACACTCATTTTCCACATGGTGTAGTAAGACGGCGTGTCTAATATTAGTTTCTAGTATTTATTGTTCTATTATTTAGAGCCAGAGGCAATTTAGCATCGATGCTATCATGAAATGAAGAAGTGGAGATGATGCAGAAAGTCTGTGTTAATCCGAAGATGGAAATTAAGTACAGTACGAGGAAGGCAATACCACCACATATATGTAGTGGACCACGGTCAAGACGATTTTTAAGGAGCTATTAATTCGTTGTGTAATTTACGAGAAAGCAGAGTCCCGTCGAACAACAAGATGGACGGCGAAAAAAAAACCTGTGAACAACGCTTTGTTTAAACTCTACAAGAAAGCGGTTTTTGGTGTTGGTCTCAACATGAACATGATCTGTGCAGTTCGGTCATTTCAAACGTTCTCAAGAAAACCCACTGCAACGTATACAGCAGCGGTCAAAACGATATGTCATCTTGCACATATAGTAATACGAACCGGAAGGGATTCCAATCGAATTAATAGTTCTGAGAATTTCATTCAGACATGCGTTTAGTCGCTTTCAAAGGAAACCAAGTAGCACTTCAAATTGGAGGGGGGGGAGACTATGAAAAAAGTTACGCATATGCCAGTGATTTTTCTTTCTTTTCCTTATATGTAAAACTCTCCTGAAAGCTATATACAGTCGGTGAGAAATTTTGGCAAGTTGAACAACCAGCTGCTGAAAGATTACTATGAAATGTCGGTCCTAGTTGCTTTTAGGTTACAAACGGTTATGTCACACAATGGTTTGCAACGCTTTCTGACTGGTTCGGTGCTCGACTTTTGGGTACCTCAGAAGTATGGGATCGATTGAGAAAGAAATCAAAACGGTTGGGAACGAAATCAGAACGAGAATGGGATTAAAGACTTCGTTGAGGGAATTTTGTGGAAGCTTGATTTCCACCTCCGCATTTTTAACCTCTAACTTCGGAATCACTGTGCAAAACGGCCGTTAATGCTCAACTGCTATTAAGTGGTCGGGTGATCAATTTTAACCGTTATTACAGGTAGATGCAAATGAAAGGTAATGGAGAAAAAGTTGAGATATTGTGAATGCATACTTGGCCTACGCTGTGATTTTCGGGGGCCGGCCTGCATACCTAGTTTGTGCCTTCACCTTCGCAGACAAGTCTGGTACCAATTTACCCGGCCCGGAGGAATGGAGAGCTTGGTTAACCCGTGATTGGTTTGGTCGAGGGTCACTCGCTAAAATGTGCGGATAGAAGTACCACTACTTACTGCTACAGGTGGCTTTACATATGTACCTACACGTATGCGTAATTGAAAGTGAGGCAAATATATATGTATATATAAGAAAAAATATATATGTAAATATGAGAACATGAAAGAAGAGAGCAGAAAGGTATTGGCCAAAGTCAAGTCTGAGTCATTCAAGCAAGATGAGTCAGTAAACAGATATAAAATTTACTACATAAGAGAAGCGACCGAGCAGTACAATATAGAGAACGACAATACATAGTCAGAGAAATCGATCAGGAATTAACTTCAGCTCACAGAAAATTCTTGCAATTATGCTGAGTGCAGCTGAATGAGGAACTCCACATAAAAAATACAGCGAAAATAAAGATTATGGGGCGACATCGCGAAGATACACGAACTAATTATTAACAACCAACAATGTTTCCAAAAAAGAGATTGAAATATTCAAGGCATCCGGTGCAAACTGATTTGAGTAATTTTTCGAGCACTTATCAACAAAAAAATCAAACAGCCCTATCAAAAGGGGATCAAAAGGGGTGTGCGAAAGGTCTGCCAACGAAACGTTTCCTCCACTTCGAGAGCGAAGAATGCAGAGCATGTTCTTTGGACGAGAACTCAAACTGGTAATTCTCTCCACTCCAAACTTCTTCCCACGTCATTGGCATTCCATTTGCAAGATGTTTCTTTGTCTGCAAAGGGCGCTAGAGAAGGTAAAAGAAAGAGAAAACTTTGCTGTGCTGTTTGTTTTCCTAGACTCCCATGCATCTTAGCATTTATAGTTGTTCCATCACTCAGATTCTAGAGATAGCGAGATGCAGTCGACGAAAATTTTGATTTCTCCTCTTTTCGCTCTTCACTGGAACCAGCTGTTTCTTTTAGTTTTTCGTGACGTTATCTTCTCGAATGTAGCGTCCATGCATTTGTCGTAGAGCAAAAACAGTCATTGTTGAAATCACTCAAATATTCGTTTTTTTTTTCGAGAAATAACTGTCGCCTTGAAGACGTCAAAGCTGTCGCTGAATTGACGAAAAACGCTAAAACGATAACACTAGAAGAAGCCGACGGTGAACAATGGATACAGGTTCTTCATGGTCATTAATTACCGAAAACCCTATTGATTGCTTGTCAGAGTTCTTCAAATTCTTTTTCTTGCTAGTTTCCCAAAGTTTTCGAATGATTTTACTAGCTTTCAGATCACGTTGTAACTTTAGTTTAGTTTTTATAGAGTTTTGCACCCTACCCAACTGCAGGACTGTGCTTAAGAAGTAAAACTATAAGGGATAGGGACTGTGACGGATCGAGTGTCAAAACGAACATCTGAAAACGATTTACTCTGTAGTTCCTGAGGATTCCTTTTCAGGAGCTAACTTCATCTATTCACTTTATTCTTCATTCCATTGAAAACCTAGCGGATTTTCAACACATTTTACAAATTTTCAAAAAAAAATTGTTGGAAGGAATAATAATATCACTCAGTTTCTTTATGAATTAACAATAATTCTCTTTCGATGGAGGAAGGATGGTTTTTTATAATGGAAGATGAATGAAGCTGGATCCGAAAGGATTTCTGAATAGGAATCCTTCAGGAACGACAGAGCAGATCGTTTCCAGAGGTTCGTTTTCACATTCGATTCATCACCGTCCCTATCCCTTATAGTTTTTACTGCTAAAGCATAATTCTGCAGCCACGGCTGTTATCCCGTCAACAGAGAACTACAAAAACCGATAGGTAATGAGGTGGAAGAGTATTAGGAGGGCATTACTAGATGTTGCTCCCAACTGGTTTGACCTTCTTCAGTTTCTATTTTTTTCGCTGAGAGTGGTCGCCGAGTTATCCCATTTATTTTACCTGTACTGCAAATTAGATGAATAAAATTTGGTAAAAAAATAACACACAATAGTGTTTAAACAATAATATTTTCATAGTGCTCATACTGAAACCTCAGATTTCCTCCTCCTATTTTCTCTTGCTGAATGAGTCTAAAGTATCACGAGGATTGTTTCAAATAGAAGGATCATATCTATAAAAGGTAAAAGGTAAAGGTGCCGGTGTTGATCAGTCCCCTTAGGACGCGCCGCCGCATTCGTGTTCCATTCAATTCATAGAGGCATAGTGAATGCGTATTTCGCCTGTACAATGCGTGGGCCAGCCGCTATACCAGGTCAGTTTCTTTACCTTCCCAGATAGGTCTGGTACCAATTTACCCGACCCCTGAGGGATGGAGGGCTTGGTTAGCCTAGGCAACGATCGATCGCTCGACCATGCGGGTGTCAGCAGCGCATCTTACCACTGTACCACACGGGCCCATCATATCTATACTAGATATTTTTTATTATTTTGTATTTTAAGAAGATCGAGGGCCCGTTACTAAGACGCAGGTGCATCTTTAGAAAACAGAGCCGCAATTGCTTTGGAATATTTGGTAATTCAATGAAATTGCAGTGGATTACTGGCGTTTCTGGTGACACATCCCTAATAAGCGATCTTATCCAGGTAACAGATATTAAATGTTTTCTTACTGCAACCCTTTCCTCTACATAGCTTCTCAGCCAGCTTTATTATAAAGGTAAAACAGAAAGAAGCTGAAAAAAGTGAATTTCCGTCTAAAAGGTAGAAATCAGATAGTGATCTTAGTATCACGTTCTGTGACTATTACCGAGGACTTGCTGGGTATTGAGCAAACCCCAAATACGATGACCTAGCTGACCCGAAGTGGTTGAAATTTCACATTGTTCCCGACCTTCTACATTACTGTACAGCCGCTTCGATAATGCGGCAAATGTGGTGTTTTGGGCCGAAATAGCCATTGATAAGAGAATATATAAGAGCCAAAAAATCGTAAAAAATAAAGAGATATTACCGAAACTACGATTGATGTAAATATGTAAATAAGAGATATTCAAGCCAAGCGGCGCGTAGTAGAGTGGTAAAAAACGCTGTTGACACCCTCACGGATTAGCGATCGCCCAATCTAGCTAAGCCTTAGATACCTTCGGGGTCGAGTAAATTTGTACCAGGCTTGTTTGGGAAGGTACCGCCGGGTTTTTGACCATTACCTTTTTAATCCCATCTGTGATCATATCTAAACCTCGAGGTGCAAGAAATGACTACGTAATTGCTAACTGTGACCCTTTTTCTCGTGATATCGTAAATTATCCGGTGACGATTGATAACGCCAAATTTGCGTGCTCCATCTTATCTTTCCCTGCTTTGATATATTTTGGTCACGCTTTTTTCGAACTAGCAACAGTGGAAGTGTAGCGATCTGCCTCTCTAAGAACTGTTAGTCGTTTCCGTGCTCAGAGAGTTATGGAATGAGCTACGGCGTTGAGAAGTTAAGGCACTGTAGGCAGGGTTCCTGATTTTGTTAAGGGTAAAGGCAATGGTAAAGATAATGGTAAACGTAAAGACGTCAGCGCTGATCAGTTCCCGATGATCGAACCGCCGCATTCGTGTTCCATTCGCAATCGTGGAGGCACGGTGAATGCGTATTTGGCCTATACAACAACTTGCGGGGGCCAGCCGCTATACATACAAGTGCTTTTACCTTCCCGGACAAGTCCCGTACCAACTTTCTCGACCCCAGACGGATGATTAGCTCAATGAAAGAAGAATTCACTGAAAAAATATTCGAGCTCACACATGGAAAACAACCCTACAGCCGGTCATATAATTCCGCCCTTCGCGCGGCCCAACGCGGCGTACCGCGGTGGGTGATCGCGCGTAATACGTACACCTGCGCGTAATACGTCGCGAGTTTGAAACGATGTAAACAGCCAGATTACGGGCAATTATCACGAAAAGGCAATTGATCAGGTATTTAATAATGTTTTCCTCAATATGAAAATACATTCTGGTACGGACTCAACAGTTAAACCTGCGACCAAAGGAACACGGAACTGCTGCTGTAGCTCCTCAGCTCGAGGTTGATAGAAGGGTGTTTCGAAGATGGAGGCCAGAAAAGGAAAATCTGCACAAGCTGCCGTCCACAAAGCGAGCGCATCACTTTGGAAAACCAAAGGCGACAGAAATTGAGGGCGTGTTGTACTCGCGGCTTATTCAGAAACGGATTAAGTCCTGAAAAGAGGACACTTATCAAGAAGTGCCGCGCACGCAGGGCGGACTTATCTGACCGACTTCAGGGTAACCATTACAGTTTACATTCAGTTTGTTTGATGTTGTTTTCCTAACCATACTGGTTTTAACGCCGGAGGTGATAAGAGGCGCTACTGACACGCGCACGGTCGAGCGAGCGATCCATCCCCGAGCTAACCAAGCCTCGCATCCCTCCGGCGTTCGTACCGGACTTGTCTGGGAAGGTAAAGGCCTGCCTGGTCAGCTCGAGCGGGAATCGATCGCTCGACCGTAGGGCAGTAGCTCCATTTTCCACTAGCCCACCCGCTCTTCGCCACTGTTAACAACTGAAATGGTATTTTTCTTTGTTCTATTCGGTCCCACACTATCCGTCTATCGATCTACCAGCAACAACACGAGCGGCCAAGCCATGCCAAATAGAATAGAGTTAAGGCCAAGACTGCAGATGCAGGAAGTACAGAATGGAAAAGGGTACGATGCAATCCGCAAGGGAAGAAACCACCTTCGAAATGATTACCGTTTTTGTAGAATCCCCACCTAGTAATTTGTATGACAACTACTGGCCGGCAGAGCTACCAGAATATGATCACACTTCGTGTCTTCTGAATGCTTTGTTGACGTGATTGTTCCTGCCCGACCACCCAAAGGCTACTCCAAAAACTTGAAATGAATTATGAGTTAGCTTTTTCAATGGTTTCAACCAATGACACTGCTCGTGGTCATACCTAAGAGGTGCGAGTATAATGTATAACCATTGTTTCTAAAAGAGTCCGGTGAAGCATTTCACCTCGGCACAGGCGCCAACAATAATGTTGTTTCGTACAAACAGTCAAAGGCAAAAATAGTTCCAACAAGATAGGTTAGCAAACTATC
The DNA here is from genome assembly GCA_030553155.1 of Nippostrongylus brasiliensis. Lineage (NCBI taxonomy): Eukaryota > Metazoa > Nematoda > Chromadorea > Rhabditida > Heligmosomidae > Nippostrongylus > Nippostrongylus brasiliensis. The sequence continues at coordinate 11,002,075 of CP130733.1, forward strand.
CCCACAACTCCCAACAAGACCTGTGTCTTCTTGTATGGTTTCGAGCGTGGATCACGAAAATGCATTTTGTTTTGGTTGAATGAGTGAGTGCATCGAGAAAAGGCAAAAAGTCATACGTATACCGTATAGGTCTTGATGAGAATTTGACTGACCCCGTTTGTGAACTTTGCAGCATTATCTAAATTACAGTCTACTACTACTCTGGCAACTATTTATTTATTTATTTATCATGTTACAATGCTATGTTATTATATTTATTTATTTTTTATTCTTTATGTTGTTACATATATATGTTATATTTATTATAACTATGTTCAACCTCGATTTCAAAAGAAGACTTCGCTCTATATATGGAAGAACGCTTGTAGTTCTCGCCAGCACTTTACTGTAATGTCAAAGTGGAATGCCAGATGCAGAGAGGGAGTTTATACCTTTATTTATTTATTTATTTATCTATTTATTTACTTATATTGATTTCACTATTTATTTATTTATTTATTTAGGGAATTTCCATTACCCAGTATAAAATAAGGCGCCCAAAGAACAAACAAAAACCCACGGAACAGACGAAGCCAAAAGTAAACTAACAGGAAGACATTGAAATTTAGCGTTACACAGTTCTAGATATGTACATCCTTCCGAGCATGATAAGCAGATTTTTTGACGCATATAACAGATTTTTCTATCAGAAGTAAGGGAGACCTTAAAAATAATAAAAAATAAAAAAGTAAAAAATAAACAAAAAACCTCAAAACTTTTCTAATTGGAGCTTGATTTGGATCTGTCTATAGTGAGGGAGCTGTGTTGGAGGAGATCAGTCTGTGGTCTTTATATTATTCTATTTATAATAGAACCGAAATATAGCACAGCCATTCTACCAGGGTTTCTTTGCATGATTTCCATTTAGACGTCCCCGATAGCCAATAAATATACTATTTCTAAACTGAACATGTTGTAGATAGAGAGTGAATTTCACTTCTGAACGACATACGATACCTTGCGAATACTTGCATGCATCTGAAGTACTCAAAGTTGAAGATTGTTTTTCAGCTTTGCCTTGGGTAATGCGTCATTCTCGACTTGAAACCATCATCACTCTTCCCCGTACAAATTCCCTGCTAATGTCGGTCAGGATTCCTAGAATTTGAAATTAATACGCTCACCGTCTAGCAATAGAACAAGATTTACTGTTAGTTTCACTTGGAAATGGTGAAACATTGAGAAAAAAACTGCCGCTAGCTAATTTGTAGAGCTCATAAGATGGTTGCGGTTGCCATTCAGTTTCTTTGTCTAGGCAATTTCTGTGTTTCCCATTCACAGTTCTTTCGTTCAAGGACAGCGTTCACTTTTTGAGCGTTCACTAGCAGTTACTAAATTAAAATTTGTAGCAAACGGGTGCCGGGCGTCATTTACAACTTTTTCGTACTTTCTCATTCCGCAGGATCTTTGTCGGTAATGAAACGAACATTTTAGACAGACTGTGACTTCTCTTCCGTGAAATGAGACAGATGACTGGACCAAAGTTGCAGAACGAAGTTGAGTCAACGTCTTATCCTTTCCTGACAAGTCTGGTATCAATTCACCCTACCCCTGAGAGTTGGACGACTTCGTTGGTAGGGGAGAGGATGAGTCGTGCGACCGTGCAAAGGTTACTACAGCTTCCTAGCACTGATCCACGCGCGAACAAAAAATGAAACAAGAATTGGAAAATAGAAAAATAAAATAATAAGAAAGAAAGATAAGAAAATAGAAAGTATTTTAATATTGAGATCAAGTCGTCCCTTTCGCTGGGAGGAAATGGATGTTGATCCAGAGAACAGTTTTTTTTGTACGAATTCAGAGCTTGTCTGTGGTTCAGAGGACAAACAGTCTACTATGCAGTGGTAAAATTTAACATCGATTTAGGCTCAAATACGGCAGTTTACCCAACCCAACTTTGGAAGCTATTTCTAATAACTGGTTGACAAATGTTTAGAGTAGATAAGATAAACACTGTTTTGTAGATCATCAAAGTTTGATGCATTTTGGTTTGCATGCAAAAAGGCGAAAGAATATAGAAAATTTCGAAACTCGGCGGACTATTTATCTATTCTCGTTTCTGATTCCATATGAATGCCATCGTAGAACGTTTTCAAAAAATTACGATAGGTTTGAACCATTTGTACGCCAAAATACAGAGTGAAATTATTTTTGACCGCTACTGCATGAATGTATTTGCAAAGGTATTTACAATATTTTCATTACTTTTTCTTTTTCTTCTCTCTTCTTATCCTCGAGTTTCGTCAGCAAATGTGCTACAGGCTTATGCGAAATAAAGCTAACCCGTCTAGTCTCACATTCACCGAATATCAATACCATCCAGTAGAAGAGGCCTACAGGGCAGGCGATAAAGATCACGAAAAATCATCAAACTTGCGAAATTTAACGTAACATTGGAAACGTATGAGACTTATGCTCCCTCCTTCTCTCTTTTAAAGTAACAACAAGAGTCTAATTATTTGCCAAGAAGAAATAATGTAAAAAAATAGTGTAGAAAAAAGCAATTCTACGATTTCGTGGTTTCGCAAATCCTCGGAACGGACTCGTAGGCTTATCTGATTATCCTGATAAAAGCGCAGCAACAGTTAAAAATACAGTGAACCTGGAGAAGCAGCGATGCGACAGTAGCGCAGTAATGGAGTCTGTGTAACCGGTTGATAACACAATGGCGATAGGTAAGATGAGGCATCGTATAGGAAGAGCTCCGCCTAGTCATTCTCTTTCTCTTGGTAACTACAAAAACAATAAAGCTGAGCTGTCCTTCTGAGCCTTTCTTTCAGAAACCAAGCCTAGTGGTTGTTTGGAGATACCACTATGATGGAACAATTGTTTGTAGCGAGTGTTCCACTACATCAAGAGCACGACGATCTCATTTCACTCGCTTTCATTTCCTACGGACATACACCCTAGAGCTCGTACTTTTTCAGCAGAATAAAAAGAGCTCGTACTTTTTCAGCAGAATAAAAGGTGATAGAAGGAGCCTTGAAATTCAGTAATGGTCTTGTTGAGCTCTGATACAACCAAAAAAATATGGGCCGCCTTCTTTGACACCGTGGCGAAGCTCTGGTACTCGGGGTTTTCTATTGATCCGTGGAAGTTTTGACATGTCAAACCTTTTACTCGGTAGTCCCTCAATATGGGATCACAGGCTTGGTTTCGGCGACAATGGTTGCCCCACATCTGAAGAGACTCGCGATTATCGAGTCGCACCGTGCAGGCCACTCCACGAAGGGCACTGCAAATCTGCAGGAAGTGTATCCACGAGCAGTCCTGGAGACCGTGGCTCGATATCGTGAAACAGGACCAGATATGGGTCGTCCAAAAAGTGATCAACCGGCAACGGTGACCGCATCGAGAAAGATAGATATGATTCGGAAGAGGATTCACAAAAATCTGAGAAGGTCGTTGGGGAAAACGACAAATGGGCAGGGAATCAGCCGGTAAAGCGTGCGAAGCATAGTGGTTGGAAAACTAAGATTTAGGAGCACAAGCTGCAGAAGTGTCATGCATCGTCAGTGGAGTGTAAATGAAAAAAGATTGAATGTTGCCGAAATCTTCCGCGTCTTGCCGCTGGCCGACGGCACCTCTCCTTCGCCTTTGCTGATGAAAAAATTTTCGTACAATATCCTCTTGAGCAGAACTCGAAGTCGAATTCTCTTCTCTACAACAAAGACGAGAGAAGTCGTAGAGTAGGTCTCGAAGTCATGACGCCCAAATTACTCTGGGAAAGTTGTCCTTATTTTTGAAAGAATCTGGAATGAACGAAAATTGAAAAGACCAGACCAGATGTAAGACCAACCGACAGAATTCGCCCTCTTCACGAATCGTAGAAAAGATTTCTTTTTTGCCAACCTTTTTTAACGGGTTCTCTCTTTCTTTCGTCGCGGTTTTTAAGATGAAACAGTAGTTGAGAAAAATTGGGAACAATCTCAAAATGCTGCTGTGAAAAGAATCAGGGTTTTTTTGTATGTGCACAGACAGAATCACTGATGACAGCTATCAAGTTAAGGATGTACGGGCCTTACTCGATGCACAGTGGGAGACTGGAACCATTACTAACATTTATTCATAATGACAGAAAGGGTGTAGAAAGGGCAAAGGGCGGCTGCCCTGGCAGGTGGTTGAACCTCGTCTGACCAGACAGTGGGCGGTCACGACGAGTCAGTGTTATCAGGTGAGAAGGTGAGACGCCTCACGACATCTCCCTTTCCATAGTAAGCTCGTCCGCGAGCTTAACAGTAAGTGCAGCCATCGTCGATCCATATCCATACATATCCATCCATATAATTATATATCCATTGTTGTTTTCCTTCGATCCCTATCACACTGGGAAGGAATACCATGTGCGTGACGTTTCATTTTTTGCCGGCGATGTCAATGATTCAGATACACTGAATACGACTGACAACCGAACAGATAACTTTCACACACGACGTGATGGATTCGGGATGGCAATTAATTGAGGATGTCGACGATATAATCATGATCGTAAGTGGTGGATTGACGATGAACAGTGAACTGAGTTGTACAGATTTGATGTACAGAGTACAGACTGATGTACAGATTTGATGTACAGATTTCTACACCCTTGAAGTAAGCTCGACCACGAGCTCTAGATAGAGAACAAATGGAAGTATACACAAATTAACTTACAAATGAATACGTACATTTGGTAAAAAACATAAATCCTAACATGCAAGTTGTTAAACAAAGCATAAAAATATTTTGATGTTAAACAATGGGCTGAAGTAAGAACTTATAGTTCTTACTCGCACTTATATATGTATTACAGAAAAGATCTAGTGTTGATCTGAACCGAAGTTCGAAGGCGATCCACACACGGACGGAGGTCAAGAGTCATAATTTACCAAAAAGCGTATTTTGAGTTTAAACAAATGTGCTTATTTTAGATACGCTATTATATTCCTACTGTTTCTTTGAACCGTCATTCAAAGAAAGTTTATTTTTGTTTGAATCTTTTCCATTTGCGCGCAGCAGCGAAAAAAAAACAGAGGCGTTGCATAACAAATGCATGCAATTCCGATTGCATTCCATTGTATGTATGGTTATGCTGCTGTTCTGGAATGATATTTTTCCTGCAAACGACGCGAACGTCTAAGAGGTCGTTCCGAATTGTCCGGTGCTTCGTTATTTGATTGAAGTGGGTTGAAATTTGGTGTGGAAGCACTGGCTAGTTCGGAACGAGAAGAGTACAACTTAAGACGATTAATGTGAACAAGCTGTCGCTTTAGGCGATTAGATAATAAAGCTATTGTGACATTGGGACGATTTACATCGACCACTACAAACGGACCCTTCCATTGGGAAGTGAGTTTTGGACGTACAGTGTCATCGTGCAAAAGAACTAAGTCATCAGTGGAAATGTCCGTTCTTAATACCTTGTGTTGATTGTCGTATCCTATCTTGTATTGCTTCGTTTTATCGGCTATCGCGGTGCCAACATGGATGAACGTTGTTTCCAAACCGGCAGACAGTTGTTGCGCGATGTCGTCCGTAGCATACAACTGAGTTGATGGGAGACGATGGGCTACATCTGTCCATGTTATGGGGTGTCGACCATGGACGACGTAGTACGGACTATAGCCTGTTGTCATGTTGATGTTACTATTATAGGCAAACACAACTGGCTGAAGAAACCGTGACCATATTGCTCTCGCTTCCGAGCAATATGCAGTGAGCGAATCGTGAACCACTTTGACGATTCGTTCCGCTTGCCCATTTGCTTTATGGTTGTAACTTGTAGTGAATTGGTTACAGACTCCCAATGTAGAATTTATCCTAGCGAAAAGATCACTAGTGTAGTTAGAACCACGGTCCGAAACGAACTCATTTGGGATGCCGTGTTTAGAGATCACGTCATCAATAAGAGCTTCGATAACGAATTCCGTAGTTTGATTCTCCAATGGTGTACATATAACAAATTTACTAAAGGCACACACCGAAATAGAAATAAATCTACCGCCTTTTAAACATTGAGGCAGAGGGCCAATAATATCTATGTGAATACGTTCAAAAGGACGTTGCGGAATGGGAAAACTACCCAGTTCTTCACGAATTATGTGACTGGCTGGTGTTTTAACCTGCTGACAAACGGGACAAGAGGTTACAAACGTTACTACATCGGAATGCTGACGAGGCCAATAGTACTTGTTCCTAATGGCATTATATGTTTTCGTTATACCTTGATGGGAACCAAGTAATGGATTGTTATGATACAACATCAAAAGCTTGGTTTTCTGGTTTTCATCAGGTATAACCAATCTTGATATGCCATTCTGAACATGGTACAACGTATTGTCACGAATTTTGTAATTTTTAAAAGTATGTAGAAAATTGGACGGAGGGTCTCGTCTTTTATTTAAAAGAAATAGTAAGAGATCGCGATAATTAGATTTTTTCTGACTCTCTTGGATTTCTTTATGGGTAGGAATATCACAAGGTTCGATTGAGTTTACGACGTTCAAAGGAAAGCGGCTAAGAAAATCGCAGAACGTATTGTGTTTCCCTGCCCGGTATTGAATTTCGATGTCGTAAGCTTGTATGGAAATTTGGTATTTCGCTAACCTACCAACTAAATCCGATCGATGCATTAGTGATTTCAATGGAGCATGATCAGTAACAATAGTTATTTTGGCATTAGCGACATACGGATAAAAATGCGTGAGCGCAAAAACAATCGCGAGGGCTTCAAGTTCGATTATCGCATAATTTTTCTCATGTTTCGTTAACGAACGGCTACCATACGCGATTGGATGTGCATTGCTTGCGTCGGTCTTTGTTTGTAACAGACAACAACCGAGCCCTATAGTGGATGCATCGGTGTGGACTATATAAGGAAGACCGAATGTAGGGGGGACAAGCAATGGAGCGCGAACTAAGGCATCTTTTAACGCCTGAAAAGCTATGTTGTGCTCATCTGTCCAAATGAAAGGCGTGTTCTTAACCAAAAGCTTATTTAGAGGAGCCGAAACTTCAGCAAACCGTGGAATAAAACGGCGAAAATATGAAGCAGCCCCTAAAAATGACTTTACGGCTTTAACGTCGCTAGGTGTAGCAATTTTGGAAATGCTTTCGACCTTTTCCGGATTCGGTCTAGAACCATTTCGACTAATTAAAACTCCCAGATGCTTCACTTCCGTTTGGAAAAAGGAACACTTTTCGGGGGTTAGTTTCATGCCAAAGTTTAATATTTTTTGAAGAACCTCCTCTAGGTCAATCAAATGTTCATTTACTGACTTACTAGCGACTATAATGTCGTCAATGTAAGCGAAACAACACGCTTTCAATTCACGAATTAGACTATTTGCTACACGCTGAAATGTAGCTGGGGCTCCTTTCAAACCTTGCGCCATCATGGTAAATTGATATAACCCAAGGAATGAGGAAAATGCCGTACGATCTCTATGCTTTTTCTCAAGCGGAATTTGAAAAAATCCACTTTTAAAATCCAAAACAGTGTAAAATTCTTTTCCACTGACAAGATCAATTATATCTTGAATGTGAGGGATGCAATAGGTTTCATTTTCTGTGATTGCATTAATTTTTCGATAGTCAACTGTGAATCTCCATTGGTCTTTATGCGAACCTTTCTTAACCAAAACAATTGGAGAAACAAATTTGCTGGTGCTTGGTTCGATAATGCGAGATTTCAGCATTTTTCGATTTGTCGCTTTATCTCATTGCGTTTCTCAAGAGGGACACGATACGCATGTTGTCTTGGAATAGGCGCGTGAGGAATAAAATTGATGCTATGCCTGATTGGTCCAGTATAGCAACCTAATTCCCCGTCTGAACCAACAAAACAATTTTGAAACTTGTTTAAAAGTTGCTTGAATTGTTGAAGTTGAGACTTATTTAGTAACGATTTATCATATTTGATCTGTTCCACTAATGGAGTAGATTGTGATGAAGGGAAACGCGGCATATTTTTGTTTAAATCGACCTCTGGAGGAACGTACTGATCAATGTCTCTATTTGCAGCATTGTCAGTAGAGTATGTGGAAAAAACAGGGGGATGTTGTAGATCAGAGCCTAAGAAAGAAGCAATAGCGACTGGAGTGCGCTTATCAAGAGTAATCGTATTTGCCGTAGAGTTAAAAATACGAAGTATTATATTTCCATGCTCTGATGGACAAACAAGAGTTTTACCCACACATATCCCGAAAGGTAGGGGTAATTCAAGGTTGTCCGACACAAAAAATTCCCATGTTGGTGGAAAAGATGCCTGAATTTTTCCAAAAATCACATTATCCGAGGACGGTGGTATTTCCACCGGAGAAGTGAGGAAGACTGGAAGATCTCGAATAATTCTTTTGTTCGAGTCATTCTTTTCATTTGATGGTGATACAATGGGTACTATAGTATTATCGAAAGAAATGTGCTGTTGATCATAGTTAATCGTTACTTGTGAGGAAAATGAGTTTATGGAATCATTACCCAAAATAAAATCAGATGAACAGTGGTCATCTTCTACAACATAACAGGTTATATCCCGTTTCAGATTTTTAATGGATAATTTTGTTTTTATCTGACCAATAAATTTGAGTGACGTGCCATTTGCTGCGGTAGCCTTATGAATAGTGGAAGGAATAATTTTAGTTTTTAATTTACGAGCTACAGAAGCTAAAGTTACAGTAGCATTACTGTTTTATCAGTGATCATTGTCCGAGTCGCAGTAAAATTATCAGTTTGAACGGGTTGCCAAACTAAGCGGTATGTTTTATCGCATTGACCAGGGGCCGTATGGTCGTACGGTTGTTTGCCCGAAAGGTCGCGAACACTTATCTGTTTGGTCTTGTTTGGTCGGTCGTCCGACAGAAGTTTGAGTGTACTGATTACAACTACCGTATCCCATGTTATTCAAAACACATGGTGGCGTTAGCTTAAGAGCTCATTTAAGTTAACAACGCTTAATCAGTAAAACAAAACTTCTTATTTCTTCGTACGGAATTCATCAACGTACGGAAACTTCTTATTACTTCGTACGGAATTTATCAACGTACGGAATTTTCCATCGTGCGGAATGTTCCATCGCACGGAGTTTACCGGTTTCATTTCCCATTTAGTGTCATCGTACGGGATCTAACTGTGGGAATCTATTTGCATTCTGTTGCATCTTGGTGCATTGTGGTGCGCGCGTCTTATTATCGCCGTACGGAATTAGGAAATCTATTCCTCTTCAGATGATTGAAATAACTCGATACATTTTTTTCAAAAATTTAAGGATTACTAGAATTATGTGAGGAGTTATTTCAACCAAATGGAGTACCCCTTTCTTAAGTGAGCGCAGGCCTCTATACACTTGCTCTGAACTGTTGTAAAAAAGGAAATCCCTGCAGTCAAGTGAAAGGTTACTTTGCATGAGTTTAAAGCATCCCACATCTTTAGCCTAAGTTCTGCGCTTCGGAGTTTATGTGAAGATGATTCTATAAACTATGCATAAATCACGACTGTTTCGACTATGAAATTACTAACATTGAATTTTGGTTTATTTTTATTGAAAAAAAAATTTATGGAAACAAAAAAATTCAAAAATTTCAAATAAAAATACTCACGTGATAGTATTCGTCTTCGCAGCCGGAGACGAGGTTCATGAGACGACCTACTCACATGGTAGAAGAACCCCTTCTTTTTTTTGTAAGAATTTAAGAAGAAAAAAATCAAAAATTCCAGATCTCGCCGAGACCTCCATATCAAGTTAAGG
>CP130733.1:11012337-11194938 GCA_030553155.1 Nippostrongylus brasiliensis
GAAAGGGCAAAGGGCGGCTGCCCTGGCAGGTGGTTGAACCTCGTCTGACCAGACAGTGGGCGGTCACGACGAGTCAGTGTTATCAGGTGAGAAGGTGAGACGCCTCACGACACAGCAAAAATGGAAACGCGTGGGAGGTATTGGTTAGAAATGAGCCGCTCCGTGTGGGAACCGGAAATCAGATGATGAAATCATTTCCAGTGGAGGGCAGTCAGAGAAGAAATACTCAGAAAAATGGCCTAACAGAAAAGAAGACACTCGCTCAATCGTCACTTCGATTTTCAGTTGTGTGGAGCGAACCGTAACATAATATAGAGAAATAATTGAAATATAAATAGCATTCAAGCAACCCACCGTATGGTGCACATCTACCCCTAAGGGAGTGTTTCCCGTCTGTTGGTGTAATCCCTGCTATCCGTTTCACACTGTATAAAGGTAAAGGTAAAGGTGATGATCACTCCCTGAAGGACGCGCCGCCGCATTCCCGTTTAATTCAGAATCGTAAAGGCTTGGTTGGCGTGAAGGCTTTGCGTACTTAGCCTATACAATGACTTACCGAGGCCAGCCGCTATACCAAGTCAGCTGTTTACCTTCCCAGAAAGGTCTGGCACCAATTTACCGGCCATGGTTGGATGGAAGGTTTGGTTGGCTCAGGCGAGGATCGATCGACCGTGTGATGGTCAGCAGCGCCTTTTACCACAGCACCACGTGCGCCATTCACACCGTAAATAGGCGAAAATGTGATGCAGGATAATATTACCCCCTTCTCACATGTACTGCGCATTGAGTTTACTCTACTATCTTCACTTATTTATTTATTTATTTATTGAGACATGCGATATAATCACATGTAAGGCGATAATTGTGACAGTATCACCATCGCACGGAAGGACAAAGCATCCTGAGAGTTCAGACAGATATAGCAAATACAAAGCGAAATCACTAGTTAATGATAAAACAGGTCAAACTATGAAATGCAATAAGCGGCAAAATAAGGTCATTCTAGCTCCGCCGCACTGGAAAGCAAGGTAAAAAAAATAATAACAAAACGCTTAAGAGACCTATAAATTCATTGGCATTTATCTAAAATCCGTTTGAAAGCCCGTAAATTAGCGGGAATGGGAAATCGTTTGCTAAACTTCATATATTCAGCTCCAGCTCTGCAAATGAAGTAGTTGGAACGAGCCGATGTCCTGACTCGAGGGATCCGCAGTTTGGAAGTGGTTCCTCTTGTAATGGAATCGCTTGTCACGAATAACCTACATCCACTCAGATGGACAAGGCCGTGCAGAATTTAAGAACCATGAGAAGATCAAACTTTTTTCGACGGAATGAAAGAGTTTTCAAGCCTAGCTGCTTGTTACGCGCACTAGAGCTCGGTATGGACCTGAAGCTTAGTTTCGTTTCCTAGTAAAGCTGTTCTGAACCTTCTCTAAGACTTCGATGTGTTTGATTTTTGTTGGACTGAAAACTGGGGTGCCGTATTCAAGTATAGGATGGACGTAAATTTTGTAAGCTTTGAGAAGGGTGAGTTGATCTTTGGAAGATAAGCATCGGAACAAGTTGCAAACCCTTCGAGTGGTCTTTATCGCAATCTCATTACAGTGCTTCCCGAAATCGAGGTTATCAGTGATGACGAACCCGAGATCCGCAACTTCAGAAACATCAGCAAGTTGATGACCCTCAATGAAATAATGTGTTTTAACATTGTTTTTCCCTAGATGTAGGATTCATTTTTTAATTATTGCAGTCATTTCTCTCTTGGCTTATTCCTTTTGTATTTTTCTTGTGATCCAAAATTTTCTTATGTAGGGTAACTCGAGGACTTTTCTATTTTCATAGTTGAAGGACCTGACGCATGAATCTTGTGGACTTGGCCTGCTGTAATATCCTGAACTACAGAGCAGGCCCCTGTGCTTACAGAATTTTGCCTAGGCCTTTTATCCGCACCATCGTCCTCTCTGAAGCGACAGCTTTGCTTCGAACGAATTGTCTCAACAAGTAAAAAACTACGCTGTTTAGAGGACGTGTCACATCAACTTTGGTTTTGATTTGCCGCTAAGCGCGTGCTTTTGACCAGTTTCAGCGGCAGCAGCAGTCACACCGGGTATTTCAACCTTGGCATCATTCAGTTGGGACGCAATATTGGACGCAAAACGAGCGTTTGTTCTGTGATGCTCGTAACGGCAAAATGGCAATGCTGGATCATTAGTGTTACCGGCAGTGAACGGTGGTATCGTTTGCCCAAATGTGACGTGAAGAAAAAAGGAAAAGTGCGGGTTAGCGGCTGGGCCAAATGGCGTTTGACGGTTTGCCTGTGTCAGCGAATGTGATTCTTTTCCATTGGTGAAACTGCACTCGCAATAGGGATGCAGTTTCTTGAAGTAGCCCCCTGTACGTGTGGATTGTGCTTGCTAAAAAAAAGTATCAAAAACAACCGAGGAAGAGTAAGGCTAGAATGTGTGGGTTAAAAGCCCAGTTCCACAGGAATGAGGTCGCAGGCCAAGGGAAGATACTCTATCAGGTGTTTGCAGAGAAAATGGTTCAGTGGTGTCCATTTTAGTCACTGGAGGAACATTTCAAAGGGCAAACATCCGGAACGGTGAAGTCAGATCAATTGTATTCAATAAAATATCAAAATACGCAAGATGATAAAACCTATTTGTGATGTCTCCTGTACACAATCGTGCTCACCAGCGCATATTTCTAGAAATAATGCTGTCATTAATTCATCTGCTTCAGTTTGCATGATGCAGATGAATTAATGACAAATGCGCGCACTTGCGTTCTGCAGTAGATCTTAAAAGAAAAGGTAAAGGTAAAGTTGCCGGCGTTAATCAGACCACTGAGGACGCGCCGCCGCATTCGTGTTCAATTCAGAATCGTAGAGGCTTGGTGAATGCGTATTTGGCCTATACAATGACCTGCGGGGGTAGGCCGCTATTCCAGGTCAGTGCCTTTACCTTCCCAGACAAGTCTGGTACCAATTCACCCGACCACGGAGGGATCGAAGGCTTTGTTAGCCCGGCCGGGGTCGATCGCTCGACCGTGCGGGTGTCAGCAGCGCCTCCTACCACTGTACCACGCGGGCCCTCTTTGAAAGAAAAAAATAAACAAATTCATTCGAAAACGTTCTTCATCGAGCCAATGTTTGCTGCATGACTGGATGAATTTGGTTTTTTTTTTATTTCACTTTAAAATCATTTAAGATTGGGAAATGGCGCAAGTACTGGGATGTTTGCCCGTTCCGGTTCTGATGAATGTCCCGTAGTCACAGCCCTAGCTTTCCGGCAGCCGACTTCTCACGTTCTCTTACAGAAGGGAGATGTTGCATTGAACCATCTAAGGAGATCAGACGGAAGGAGCAACGAACCAGTGAGCAGCCCGGAAAAAGCAAATAAATTACTTAATCGCGCTAATCATTGTTACGGTTGCATTCAAAGTAAGGAGCGCAGAAGAGAACATTGCGGTCACACTCGAAATTGATAGAAAGCCCAGCAGCGATCCTCTGCAGATGTTCCATTACAGATCCAGCAATCGCAAGGTAAAGGTGAAGGGTAAAGGGGTCGGCGCTCTTCAGTTCATTGTAAAAACAACGTGAATACATTTTTGGCCTAAATAATGACTTGCCTGGACAAGCCGCAGTTTATGTCAGTGTTTTTACCTTTTTGGACAAGCATGGTATCAATCGAACACCGATTGTCTGATCTATCTTGGGCTAAATGGTTCACCTCGAAAAAGTGGTTAATCAATACATATACCCATTTCGGCATTCTAATGATATTCGATCTTATCGCCCCTAGCAGTACAGTTCTCCAAGTTCACTCTTCGTGAAACCTCGGCGTGATGTTATAATTGTCGTGTTCTGCTGTACCGAACAGCTGTGAGCTTCCCCTTCAAAATGTTGTCGAACGAGTGGTTTTTCGAAGAACTAACGAATTAGAGGAGACGTCCGCAATGAGAAGAGGTAACAGTTACGGCCAAAGAAGTAGGTGGATCGCTGATTAACGGCCTAACGTTTCAAACTGTTCGTCACCGTCAGAGGCTTAAGAAGTGACTTGAAACTATTTCTCCTTGGTCTGTACGGCCGAGTGCTGGAGCATTTTAGCATTTTTGACGAACTTGAAAAATCTCCGTCAAAATGATAGGGTTGGTTTAGGGCTTGCCCGGACAAACTTAGGATCCGCCTTCTAGCCTCGTTCGGCACAGCAGCATACGGCAAATTTAGTTATTTATTTACCGTTACCTCCTTAAACATGGATGTGCTATTGAATAAGATAGGCTATTGACAAATGCCCCTATTAGTGTCGGAAAATCCAAAGAAAGAAAGGTCTTGTATGATTGTCAGAGCAATCAGAAAACTTCGCAACAGAATCTGAAGATATTGCACACCTTTCCCAGAGGATTTCCCTTTTTCTCAAGCAGTATGTCGAAAGCGTAGCCGCTCGAAAACGGCTTTCTCCTTTGAGACTCTGAATAGGGAGACCTTCCCAAAAACAAAGGTCAACGGCATTGATTTGAGTCTGAAATCAAAAGGTCTCAGAAAATCGTTTTTCACTGGGAGGTTTCCTTGTGAGCTACGAGAACTCCCTATCAACCTTTCCTAGTGTTTGTCTGCGACGTCGCTGAACTGAGAAAGATTTGCTGTCATACTCGAAAAAGCGCTGCGCGTATTTTAGGCGCACTGTCTGGCGAAGAGCTGACCTATTAAATCATTTAATTTCTCACCAATACTTACTATGTCCTTGAACATCACAGAGAGATAGGCGTTAACCAGGATTGGAGCACGCTGATATTCTAGTTTACGTTGTTTAATTCTGGTTTACAAGGCACACACTTCTCTTCTTCTCTATTGAGCTTTTCGATCAGTTGTCAGAGGCGTGAAGGAGCAAAACAAAAAGGAATTCGAGATGGTACTATAGATCTGCTAAGCGGGCAACACGCCAATTCCCGTAACCCCACGACGCAACAGCTATGTCTGTCTAACTGCATTAGGCTGAAGAACAGTCAAATGAAACGATATGCATCAGCGACTTCACTGGGCACTATATTATCTTTCACGGATGAAGATAAAATCCTATTAAATCCGCCACCGATAAACCGTCTGCAAGAGGGAAAACGAATCCAATAGAGGGTCTTGAAAACAATAAAATACCACACTTCCCACAAATCTAACTTTGAGTTACAAGAAATCAAACAAAAAACTTCAAGCGTACTTCTCTGCCAGACGAGGTGGAGCAAGGTGGATCAAAATTTATTATGGCCTGACGTTCCGATTATTTCGTCGTCTTCAGAGGCCTAACTTGAGAAATTCAAACAAAAAAGACAAAAGGGCAGAATAGAAGCATCCCGAAGTTCGAACCTGACCGCGATTCTAAATTCGGTATCGATCCTGTCCTAACTTTTTGTGAGATGAATTGAATTGAATGAACAGAATTTGTAAGAATTTTTCTTTCAAATATTGCTGAACAGCAGAGGATCTATGACCATGGACTCCATTACTGAGGTTCTTATGTAAAAAGCAACACCTGGAGGATCACCTATAGCTCACCATTTATTCTATTCATTTATTTTGAAATTTTCAATTGTTGTGGATAGGAATATTCCAAGCCTTGGGCACCCTAAATGCAACCGTTGACCCACTCGAGGGGAGCAGATCATATCCAAAACGCTGGAAAAATCGTCGCCGCGTTTTTTGGATGATCAGAAACTGCTACACCTTCCAACTTTCGTTTTTCGGTACATTTTGAGCTATTTTCACAACATAATTCGCTAGCGACAATAAAACGGCGAACGTATGAGTACAAAACAAATAAAAAACAATAAAATGCAAATAAGTAGGAAGCGGAAATGCGCCGAGAAGGATAGTTCCTGGGTTTTTGCTGGCTTTCGAAATTCATTTCTTCAAGCGCTCACGAATGAATTCGAACGTTCTGCACTTTATTTCAAAGTAGAACTTCAAGGAAAACTCTAGAAAAGCATAAAAACAAATATAGCTAAGAACCACCTTGCAGGAAAAGATGTCATCTCTAAAAGTAGTGATCAAACCTCTGTTGTACTGATTGTAAAGCAGTTGTCAAGGTCGGTGGCGACGATTTCAGTTTTCTCGATGTGAAGAAATCTATTAAAAACTACAACCGCATTTTCCTTGATATATTGTTCCTAGGGTGTCAAAAAGGTCATTTTCTTCTCCGAAGGTTGTCATTATTAAATGATCTAGTGTTTTCTCCGTGAAGTTCACACTATAGTCTCTTAATAATTATGGGTGTAGTCATTGAAACAGTCATTCCAATTGGGTAAAAACTGCAGCCACATTTTCCTTGATATATTGTTCCTGGGGTGTCGAGAAGGTCATTTTCTTCTTCGAGAGTTGTCATTATTGAATGATCTACTGTTTTCTCCGTTATCTTTCCTGCCTCAATGATTTAAAATACAAATTCGAAGAAATATTCGATTACTTTCTGTTGGAGAGGTTGCGAATAAACTCCTACAGAACTGTGTTACGGATGAAATTTTAGGTGCTGAAGCTAGTCGGCCGATCTCCGCGAATGACTGCTCGATCAAAATTTTTTACTCGCTGCGCCTTTCGTTTTGTGTGAAAATAAACCCATTTTTATCTCACAGCAGTCTACCTAGTCGCTGAACGAAGTCATTTCATCGTTTCCCTGGCTGAACTTGATCCTTTGAGCTCCTTTGTGTCTGCTTTTCTCGTTGCTTAAAAGAGATTTGGTGTTTGCTTGACTGCTATCGTTTGACAGTTAACCTCGAAATCTGCCTTTTAGGTGCTTGTGTTTACAGTTCTGTTGGTATCGCTATCGGTTGTTGTTGGTTCGAATTTTTATGACACGGTTCTAGCTAGCCATTTCATGTCACTCAAATTTCCTCCATACGAGCACATAAATTGGAACAATCACGAACTGAACAATTTCTGGGACTTCTCCAGTGTTTAGCGAAGTTTGAATAAATATTATTTACATACTCGCTGATAATATAATATATTCTGAATTAGGATGATTCGCACTACTTTCGATGGGCTAATTTAAAGTTCATAAATATAGTTGTGTGTAAAGGTAAAGGTAAAGGTGCCGGCGTTGATCACTCCCTTGAGGACGCGCCGCCGCATTCGTGTTCAATTCAGAATCGTAGAGGCATAGTGAATGCATATTTGGCTTATACAATGACCTGCGGGGGCCAGCCGCTATACCAGGTCAGTGACTTTACCCTCTCAGGCAAGACTGGTACCAATTTACCGACCCCGGAAGGATGGAAGGCTTGGTTAGCCCGGGCCGGGATCGATCGCTCGACCGTGCGGGTGACAGCAGCGCCTCCTACCACTGTACCACGCGGGCCCCTATTTTTGTATGTATGATGAATATATTACAGATCAGCATTCGGGCCAAAACAATCCGGACGAAATTGCATTGAAAAGGCGATTTTCGGTTTATCCTAATAGATCGTGTCATAGGTACCATCTAGACTCACCCTCTTCTGCGACACTGGGGCCGGTCGTCACCTTCCGTGAGCTAGGCGGTTTTTGCTACCAGCGTTTTTTGCTATGCATGGTATTTATTTATTTATATTTAATACGTCAAAATTATTTCTATTTAATACGCCAAATAACGTGCCCAAAACGAAAAATAGCAGAGGGTAAGGAGAAAGACAACAAATGAAAAACCTGAACTCAAAACACAAAACACAAGAAACGATCTAGAAAGACTATGCAGGCCTCTTAAATAGTTAGGTTACGCATAACCTTTTCAATTAAATTAAGAGGATTTCACGTGGGAAGCAGAAACCAGCGCCTTCAAATATACAAAGAAAACTCTTAGCGAACACCAACACGGTGTCCTGAGAAGACGGCGGCAGACAAGGGAATGACCGCTATCTAGAAAGAAAGTGATAGAAGAACACTGATAAAGTTACATTGACCAAGTGAAAACAGTAGTTCGGAGCTACAATACCGAAGGACCGTTCTGGTTTCAAAACGTTTTGATTTCAGAACGTTTTGACCTCAGAAATGGAACATACTTAGCGATCGACCATAATTGTTACGACTTTATTCTTCGGCTTACGTTTCGGCGATGTTGCTTGGCCAAAGCCTTAGTGGTGGTTGCCGAAACCACCAGTCAACCTTTGCCGTGGAAGTACGTGGGTGAATGGAGCGTTGAGCGATCCGATCTTAGTTTACCAAATAGGGAACTCCATGAACGCCGCTCTATTTATATGGCTGATCGCCTAGAAAAGAGGAGAAATCTCTAACAATAAGATGTGGAGATTGCGGTTCACTATAAAATTGTATCGGAATAGGTCGCGCTATAGTTCTCGCTTGTATCTGACTATGACTTAGAACAATGCCTTCCCTCACCAATTTTTTCAAGAGAACTTCATCAATTTGAACATTTCAACAGCCTCATATTTCTCCACGGCTGACTAAATTGAACAGCAAAGGAATTGTAGCCATATTGTCCAAAACAAACAAAGGTACATGATCCGTATTCGCATTGCCTCAGAAAGGAATAGCCAAAAGATGATGAGGAAATAGAAAGCGAGAAAGTTAGAAGGAGTGAAACAGGAAAGGACAAGCAGTTGACAGTCGTTGATTTATAGGTGGTTAATGAATCACATGAGGCTCTGCGATGGCAATCGCTTGATCTTAGCTGTTAGTTGAAAGAAGAAGGTTTGACAATGCTGTTGTTGATTTGCGACCGACAGTTCACGTTTTCAAGGGTACGCTTTCGGCAATTTTGTCGCTATCACGGCTGCCATCAGCCAGTTACATACATGCATATCTCTCTGTTCACTCCGACCTTATTGCGCCTCAATCACCGCTCTTTCACGTTGTCCTTGTCGAGACAAATCGAAGAGACCGACGCCCATCAGTAATGCAGCATGCAACGGCAGCAAGAAGTTCGGTCCGAAAGTGGTCAGCTTCGGCAACAGGAAATCACCAGAGACAGCATCTGTTTCCCTCCCAACGGATTTAAGAGCTACAGCACCGTAGTTGTGTAGAGCTCGTGAAGAGAATCGGTATAATCGCAAATATTAGGCTGTTGCAAAAGTCTTGCAACACTTTTGCAACATTCTTCAAAATAACAGCAATTTATTGAAACAAAATCTCAGTCAACGATATAATCATCATTCATATATGACTCTTCCCCATCTTTCGGGCAACCTTTCAGTTCCTCTCCGCCAGAACTCTAGGAGCTGTGATGAAAAAATTGGCCCACCTCCATTTCCAGTTCGTCTCGGTTGTCGAATTCCATATCTCGAAGGTGTGGCTTCAAGAACCTGAATAAGTAATAAACTGAAGGAGCAAGGCCTGGAGGCTAAGGTGGGTGCGGTAGAACTTCCCAAACTAAATCCTGAATTTTCTCACGAGTCGCTCTTGCGACATGAGGACGAGCGTTGTCATTCAAGAGGTAGACTTTTTCGCTTTCAGGACGTTTTTATCGCATGACGGTAAGTTCTACCGCACCTTCCTTATTCTCCGGACCTTGCTCCTTCAGATTATCTTTTATTCAGATTCTTGAAGCAACGCCTTCAAGATATGGAATTCGGCCATCGAGACGAACTGGAAATAGAAAGTGGCCAATTTTTTTCCGTCACAGCTCCCACGGTTCTGGCGGAGAGCAATTGAGAAGTGGCCCGGAAGATGAGGAAGAGCCATAGATCTGAACGGTGATTATGTCGTTGACTGAGATTTCGTTTGAATAAATTGCTGTTATTTTGAAAAGTGTTGCAAGACTTTTGCAACAACCTAATGCTTATTTATTTTAGGTTATTTTTTCTTTTTGCCTACCGCTTCCTAGGCCATCCTGAGGTGCGTACCAGGGCAGACAGGTTTCTGAGAAAAGGAACCCGCCTCAGTGGTGTGTGTCTAAGATCTTACACACGTGTTTAACCACAATGTGCCGCTCGATTTAACGGTAGAAAGACTACTGTTCCTGAAATTTCACGAACGGATCTAGAAATGAGCAATGGGTGTCTAATAAGAGTTTAAAACGTACCCACCCTACAGTTACCATTCGGCTCAATGCCGTCGGAACAGAGGAATACTGAGCGGACTAATCTCTTTGTCGGAAAGAGTGAGGTTCACCAGTGCTTCATCTGGCATACGACAGAAATGCTATACGATAAGTTTCCGCGAAACAGAGTACGATCTCGGCTGTCGTATGAGCCATTCTGCTTTGAATACTCGAGGAAGCAGATTGAGAAAAACCGCAAGGAGTACATTCGGTGCACACTCTGTTTGATGCCGTCAGACCTTATGTCGGAGAAGAGGCCAGTAACAAGTTAAAGAAATACTGTTGACCTACGATTCCTTAATCATCATATTACCCTTACATTGTTTCCTACAACTACATTCCGACTCATCAGAGGTGTTACTGTTCTAATGTAGATGGTGATTATATCGTGGAATAAAATGCAGTGTGTGCTGGATAAGGAAACAAAGAGAAAGTAGACGTCAAGCGGCTCAAGACTTTCTTACCACCATTCATTTGAATGAAGAGGTGAATTAGGATTTCTAGGAAATATGGCTCTTTGCATAGATCTTTACCGGTAGAAAGGTAACCGGTAACTTCTCGTGCTCCCAAAAAATTATTCTTTGTGTATTAGTGTTAGCTTTTCGATCCAGTCCAGTAGTTATGTCTTTTTGCTAAAATAAAAAAACGAGTTTCAATCTTATCTCAAGAAGCTTATTAGAACCATTCACTTTCTTGCAGATCCAGAGCAGTGAGTTCATCCTTACAACTACTATATGAATAGTAAAATCTTTGCCCATTAGTTTTAGACACTAAATTGCGGTTACCTGAAACGTCGCAGTAAAAATGATTCCTAGCAATCGCATCCAGATTTCCTTCCTGATTTTTTGATATATTTCCTTACCATGTGAACAAGTATGTGACATTTATTGCATTGTTTTGGAAATCCTGCGCTTGCAACATGGCTACAGATCGATGTCTTTTCATCGAAGCTCTCGAAACTACCAATTAAATTAAGATTCTTTCCGCTTCGAACCGCTGTAGACAAACACACAAGGTGACATATCCTTTCCACCGTTGTTGTACATACAGTATCAAGATGTCAGATCAAGATGAGTGTCACCTCACACTTTTGAATATAAATAGTCCAAACCAAGAGGAATTCTATTCCAGTTGCTGGGATTAGTGAGTTTACTCAAAAATAAATTGATCTATGTTTTTGCTGGAAAATCTGAAATTTTTGAAAAAACTTTGAATGCGTTTCGATATGCATTTTCGCACGACTACTTCTCTCGAACCGCTGTACTTGAATTCAATCTAAGGCGATATTTCGTAAAGCCTGATTAATTTGCCATAAAAGGTTACAAATGAGTAGCTCAGATTGCCAATAAACTACTGATTTATTGAAAGAAATGTTAATGTCCAGAAGGTGGCAAAATTTCACTCCAAATTAAAATCTTTATACTATACTCTTCATGAAGGTTTACGAAATTGCAGTGAGGATAAGGCTTCCTAGAATACGAGAAATAAACGCATTCAGAATTTTTCAAAAAATTCCAGACTTCCCAGCAAGTGCATAGATCATTGTTTTTTAGTAAAGTTTACTAATACTAGCAATCGCGCCAGGATTCCTCTTTGCTTCAATAATTTGTATTCAAAAATCTGAGATGACAAAAGATCTCGATCGGTACTGTATGAGAAAATTGGTGCAGCAATTTCAGCAACAATTGCAGTTGACGCTTTAATCTCCTTTCCGAAGTGTTCTTCCAAAACCATCCTAACTGTTATCTAATCTGTGTAAAAACATCGAGACCGTTATATGATAACGGTTTTACCCTTCAGTTTCATGAGAGAGGAGGACTGGAAAAATTCTACTCAATTACGTCCACAAATATCCTTTATCACTTGTAAAGTTTAAATTCGCGAATATGGCAAAAGAAATTCGACGACATTGACGAAGACATGTGACATATTTATATATAGTTCTATCAGATATTGTAGCTCGAATGAGTAGATGAAAAAGGGCAGAACTTTCTTGGTGATAAGGCATAATTCCTGGCATCATGGAAGGAGTGTTAAAACATTTCGTAATATGAACTGGAACTCTGAAACCCTGCAGTCATTAGACACATTCTACCATTTTCTACATACCAACTGATGATTCCCAAAATTAGAGCCTAAAGCAAAGTTAATGGGTAACAAGACCTAAATATGCAATCTAGGTGAATATATGCGTGTTCTCACACTTCTATGCAACTGAAAAGGTCTAGAAAGGAGATATGAACCCGATTTTCTA
Organism: Nippostrongylus brasiliensis; assembly: GCA_030553155.1. Taxonomy (NCBI): domain Eukaryota; kingdom Metazoa; phylum Nematoda; class Chromadorea; order Rhabditida; family Heligmosomidae; genus Nippostrongylus; species Nippostrongylus brasiliensis. The sequence continues at coordinate 11,024,617 of CP130733.1, forward strand.
TTTACAATAAATGTTAGGTTTAGAAGGAATATGATTTCCAGAAAAGGTAGACATTCGAGTGAAAGAAGAGTGAGGTGAACATCGGTAATGTAGGACCCGTGTTTGACCAGTGTTAGTTGAGCAGTCCTAAGTTTCGAAGAGGCTTGAAGAACGGCGGACTGAGGCCTCATCGCTTTCGTCGAGTTGACGGTAGAGATCCTTTACAAAATATTTCGTTTACAGGATTTTATAGCTCTTGATACTTACCGAACTCATCAGCCCTCAAATTCTTTGACATCAGTTGTTCACGGCACCTATTGATGGCGCTATGCATTCATCGGTAGCCCTGAAATGCAAAGACGAAATCTCTGTTGTCAGTCTTTTTACAAACCAAATCAATTGATTAACGTATTATCTCTTCACTGATATTGATAAGAAAACCTTGAATCCGGAATCATAATCGCTTGTCAAGTGGCAACCGGACCGTTCTTTTAAACCTCATAACTGACATAAATAGATCTGTGCTACCTTAGCAAATTGTGCTTCGACAAAGTGGACTACGGTAAGGACGAAGGTATAAAACGTTTAGTTTCTCCAAGCAAAGAATGATCCCAGCTCAAGCGAATTGCTCATGTATGTACCTCAACCAGTGAATAGAATCCACTTTTCCTTAGAGTCCATCGGTTTGTCATTTCTTGGAAAAAAAAGTGCGATATAAGAGGAGAAATCCACAAAACTTCTGCTTCACCCCCTCCTCCTAAATGAACATTCTCAAGATCCCTTTGCTCCCCTATTTATAGATTTCAACCTCCAGTACTGAAGTCGTTTTAGATTTGTTCTCGCCTATATTATGTTTATATGTTAGCATAAAAGGTGGCTAATAAAACGTCGTGTTTTCGTGTTGCCGAGTTCTGGTTTGCACGCCATTTTCCAGTCAGATCAACATAGATGAAAAAACAGCAAATACAAAATGTTTTCAATTTCACCGATCTGTTTCAGACTAGGTTTCAAAGACCATGAAAATGGCGAGATAACTTTCTGAAATTATTTGGCACTAAAACTGGAGTTGCAGCAAAAGCGGCGACGTAAATACATACGACGACGGTGTATATGAATGAAATATTCAAAACTCCTCTCGCCCCTCTTCATGAATTTTTCTCCTCATTAGCCATGAAAGAATATGCCGTATGAATTCATATCTGATGTTGTCGAGGTCCGTGTGCCCACCGATAGGATAGGTGACTCGCCTTTGATCTTAGCGGAATACGATCTTGGCTCTCTTGGCTTAACACTACAAATGAAAGTACCTATTTGAATTGCTTTGTATAGGCGCTATCTTCTTCCACCTATTTTATTTTCACAATAATCAACGAGCACGCAATCAAATTTTGCTATTAGCAGAGGCGAACCACACCTAAAGACATGCACGGAAAGTGTCTCTCTCAACAGCTAAATTTGACTGCTTTCCTTAATGTGGTGAAAACATAATAGTAGAGAAGAATATAGCTACATAGAAGCTATCCAAAACACTATTTTCCTGACTCGTGCTCGTGCTCCCTCACCAAAACTACAGAACTTCATATATTATTCGCTGGACGATGGAATGGGAGAAGAATAAAGCAAGAAGCTATCCAAAGCACCACTTTCTCGACTCGTGCTCCCTCACCAAAAGTACAGAAGAGAACCAAAAATAAAATTTCTCCGAAGTTAATCTGGCTGGAAGATAGAAAAAAGGGGAGAGTAACGCAGGAAGCTATCCAAAACACCATTTTCCCGACTCGTGCTCCCTCACCCAAACTGCAGAAGAAAACCGAAAATAAAATTATTTTTCTCCAAATTATTCGCCGGACACCAGTGCTGCGGAGTACATATTTATGCCACTCAAATTAGACTTCCGCTGTTTAAAATGTCAGATTTCATTAATGGACTGCGCTGTAATAATCGATCTATGGTCACGCACTTTGAATAACTCATCCATAGTGTTTTTGATTGGGCACTTCGACAAAAGTACAGAAAGTGAAAGGAGTTCTTCAGACTCAAAAGTTAAAGGGCATATATGTTTATAAGTTGGAAAAGAGCTCCAGACATCCAACAGGCATTTTCAGGAGTGAGTCTCAATTTCTGAAAGGTACGTAGTGCACGTCATTCTTAGAGAGATTGTCGACATTGGCAACATTTTTTATGGAATTCAGACTCTATTCGGCTAGAAACAAAAGGGACAACATTGGTAGTACTCTGAATGTAGATTTTTTGACGTTTTCGTCATTTCTGATTTTGGTATATCCAGTTAAGCTTATTCAACGAAATTAGCAAATATGTGAATAATGAATAAATGAATAAATAAAAAATACTACAAGGCACACTTACACATATCCTGATCGACATCAGTGCACGAAGGCTCCGGTTCAGCCGGCAGCAGGTAGGATCGAAGTATAAACAGTCCAAGTATTGGAATGAGCGTTGCGGCCGATTGAATCTCCTTGATCAGATACAACAAAAGGTTCATCTGAAAGAGAACTATTCAAATTGTCAAATGGTTCCGATCTTTTCTTCTGCAGTCAAGAAAATATAGGCATGTTCATATATTTGAGCTTTATTTTATTTTATTTCAGCATTGTGGTTGGCAGGAGCATGGTTGCCTTGGATTCAATTAAATATCCCTATCTGTTTGACTCAGGAGAAAATGAGCACCATGTATCAATGTAATATCTAGCAGAAAAAAAATATGAATGGTTTGGACGTACCGAAGTCCACATGCCCAGTGAAAAAAGCAATGAATCATTCACAACTGACCCGACATGACAGCCACATTTTTATTAAGAAGGTAGGGATTGATTTATTCAACATGGAATCACTCTAAGGTTGTACTCATGCATTACCAGACAGCAAAAATCATTAAATTAATGATTATAAGATAGCCATTAACTGAAATAACAAATGTACTGAAAACGGAATCAGAACATGATCTGGACAGAGGATAAAAAGATGCTATGAGCTGAGCGAAGGTGCCAGTAGATATATTCTACTTGCCGTACTAGGTACTAGATTTCTCAGAAAAGGTTAGATTGCTTTACTCGTAGTTTATTCATATTCCAACACTAATTTGAGCAATTTTTAATTAGTTGGTAATAGGAATTTTTTCGTTGACTGCACGCAGCTCACAGAGCACCAAAACTAGTGCAAGATGCCCTTTTTCCAAAGATATTTGGACGGACTCGAAGAAACTTGATACTAGAAAATACTTTGATATTATTTGGCTGATCTGAATCAGTAAGAGGTAAATAAGAACATGAATAATAAGGTGGCAGACGATTGGCATGATCGAGGTTGGAGCGAGAGCGACGATGCAGTTCAAAGGGTACAGCGGGCCCGGTTTCCACTGTGTACATGGCGCGATTTCGCCCGCTTAAACTCGAGAAATAACTGGTTTTCGGCGATCGCGAGAGAGCGCCTGCGGCACGCGCCCCCACCTGGAACAGATTCTCACCTATAATGCCTGGGAAAAAGCAATGAAAACACGACGGCAAACAAACAGCCGTGTGACGTCATCAATAGAGATGAAGAAAAATGACCTGAAGCAGAAGGGAACAAATCTAAGAGACTGACTCCAAGCTGTGTTTCTCCGATCACGTTAATCAACTGGTTAGGAGGGCATGCACATAACATTCTTGATATGATCTTACTTAATGCACGTGTCAATGATCCCCTGATACTATCTCGCCTATATATTAATATTAATAAAATATTAATATATTAATAAAACCTATATTATATTAATAAAACCTCTGTTCTTCCCTCCTAAGAATACTGTTCTTGAAGGGAAACCCTATGTTGAAGGAACATGTTTCGCTTTTGGAGGAATTGCAAATAAAAACAAGAAACATTTACCAGGCTAGCGTTTTATCGCTTCAATCGTGGGGTCGTGTACACTTCTGTCCCCAGTTGCAAGGAACGACCGAAGGTACTTAACCTCACAAGCCTGCAATACAGGACGACTAAAGCTGATTTGTTCTTCAATTGTATGGAGATAAAGCCGAAGCCCAGCAAGTATCAGATTTTTAGGCTTGGCAACGTAAGAAAAGGTGGCTTTCGTATGCAGCACCATGAAATTTTAAAAGCGAACTACTTTCAGCTCTTTATCTGTTTGTTTGATAGAACAGCCACATGATTTTATATGCTGCCATCAAAAATTTTTAGAGTCAAAAATGGTCATAATTTTCGAACAATTACTTCATTGTAAAAAGATTTTCGATCGTTTGAACTCTTCTTAACACTAAATGGGCAGTCTTTCTACTCGAGCGTTCATTCAAAAAGGTCTTGAAACGATTCCCCTCTTTCCTCAATGAAGTTTCTTTATTGCTTTACATTGTAATTGCCTCAGTCGGCGTTCACCTGCCTTCCAGATCCATACTCATAAAGCACCATTCTTCGGCCTGGGTGTGGGGCCTAATGGGGTTGACGGACCTGCGAAATTGGTATCCGCTGTCGCCCATCTCCTCCGAGTGCTGTGCTGGCCTCTCACTGCTTTTCGCCACCTGGTTCCCTGAATCACCATAGGAGCTAAAGGGATCTGGAGTTGAGATGTTCTTGTTAGTCGTTTTTTTTTCTTGTCCTGAACGAAACTGCTTACATCAAATTCTGTTTTGTTTTACTAATTATGTTGATGATGCTGTTGTCGTTGTATAATCACTAATGTCATCTAAATGTGTTTCGCTTTATTTTCTAAGTTGTGCGCACTTTAGTGCATTTCTAACAAACAAGTAAACAAAAAATGTAAGAAAGTGTCAAAAGTAAATGATCGTTTGGTCTCTTTCACCCTATGTCTCGCAGTCTCTCAATCTTTAGAATTTGCAAAATTTTATGAGATAACACCTGCTTACCTTTTTCCTTGCCTGTCTGCTTGTAATTACTGGCTTAGATTTGTCTTTCTGTGCATTTTTCTCATTTAAGGGATTTTTTCTTTGCTTATTTTCCGTACTGTTCTGTTGGATTATTTTTCTCACCTGAATTGTTAGCTGTTTTTGCTACTACACGTTTTTGTTTCTTCGTTCATTAGCCTAGTAAATGAAAAGTTCGGAATCGAAATCGTGGTCGATAAGGTCGTTTACAACTCATGTGTCACAACTACAGTAGAAGAACACAGTTCGATTTTTGAAATTCACTAGCATTAATAATTTCTCTTTTATTTTGCGTTTTTTGTATTTCCCTCTGCGCCTTCTTCTTGGTGTTAAATCACAAAAAATAAAAGCCATAAGAAGACTTCAGTGTGCTGTTCTTCTGCCTTACAAGGTTGCTAGGGGGAAGTATTTCATTTTCGGCCTAACAATCTTCCTGTCATCTTCAACCACTAAGCAAACAGCTCAGTGTTAGTAACGTTTCTTGCAGAAGGAAGAAGAAAATCAACAATGAATCTATCGCCAACGGTGCCAAGGTCTAAGGATGAGAGTAATTGGAGATTGTTGAATATACATGTAGGAAGAGGTGAAGGAAGGCTTTGCCAGATCGTTCGTAATGATAAATGTTCTGACAGAGTGGCACAGGTCTTGAGCGCTGGCGATGCCATTTGAGTTTGTTTGGCTCATTTCGAATGACTCCCGCCGACCTCAGAGGACAGGTTTCCCTTTTTGTTGTTCGCACAGGAGCTGTAAGGAATAACACCTTTCAAGTTCTAAGTACTTGGACGAAAATTGTGGTGTGACTTCATTTTTGAAGCAAATCTGTATGTAGCGAAGAGGTAAAAGACGTCAGACCCTTTGGTCGAATGGTTGATTCACGCCCAAGGCCAATGAAGCTCTCCATCGCTTCGAGGTCGAGTGGATTGGCACTAGACTTGCCTGGGAAGATGAAAGCGCGGTCTCTTTCATCAGATGTCCTTGAAAATTATTGTATAGAACCAATACGATTTCAGAAAGTCCCACGATTCTGAATGGAAGACGAAGCGGTAGCGCATTCCCAGGGACGTATCGACTACATATGTTAGCTTCACATTTTGCTGTTTCGACAGTTGCTTATTAGAGATGTTTGTCGCTGCTTCATGCACTGCATGCTGAATTTGACGCGTTTCAGTTGAGAAATACTTGCGAAGGGCACCTAGGGAGGAACTGCCTGTTACTGACGTAATTTGTCAGAACTTATAATCCAGCAGCTAGTTATCAGACTATCGCGGCGGGACCCATATGAGACACCCATTACAAGCATCGCGGTTTTGCTTGTTATATAGTAGGATATGAGGTGGAAATTCGGGAAATTTCGGTTGAAAAGAAAACAAGAATTTCATCAGCTCCTCTGTCGCTGTGGGTGCTCTTGGTGTACGGTAGCAGACTATCGCGGCGAGACCCATATGAGCCACCCATTACAAACATCGCGGTTTAGCTTATTATGTAGTAGGATATATGAAGGCCAAATCCCTGGATTGTTGCTTCAGCTCTACCCTCAATCTCTTTTTCTAGTTATTTTACCAATCACCATGAGTGCCAGCAGCAATCTCTCTTATATGCATAGACTGAATGAATAAATAATTCGACGAACTGAAAAACATTTCTAAAAGCTCTCATTTAGTGTCCACACCTAAGGAAAATATGATTTTGGGCGGCCCTGGAAGGTGGCCACCTTCTGCACCACGTCTACGAGGTAGTGGGAGGGGTAACTTATTTGTAGGTACCTAAGTTGAACAATGAAATTCATTATGTTTTACTTACCCTTCTTCAAATGAGGGATGTGATACGATGAATCGCTCAGAGCTCGGGAAAGAATGGTAGTACAGGCTAGTTGAGTCCCGGGCTCCACATCAGCAGTATCCAGTTTCAAAAGAAAGTTAACCTGGTCCAAGCTTGTAATTCGCATCGATTGCTTGTATATTGTTGATGTTATTTCGGCTATTTACAGATCCTGAAACAAGCGGTTGAATTCGCTACATGGAAATAGGAATCCGGTAGCAGACGGACATCACGGCGTCGATCGCAGATTGCAATCGGAAAGCATCGCCCCAGAACCGCAATCGACTGTAAATTTCTCGCATTGCAGTTTGAGACCAAGAAAACAATAGAATCATATCCAAGCTAATTTGAGGAAATCTGACTGAACCTTTTTCGGTAAAAGCAACTGCTGACTAGGCTTGCCAAGCGACGAAGCTATGCAACATCTGCCAACGTAAAGGAGGCTGAACCACAATTCTGCTAAATATCTTCCCACATTTCGGCCATGAACTTTCGATTGGTTCCTTTCTGTAGGCTTGCTAAGGTGTGCACTACCTCAAACAAGTACCTGATATACGGAGCCCGCCGAGGGACTTGAACTGAGGAAGGTTCTAAATAAAACTAATTTCAAATCCCCGCCGAAGGTAGGTCTTGTCTGGCCCTCAGGCTTCTGGCTCGAATAGGGCTCGTATATGTATTTTCGCAGACTTGCTTACCGTAATTTGGTCAGTGCTTATTGCTAATTTTTTCCGGATGCTCTGCTTGGAGAATTTTTGAGATTCGGTTAGTGCGATGCGTCAAGCACTGCTTTTAGAAATATTTACCGTCAGAATTTTCCTAGCCCCTTTCGAGCCAGACAATAAAACATATGCTTCTTGGAAGGGGTTCCTCGACCAACTGCCTTTTGGGCTCTGGTTACTGGGAGATTTAATGGTATTAGGTTGGTGCAAAGTTCTCGGACATCTGGGATACAAAACAGTTCATTTTATAATATCTGAAAAATAGCAATGAATCATTTGAAGTAGGCACCGTTAATATCAATGGTCTTCCCTTCTCTATACAATTTTTTGACTAGAGCCGAAAATACCGGGCAAATCCTTTTAAAATTCAAGAAGTGGCAAATGCCCGAGAACTTTTGCACCAACCTAATATCATCGTCTCAAAAATCAGAACACAGGCACTTTCGAGCTTCTGTGATGCTGTACTGGTTCAAAATGGGGTTGCTCGCTCACCTAGCGCTTTTCCTAAACCAAAAAATCCAGGCCTCGTGCACCGAATCGTAACAACGGAGGAAGCGAAATAATGCCATTCTATACCATAAAGGTATTCATTATGTGAGCATTATTAAGCCTTCAGAATTGATGGCTGTAAGGATTAACTCTACCAGAGCCGGTTGTGTTAAATATGATCCTTATAAAGCCAAACTCAACTGTAGGCGCTACTCCTTCGCATGTAGAGCAACACCTTTATACTATAAGCTTCGAACCAAAGAGAGGATTCCTGTTCGCTTGCCAGCATTCAAGAAGTTTCTACAGCATCACTTGAGTCCATAGTTAATTACTTCTGCCTAGGAGTTATTTTCGTTCGCCTCCGTGCGTTTTTCTTCCCGTACTAAGTTTCGTATGCTGCTGTGCCGAACGAGGTTAGTCACGTCCGCACCACTCTGCCGGTGGACCACAGGGCCTCTGACGACGACGAACAGGTCGAAACGTAAGGTCATAAATAAATTTGGTTCATCTACTGACCTCGTTCATCTACTGACTGACAGCAGCGCACGAAACATAACATCATGCCAAGGTTCAAGAAGAGAGGACTTGGAGAATTCTCCCCACACTTTTTTGTTTTGATCTAGTTCTCGTTCTGGTTGCTAGCATTTCCTATTGTGATTTTATGTCTCTCCGGAGTGTTGTTTTACATCCTCTTACGCACGACTATGCTAGTGTAATAAACCAAATCAAAAATTCCGCAGTTGAGCTCTTACGGCTGTGGTTTATTAGGTTGGTGCAAAGATGGCATCGGTGTTTGACATTTGGAAGACCATAACTTCTCTTATGCAAATTTATTTGTGGAGAAAATCCCGTTTGTTGCTCTGCAACACCAGCCAATTGCACTCGTTACAGAAGTGCTACCGTTCTAGGGCCATGTTAAAGGTAAAGCTGAAGGTGCCGGCGTTGATCTTTTTCCTAAAGACGCACCGCCGCGCTCGTGTTCCAATCAGAATCGCAAAGGCACAGTGAATGTGTATACGGCTTATACAACCACTATTTGCAGGAGCCATCCGCCATACTAAGTCCCCAGACAAGCCTGGTATCACTTTACCCGGACCTCGGGGAGATGGAGGGCTTGGTTACCCCAGGCGAGGATCGGTCGCTCGACCCAGCTGTCAGTAGCGCCTCGTATTACCGCTCGCCCACGGGCCAATTTCACTTTTGAAAAACCAGCACGATACCTTTTCAGTTAGAATGCACCATGGTAACCTAATCCATGATCAGTCCTACACCCGAGTCAAACACGCGTGCCACTGACAGCAATTCGGATACATCTCGCCTCACTTCCCGCTGACTACTTATTTATTTAATTATTTATTTATTGAGAGATGCAATATAATCACATGTAAGGCGATCATTGTGATGGTATCACCATCGCATCGAAGAACAAAGCATCCTGAGAGTTCACACAGAGATAAAAAATACAATACGAAATGACTAGTTAATGATAAAACAGTTCAAACTACGAAATGCAGTAAGCGTCAAAATAAGGTCGTACTAGCTCCGCGGCACTGGAGAGCAAGGTAAAATGAAGGTAACAAAACGCCTTAAAGAGACCTATAAATTCATCGGCATTTACCTAAAATCCGTTTGAAAGCCGTAAATTAGCCGGAATTTGAGATCGTTTGCTAAACTTCACATATTCAACTCCAGCTCTACAAATGAAGTAGTTGGAACGAGCCGATGTCCTGACCCGAGGGATCCGCAATTTGGTAGCGGTTCCTTTTGTAATGGAATCGCATGTCACGAATAACCTACATCCACTCAGATGGACAAGACCGTGCAGTATTTTATAAACCATATGAAAATCAAACTTTTTCCGACGGAATGAAAGAGTTTCCAAGCCCACACTAGGGCTCGGTATGGACCTGCAGCTTACCTTTTTGGATCTAACAATAAGGAATAGTTTCCTAGTGAAGCTGTTCTGAACGCTCTCTAAGACTTCCATATGTTTAATTTTTGTTGTACTGAAAACTGGGGTGCCGTATTCAAGTATAGGACGGACGTAAATTTGCTAAGTAATAGTAATACTTGCTGCCGCGGCGATTTTTTTCCCTTTTTTGTACCACCCTCAGCCATTATGCAAAAGTATTTTTGAAACCTACATTTAACGCCCTGAAAGACCATTTTTGAAAATCAAAATATTCAATGACTCCCGTTGTAAGGTCTATTCATCGGAGGAGACCAAACGTGGCCAACACGCCCACGGCGCTTCTACTAAAATCGCATCAACAGAGCCTTCTCTTCTTTGAGGACATTTAATTCGTCTCAAGGACCTCTAATTCATCACTTTTTTGTCCTCATCCACACTACTTCTCTTCACACATCTCCTCTTGCACTTTTACTGTCTACGCCCCTTGCAACGAACTCAGCCCTCTTGTCTGCAACGATGCGCTCGATTAGACCATTTTAGACATTATGTGCGATTTTCCTTACCAGTTTTGAGTGTGGCTTAACTATCCCGCTTTTGAGGCTATAAGATAACAAGGTAGAAATCGAAAGATAATCTCGATTCGAGCCTTATACTTTGACTTTGCTTATTCTGGAAACTTTCTCGGATCTCTGCCAGAGCTGAGCTCCTGAATATTTGTCCCTTCTGGTCCGTCCATGATCCTCTCATCCAGCCGGTGCCATCAGGCTTCTAAAAACGCATCACATGTATTAGTTCCAAGCTTGAGCAAGGCTCTTTGCTTCGTTAACATCGGCTTGGGCTCAAAAATAAAATATGTCATGCCAGGGATACCCTAAAAGTGAAAGTAGAAAGAGGAACACCCTTTGCCTACATTTCCTTCACAAATGACCATCTATGTATGTATAGATCCTAAATCACAAGCTCGATTTTGCAACATGTATTCATCCAGGAAATCTTTATACAGGGCGGCCCAAAATTACGTTCACTTATCTTTGACCTGTCATTTCTCTTGACCTACGGGTCAGTAATGAACTGTCTTAATTTCCTACGCTAGCGGTGCTTATGCTTAACTGAAACACCAAATACTCCGTTCCAACAATAACTAACTGCTCAACGGCACCTTCTTATCCGCTGAGGACACACTTATCGAGCGACTAGGCGAGGCACGCTACTGGGACATCATTTTTTCAGACGAAAAAATTTTCACTATAGAAACAGCGCTGAACCGCCGAAACGGCCGTGTCCTGGCCAAATTAGTAGCTGAAGCCAACGAAGTAGAAAGGATCTACAAACGTTGCGGTCGTCTGAAGTCAGTCATAGTTTCGGCAACTGTCTCCTATTTTGAGAATTTGCCGTTGTTATTCGCCAAAAAAGGAGAAAAAATTGAAGCTAAAATTCACTTGGAATACTTTCTAGAAAAGGGTTTGATCCTTTGGACTTATTCAATTTGCAAGGACAAATCAATCATCCTCCAGCAAGATTCGGCACCAGGTCATAGAGCGAAGGTCGTGCAGAAGTTGTGCCGCACCAAGCTTCCCGAATTCATCAGCGCAAAGATATGGCCTTCCTACAGCCCTGACCTCAATTTTTTGGACTACTCTATTTGGTCCTACTCAGAGACTAAAGCCTGCTCTACACGCCATGATTCGATTGACTCGCTGACACTGAGCCTTCTGAAGGCATAGGACGAAATGCCAATGGACTACGTACGTGCCACGATGGATGCATTTCCGCGTCGTCTAAAGGCTTACGTTCTCCTTAAAGAAGGCCGTTTCGAAATCTGATTGCCCAGTTTTATTTGTAATTGGGTTAGTAATGCTATGCTGAAATTGTAGGCTCGGATGTCTTTTCTGCCCGTGATTATGACGATTAATATTTTTGAACGTAATTTTGGACCACCCTGTAGATCGCTTGCTTCATGATTTCGCTCCCTTTAACGCAACTTTCCTCCTCTGCAAGTTGCCACTCAATTTGAGTCTCTTAACAGGTTGTTTTTATCATTTTCAATTTGTGGTTTGTGTCGTATGAAGTGAAGTGTGTTCTATCTTGATTTCCCGTGAGGTATGGTTCTCTATAAGAAGCGGAACTAATTAGAACAACGCCATTCGCTTGCGTTTTTCATGGTTGTACTGGATTTAATTGAAAATTGCAATAAAATTTGTGGTAGCAGAAAATGCCCTATTAGATGTTCCTAACCATGGAAAATCTCTGTCCGGATCTATGGGTATCTGAATATCTGAAATATGACATGGGACATATAAATATTTCTCGTGAAAGAGGACCATCTAAGGGAGTTTTTCGTTTTCCGCTGGGACCTAATTAGACAGATAAAGATTTCTCGTGAGAGAGGAGCATCTAAGGGAGTTTTTCGTTTCCCGCCCGTGTAGAGCCCTCCATAGAAGCCCTTTGTTTTGTAGCGAATCGCCTTGACAAAATTATCTCGATCTATCTGTTACTTTTCCTAAAGAGTATGTGGATAGGGTAGTCTGGTAAGGAAATGTAGAAATAGAAAAATCGCATCGTTGTTAATATAAATGCATGAATAACAAACAAATTCGCTTCACAGCTGATTCGGAAAACTTTCCTGTAGTTTCGCATTCTTCTAGATTCTTCTAGATTATTGTGTTTGATGAGGCGCTTTATATGCTTTTCTAGTTTTAATTACATTTATAGAACACACGAAGCCGATGATGCCAGCTTCCGATCCTTATCCAGATGTTATCCCAGTGCCTTACCAGGTTTTTTATATCATCATCCCTACAATAAGTATAATTGGAAACATGTCCATTGTATACGTGACAATTCGTTCCAGGTATCAATTTCTATCATATATATTTAAAAAATCCGTAGTTTATTCAGAGGTAAAGTTCATCGCATTAATAACAAGTAATAAGTAAAGTCGACAATAGACGAAGGACAGCAGTGCGAGCAAGCCGGACTTCAAAGAGGGTTCAGCACAATCGATCATATCCACACCGTGATCAGGCTCATTGAAGTGTCCCGAGAGTACAATACGCCGTTATGCCTCACATTCATCGATCTCAAAAAGGCCTTCGACTCTGTCGAAACGGAAGCGGTGATTGAGGCTCTGTGCAAACAAGGCGTCTCCACTCAGTACCTGAACCGTGATCGCATTCTACAACAACGTTCGCATCAACGTGAAGAGGGGTTTACGCGACGATGATACCATATCACCGAAGCTGTTCAACGCCTCTCTCGAGAACATCATGCGAACACAAGAATGGGACGACATGGGAGTGAAGATCGACGGCCGGCAGTTACACCATATTCGTTTTCACATCTTTTACTCATAACACCATCTATTACCCAGGCAGAACGCATGCTGGCCGACTTCGGTCATGCGTTTGGGAAGATCGGCTTGCTGAACTTGACGAAGACGATGTTCATGAGGAACGGATGCGTTTCTGACGCCCCATTTTCGCACAACAGAACGAATGTCTTCAAGTGCTCCAGCTACGTGTACTTGGGTCATTTCATTTCATTTATTGAAGTCAGAAGAATAAGAACAATGACCAACGACAATTATTGAGTCCTAAGAACAATAAACAAACAATATTAAAACATTAGGATAACGTGGGCGAAGGAACACTTGCAAGGCCAATGCCGTCATTATATCCGGGAACAATTATAATGCGCATGCAAGAGTGTTGAAGAAGTAGTGAAGAAGAAGAAGAACGCCCGACTCCGCGCCCATCTCTTCGACTCTACGGTTCTTCCTGCGTTGACGTACGTTTCAGAATCCTGGGCGTTACGCAAGCACGATGAACGTGCGATTTGCATCGCCCAACGAAGATAGAGAGGAGGATGCTCGGAGTGACTCGCTTCATCCAAGCAAGAGACGGCATACGGAGCTCCGAGTTACGTCGACGGTCGAAGATCAGAGACGCAGTCGCACGGGCCAAGTTGTCGAAGATCAGGTGTGCCGGACATGTAGTGCGATTCCGTGACGACCGTTGGACGAGAGCCGTTACTGACTGGACTCCACGGGACGTCAGAAGAACACCAGGTCGCCCACCTTTGCGCTGGTCGGACTTCTTCGTCAAATCCCTGAACGATCGATTCGATGCTCATCGTGTTCCTGGGGCAAGCAGGACCCACTGGCCTACCATGGGGCGCGACAGGGACGAATGGAGATGGTACTGGCGTCCACTCGAGCAAATCGATGATCAATGGGACGATATGTGATACAGGTGAGTAAGTAAAGTAATAACAACAGTAAATAGTAAAGTGAAAGAGAGTGAAGAACCAGGTTCAAAGTTACGATATTGTGAGCTATTTTTGTGTCAAATGTAACTCTGTTCTCATATTTCAGATCACTGCGAAGCCCTTGTATTATCATCATTGCGTTGATTTCAATGGGCGATATCCTTCACATGCTCGGACACTATGTTATGATTATATCTCATAATGTGTAGGTTTTTGTCCATACTACAGATTTTTTACTCTCTCTTTCCTTATTTTTATTGTTTTTCGGGAAATGCGAGCAAGGATAGAGCTGCAGTGGCAAAAACAGCACAGCGCGGTCAACCTCTAATCACATTTTGAACTGATGAATCTGTCCGTTCCAATTTTAGCACTTTTAAATGTACTTCCTTTAACAAAGAAACTAAACAAAGGGACTTCACCAAAAATCATTGAATTTTTAGCCCTTCTGGAGCACAACCTTCCTCTCATCGAGAATTTCCGTCCACTCGATAAAAATTTCAAAAAGTCAAAAAAAGTTTTCCGAAATGGAACACAACAAGAGTATGAATGCCAACTGGTGAAGTCAGGATAACGTGATCTACTGTGGTTTACAGAGAACTTTTAAAAATTTTAAGTTTGCAGTGGGCGCTTCTTGCCAAATTGGCGACCTAATGAGTTGGACCTTACTGTTTCGTACTTCGTGATTACAGGCTGTCTGTAACTAATTCATAACTGACGTTGTACACTGCTTCAATTTTCCTAAATCAATTTTCGACAGTAAATTCAGAGTAGGAAGCATTTTAGGGTAGATGATCACCGACTTCGTCAAGATATCTGTGTTTATTGGCAGATCTTACCGTTAATCGGTTTGTTCTACTCTTCATTGATGCTACTCCAAGTGGCTATTGATCGCCTGCTGACACTACGGTCTTTGTAGTGAGTTTTTTTCTACAAATCAGTTGACAAACTAGAACGGGTCATTTTTCAATTACAACACAGTCCTTCAAAAGTCACAAACTTGACCTTATTCAATTCTTCTGCCTTCCGGGCTGATATTTATTAGGGGTTCCCCATATAACTCCCGACTGAGGTCTCACTGTATGCTCGTCGTATTTATGTGTCTGTACGCTACTTACATGAGACCAGTTGAGAATTCATCATTTCCGCGTATTTGAGAAACATGCTGAATCCTCAGGCTACCTCAGACCACTTGCGTGTCGATGTGTGCCGCGCTAATCTACGCCATTTCTCTTGTCCGAGAAGTCTGGGCTCGATCGTCACGCAAGATGAGAACTATGTCTTCTACATTAACCCTGCCAAGCAGCTAGTCTGGGTGAGTCCTGGTGATCCGAGACCGACCTTCGTTCGATGAGATGAGCATGGCGATAAGCAACTTTTGAGCTTCTGGGTCTGCGTTTTGCTGGAGACTATTTCTAAAGATGGCCATGATGGATTCCGTAACCTTAGTGAACGAAATCGAGGAGGTGGATCAGCGACTCGCACTTATTCGACCGCAACGTTTCAAAAGACTGATCATCTTCGACAACGCCACACCTCACCGGGTAAAAGTAACCCCGCAGAAGCCTGCTCAGCTGGGGTACGTCCGTGTACCTCACCCACCGTATTCACCGGACATCTCTCTATGCGACTACCACTTCTTCTTTAGCCTGCAAGACTTCTTGGCTAGAAGGAACACAAGAAGCCAAGCGTACCTTGAGAGGCATGTCAACCAGTGGATCAACTCCAGGCCGAAGCAGTTCTGGAAGGATGGGATCAGAAAGTTGGCCGAACGATGGCAGCAAGTCATAGACCTCAACGGAGAATACATCCCTCAGCACAGTTGAATTGTATTTAGGTTATTGAGAAATAGAAAAGTTTGGTGCATTTTCCTTGATACTTTTGGCCCGCTCTAATAGTTGGAATACTATTTAAAATGCAGTCGAAACGTTTCATTTTTTTTCATTTTTTTTTCAAAATGTTCTGCCCCTTCAACAGAGGCAGAACATTTTGAAAAAACAATTATCAACATAATGTCGCGGTTCGAGAAAAGAACTCCGGAAACATTGTACTTTCTACTTTTTCAGTACAAAACGCTCTCAGATGAGAATTAACCAGCCTCCAGTTTCTATGAGGTACCTTTTCAGTAAATTTGCAATTGGTAGCTACAAGTCGGTCTACATAGCTTTTCAAGCATTGATTTCCGCACTTTTTGCGACCGCCATGGTGGTGTGGATTATTTTAGAACGTGATCCAAAGAAGTAAGTGCGCAATACCTTATTTTTTCCAAAACCTACACTATTTTACATTTTTCCTAAGCCCACATTAACCTACACCTTAAACCTGTAGCCAACGTATGCACATCAACTACCCATCGTTTTTCTCATGATGAAGAGAGAGAGAGAATTACAGGGAAGTGGTGTGCGTAATAACGGCTCCAATTATTGGTGCGGCGTATCAGTTCTTCGTCAACTCGGGCATGGTTATCAGTATTTTGATGTTCGCCAGTTATGCTGTGTTTTTGTGCTTCGTTAGGAAAGTTCGAATAAGTAAGTGTCAGTTGACGTAGAATCTATTATAACATGAAACATGCACTATGTATATTCATCAAAATGAATTCACTACCCAAATGTATCATGCATTCACATGTCCATTCATAGCGTCCTTCTCATTACGGACCTTTCATTTGGCTCCGAACGTGTTTCTGTTTCTAGAGTCTCTTTGTCTTGGGGCACTGGGCATCCTTCTTCAGAGGAATAAACCCAAGAAATACGAGAACGAATACGGTAGCTTGTGCATTCCGCATTTTTCAGATCAAGACAATATGAGGCACATTTATCGTTCGTTGATTATTATAAGTCTCAGCACAGTATTCGGATGGTTCAGCACGGTTCTTATTGCGTTCGTCGGCAACGTTTTACATTCGCGAATCGACCGTATTTATGTCAATCTGCTCGCGGGGCTTTTTGTAAATTGTGCATCTGCGTGCAATTTCTTCGTCTACTACACGGTCAGGTGAGAGACAATCTGTTCAGCAGGAAATCGCACGTTGCTCTTGAATCGGCAGTTCCCCAGCCGAAGAAAGCGAGAATTCCAAATATGTGACGCATCGTCACAAACTTGACCTTATTCAATTTTCTGCATTCTGATAGTTGGAATATTATTCAAAATACAATCGAAAAGTTTCATTTTACAACAGAGGCAGAAAATTGTGAAAAAACAATTATTAACATAATGTCAGTAAAAAACGCTCCAGATGAGAATTAACTAGCCTTCAACTACAGTTTCTATGATGCACCTTTTTCAGTAAATTTGCAATTGGCAGCTACAAGTCGGTCTACATAGCTTTTCAAACATTGATTTCCGCACTTTTTGCGACTGCCATGGTGGTGTGGATTATTTTAGAACGCGATCCAAAGAAGTAAGTGTGCAATACCTTATTTTTTTCAAAACCTACACTATTATAAATTTTTCCAAAGCGTACATTAACCTACACCTTAAACCTGTAGCCAACGTTAGGCACATCAACTACCCATCGTTTTTTCATTATGAAGAGTGGCAGAATTACAGGAAGGTGGTATGTGTAATAACGGCTCCAATTATTGGTGCGGCGTATCAGTTCTTCCTCAACTCAAGCATGACTATCAGTATTTTGATGTTCTTTAGTTATGCTGTGTTTTTGTGCTTCGTTAGGAAAGTTCGAATAAGTAAGTGTCAGTTGATACGTAGATTCTATTATAACATGAAACATGCACTATGTGTATTCATCGAAATGAATTCACTACCCAAATGTATCATGCATTCAGATGTCCATTCATAGTATCCTACTCATTACGCACCTTTCATGTTGCTCCGAAAGTGTTGCTGTTTCTAGAGTACCTTTGTCTTGTGGCACTGGGTATCCTTCTTCAAAGGAATAGATGTCGTGTGGCACTGGGTATCCTTCCTCAGAGGAATAAACCCAAGAAATACGAAAACGAATACAGCTTATGCATCCCGCACTTTTCAGATCAAGACAATATGAGGCACATTTATCGTTCGTTGATTATTATAAGTCTCAGCAATGTATTCGGTTGGTTCAGCACGGCTCTTATTGCGTTCGTCGGCAACGTTTTACATTTGCAAATCGACCGTATTTATGTCAATCTGCTCGCAGGGCTTTTTGTAAATTGTGCATCTGCGTGCAATTTCTTCGTCTACTACGCGGTCAGGTGAGAGACAATCTGTTCAGCTGAAAATCGCACGTTGTTCTTGAATCGGCAGTTCCCCAGCCGCAGAATGCGAGAAATCCAAATATGTGACGGATCGATACTATGTGTGGAAGATGGAGGTGCTTGCCCTGGTTTACTGCGTAAACTAGTGTTTTCAAGCAGACAACCACTTAGCCGTTACCTTTTTGGAGCCTAGGCAACTTGCGCTTCTCTCCAGGAGCAAGTTTCGATGAATCTTGGCATAGCAGTGGTTTCGGTTGGGTTGTTTTTGGTATTCCCCCACGCTTGAGCACTGTCGTCAACGCCAGAGCCTGGAAAATCAACGACAGCTGAGACTTACCCGCTAATTCATTCAAAATATCCAATCCATGATAAGCAATAGTTGTAAAAAGACGAGGTTGCGGTACTCTAACTGGGCTAGAACCTTCCAAAAAAAACTATATCACGGGGATTCAAATGCGGAGATGCAGTCTGAAATCTCCGCTGAGACCTCTCCTGCAGGGGTCATTTTGAGCAATGACCACGAATCTGACATTTGTTTTCGAAATGTCGAAATGATTTAACAATGGCCTCTCATATCACGTCGCCCAACTGTGCTGGCGCGCTCACAACGATACGGGTGGTCCTCAGCCGAAATTTATGAAACTGACATCAACATTTATGAAACTGACATCAGCAGCGATAAAGAGAAAATGAAATGAAAAAACGAAAGAGAAAAATTGCAAACGAAATTCAATGAAATGAAAAAACGAAAGAGAAAAATTGCAAACGAAATTCAAGATAACTTCTATAGGCGGAGAATGATCTCCACCGGGCTGCTACAGTTATAACGATATCAATGATACGGGAGTACTCGGATGAAATTCCGAAAACAAAGGACAGCAAGATTTGTGGTCAACGCGCCAGATGTGCTCAATATACAGCGTTTCGCAAAAAAATGAACAAGAGCGGGTCCAGTCACACTTCTAGGTCGACTTCTGAGTAGGTGCAATTCAAAAATACGCTTTTTGAAAGTTTTGACTATTTTTGCGGAGGTGCAAAAATCCTTTCGTGCTTACTGCAGAATGCAATCAGATCGCGGTTTAGACAAATGACATATTATATTAGCTAATCTTAGATAATCTTTCTCCATGAAAGTAAAGAATCATGTATTTACACAACAGTAAAGGTCAAATTGTTCTGAATAGCTATTTCCATACTATCGTGCACCCAGTAGACCTGACTGTGACGTCAGAGGCCTGCTCAAGTTCGTATAAAGTGAACTCGTTCTATCAAAGAAAGTTCTGGAGCAACTGAAATTCCAGTCCAACGTTTGCAGAGGCTCTTAGTTGAGGAGGAGAAGAAAAGGATGAGAGAGAGAAAATCGACGGGGATGGTGCCTAGTAAAGGTGTGGAGGAAGAGAAAAGTGCAGCAGTGTATCGTGCATCCGGAGAGTCGCCGCCGCTGGTGGGGAGCTCTGCCGAGCAATTTGAAAAAAGTCTAAATAGCCAGATTATTAGCACCACATACGAGTGGAAGGAAAGGAAAGGAAACGCCAACACCAACGTGCTGCTTACCTTCTAAGTTAGGGCTCCGTCATAGTCCAGTTCGGTGCCATATGCTACTTCCTCTTAGGTTAACCTATCTCTCAAAAAAAACCTATACTTCCTTTCTCTCAACATTCACTATATTTTCAGTACGGAATATCGCCGCATATTCGACTACCATCTCTGCATCGGTCGCTTCAAGAAAGCGATTGGATTCAAGGTGACGTCGGTTTCCACAGAAATGCCCCTCTGCATTACTCAGCATCACACCATTGGAAATCCATTTTATCGAACCTCTAAGGATGTGCATTAATATTACATATATGTTCCGATCTTATTTCTACCAATAGAAAGTATGGAGAGGAGACCCAACCCCAGGCAACCAAACCATTTCACGCGAGTTTGCATGTCAATTATGTCAGGACCGACCGAGCTATTCGTAAAAAATGGAAGATATGACAATGATAACACGTCAGAGTCGACATAATGATGCGGATCACCACACTGCACCCTCCAACCTACATAGCGCCCAAACAGCTGGACCCAGATTCATCACTAGTTAACCCCGACAAGCCCTGAGGTATACCCCGCACGGCGCGCAAACCGAGATTCATGAACGCGCGACGGGGTGTAATCAGAGTTTATCTCAGGTCTATTACAGCTCACGATAAGGCGGGGTTTTGGAGAAAGCGATTGCGATTTACGCCATAAGCCGTCGAGTTTTCATATGGTGGCCGGCGATCACGCACGTAGCTAGCAGAACAGCCAGAGTAGAACAGTAAATAAATAAATAAATAAATAAATAAATAAATAAATAAATAAATAAATAAATAAATAAATAAATAAATAAATAAATAAATAAATAAATAAATAAATAAATAAATAAATAAATAAATAAATAAATAAATAAATAAATAAATAAATAAATAAATAAATAAATAAATAAATAAATAAATAAATAAATAAATAAATAAATAAATAAATAAATAAATAAATAAATAAATAAATAAATAAATAAATAAATAAATAAATAAATAAATAAATAAATAAATAAATAAATAAATAAATAAATAAATAAATAAATAAATAAATAAATAAATAAATAAATAAATAAATAAATAAATAAATAAATAAATAAATAAATAAATAAATAAATAAATAAATAAATAAATAAATAAATAAATAAATAAATAAATAAATAAATAAATAAATAAATAAATAAATAAATAAATAAATAAATAAATAAATAAATAAATAAATAAATAAATAAATAAATAAATAAATAAATAAATAAATAAATAAATAAATAAATAAATAAATAAATAAATAAATAAATAAATAAATAAATAAATAAATAAATAAATAAATAAATAAATAAATAAATAAATAAATAAATAAATAAATAAATAAATAAATAAATAAATAAATAAATAAATAAATAAATAAATAAATAAATAAATAAATAAATAAATAAATAAATAAATAAATAAATAAATAAATAAATAAATAAATAAATAAATAAATAAATAAATAAATAAATAAATAAATAAATAAATAAATAAATAAATAAATAAATAAATAAATAAATAAATAAATAAATAAATAAATAAATAAATAAATAAATAAATAAATAAATAAATAAATAAATAAATAAATAAATAAATAAATAAATAAATAAATAAATAAATAAATAAATAAATAAATAAATAAATAAATAAATAAATAAATAAATAAATAAATAAATAAATAAATAAATAAATAAATAAATAAATAAATAAATAAATAAATAAATAAATAAATAAATAAATAAATAAATAAATAAATAAATAAATAAATAAATAAATAAATAAATAAATAAATAAATAAATAAATAAATAAATAAATAAATAAATAAATAAATAAATAAATAAATAAATAAATAAATAAATAAATAAATAAATAAATAAATAAATAAATAAATAAATAAATAAATAAATAAATAAATAAATAAATAAATAAATAAATAAATAAATAAATAAATAAATAAATAAATAAATAAATAAATAAATAAATAAATAAATAAATAAATAAATAAATAAATAAATAAATAAATAAATAAATAAATAAATAAATAAATAAATAAATAAATAAATAAATAAATAAATAAATAAATAAATAAATAAATAAATAAATAAATAAATAAATAAATAAATAAATAAATAAATAAATAAATAAATAAATAAATGTCTCATTGTGTAGAGTTTGCATGAAACCCCGTTCTTCACGAGATTCGCGGTATCGCGTGAGTATAGCACCGACGAGGTATCGGAGACCGCCCGTTCTGTTCGTGAATTCGGGCCCTGGTTAGGAAAGAAGATGGAGTAGAGATCCTTTGCCGTTCTGTTTGCAATAGCTGAAAGAAGAAAGCAGGTGCATATAAGGGAAAGACTTCTTCTATTCATCCAATCTGACGTTTTCTCTTCAATGCTTTCTTATTGTATTCACATTACCTACGGAATAAAAACGAAACATAATAGCTGCACGTTAAACCTGATATTGGAGACTTCATTTACTAATTATCATGGACTAAGTCCTTTACAGTCATGAGCTATTGTACATACTACGTCGTTCTACACAACAAATGAGGAGGCTGTATAATGTTGTTCTTGTTGCAAAATTTTTAGCATATTGTCTGCTGTGGTTATTTCTTTCGTTGTCAAAAGGGGTGGCATATCAAAATTATCTCTTGGAATTATATCAATTCTGCGTCTTTCGACGTAACATGCTTATAGTTCTACAGTACGGTCGCTGATTTTTGCTGAGTCCTCATCATATTTTCCTTTAATTCTACTTATTTTGACTGAAAAGACTCGGTTGAGATCACTGTAACGTGGTCTTCTAGTTTACAGAAATCTCAGAAATTCTACAATGTCTAAGTGCAAAGTGATGGCTTCTTGGTCTCGCAGGTGTGTTGAGCCAATAAGGTCGACCTCATTATAACGCAATTCGTAACTACAGGCTGCGGGTAGCTGCTTAACTGAATCACCCCTACAGTTGCCCTATTCTTCAACGAAACCAAATTCCGACAGTACAGTCAGAAAGTAAGAGAACGATTGCTCACGAATGGTTTGTGTTACCCTAATACACACCTGACTTCATTTCTCTTTATCCTTTTACCTGGTGGCGAGCATTGAATCTTCGGAAGTTAGACATTTCATTTGTATTAAAGAAATTCTAGCAGCTTTACTTCGAATAACTGAACCAGCCAAGACGATAGTCGGAGCCTGGAAAGCCAGAAGTGTGTGATATTAATCTACAAAGACTATTTCAAAGCCGAGATTAGTATTGTGTCGGGCGTTTGAGGTTCTATTAAGGGTGACGTTATAACCTAAATCTGGCAATCCTTGTTAGGCAATATCTCATCATGTCCCACTGCTTTTGATCAATCGATGCAGTTCATTCTGTGAATACCGTGGTTATTCACCTGTTTATCGGAACAGAAGCAGCTCCAGCGCAGGCGTTCGTTTGCGTGGGAGCTGAAACCTGATACTACACCTTTCTTACCCACTTGAGCTCCTGCTTGTGCAATTACAACCACCGCTGAGCCAATAACAGCTGTTGGATTGTAAAAAAAACATGAAGAAACTTCAAATTCAGTGATACTTACCGACTATCTTCCAACGGCACCAGGAAGCCGCATTTATTCATACACTATGGCGTTGGTCTCTCTACTCTTGAGGACTGCGATTTAGCATATGTTGCTAAAGTTTCACTTTATTTTAGGTTTTTGTTAAAGTTGAGCACAGTAGGGTTGTTCAGTATATCACTCATATCTGTTTTACTTGGCGCACGTATCAGTGCAAAATAAATAAATAAATAAAGTTCGAATAGTAACCACGCTGATTCGCTATTTTGACGTCAGTTGTCAACATTCATTCACTTTTTCTCTTCCACTGAAAGTCTTTGAGGCATCTAGTGGACCTGTTTGGTATAACTGATCCTAAATGAGATAATGTGTCTGGCTATCATGTATCGTTCAAACTTAATTTATTCCGCACTGTCTGTCAGAGCCGTGCGCCTGTTCACAGAGCTTTTGACTTTTTCTTGCGAAACTTCTCTTCTTGTATGCAGTAGGAGTGCTGAGTTGAAAGATAATATTTCTCTTCAACCAGTTCTAGTGACTTCCTCTACTCCTTGCTTCATTTATCTCGTACAACTGCTCTTATCAGAGCAGCAGTACGCTCTGGTCGATATAGGGTGTTCTAGTAGAGGGAACCATTAGTAAGCCAAAAGTAATAAGTATTTCCATTTCTTTCCCACATTACTCCCATCTGGGGTCCCATTGTATGCTCGTCGAATTTGTGTCTGTATGCTACTTACTTATTGTCACTTGAGACATCATCACTTCCACTCTTTTCAGAGACATTTGAATTTTTCGAGAAACAATGATGTTTGTTGCATTTTTCTTATTGCTTTGCCCCTCCTCTAATAACAGGAGGAATTCGACGAGTACCAAAGTGTTCACATCAATCGAGGAGCAGTCCATCTTGTGAATACCGTGATTATTCATCTGTTTATCGGAACAGAGGCAGCTCCAGCGCAGGCCTTCGTTTGCGTGGGAGCTGTAACCTGATAGTACACCTTTTCCTATTCATTTGAGCTCCTGCCTTTGCAATTACAACCACTGTTAAGACAACAATAGCTGCTGGATTGAAAAAAACATGAAGAAACTCCAAAGTAAGTTAGAATTAGAACCATGTTGATTCGGTATTTTGACGTAAGTTGCCAACGTATTATCACTGTCGAACATGCAGAACATTAACGTCCTCGTAGAAGTCACTATAGGAGAGGAAAAAGTTGGCCCCTTCGAGTTTTCTAAACACCTCATTCAGCTAGAGCTGCCTCGAGGGTGAAAGGTTGTGGTCGGAAGGTCAGATTAGCCATAGGAAACCAAGTCTGAACCAAAAAAACAAGTAGCAGCTTCAAAATCACGACGAGGTTTATAATTAGCCGAAGAAAACGACTTCAGTGGCCTTCAAGTGAACTTGGGTAAGATCAGGGATCGCACGCACCCTGTATTCATCCCCATTAGAAGGTTAGCTTTGCCTGCAAGAGTTTTATTTGGACTATCTGCTTTTGACTATTTATGACTTCCTGACTTCCTTTTTTCCTTCTTAGTGCTGCTAAAGGGCTTCCATCATGGATTATCTCACTAACTTCATTGATTTGTTACTAACCGTGTTGTTTTTCTTTTATTTTGTTTTTTTCTGTAATACTAACATTATATCCCAGTCGGCTATAACGCACTGGATTCCAATGTTTAGCCCACTAGGCACTTGAGAAAAAATAAATCAAAATTTATGTTCTTTACTTCTTCAAGATGGAGGCGTTTGAGCGGATAGTCTCCTAACGTTTTTCACCCATGCAATTTCGAGTCAGCTGTCAACATTATAATGCCAAAATTTGTTGATGGTTTGGCTTGGTAGCTCCACTGAATTTTTAATTTCTTATTTTCGAATTTTGAAACTTCTCAATCAGCGACGAGGGTTCGGATCCCAGCCGAGTCGTCATTCTTGTCATTTTTGCCATCGGGAAATCAAGCGCTACTTCCAGTTGTCTGTAGGAATTTCACAATTTCGACTACAATTGGCATTTATGCAACCACTAGTCAATTGCTCTACGCGGTTGCATTCTTCGCCATCGTAATTCAGTTCGCGATAGGTCTTTGTTGACAAGCAACTGTCCTCGACATTCCAATTAGATTTTCACCCGTTTGGGAGTGCCGCTTTTCCCATCATGAACTGGTCTCTGATCGTTGCCATTTCACCTCAACAACATGTCGGCAATAAAATTTATAAACAATAATAAACGCAGAAAACCTCAAAGCGCATGAATCATGCATAAAAGATGAGTATAGAGAAACGAATGATGGGGGAATTAACAGGATTTGAGAACAAGACGACGACGATAGCACGCAGAAGGAACGGAGTGGTTAACATTAGTAGTCGTGTGGATGACGACGACGACGAAGATGAAGCAGCGAGAATTCGGCAGGAAAAGTAGCGCTGGGATGGGATGGATGCGGCGGGTGGTGACGGTGTCTAGCGGGAGATACGAACTCGGATGGTTTAGTGGATTTGGATGCCGGTGATTTCGACGTCACCGCCGATCTGAAGTCCATTCAGCTCATGGGGCTCGAGTCGATGAGCGTACGAGGCGAATCGCTCGCCGTTGACCATGATCTGCAATATCAAACCATTGGCAAGGAAAATTTTCAGGTGATATGCGGATTAGAGGATGCAATCAGTACAAGAGTTGCACTTTTTGTTATTTTTGGCATCGTTAAATAGGCGACGATTGTTTCAGAATGTGTTTTTGAGCACTCCATGCTCGAACACCAATTCGAGTAGGTTTCTGGGTATAAATCTTGGGAAATTGTTTTTCTTCGGCTGCACCTTTATACCCACATAGCACTGAGTTTTTCGATTAAACGGGCTTCATTTATGTAAACCGCCGCTCTAAAAGAGTTTATCGTGTGAAAGCCACAGAGTGCAAGATCATAAATGAGAACAGCTCTAACGAGGGAGATCAGTGAGCTTCCCCTAAAGATTCTCGTCGAGACCTACACGTTTCGGTAGAGCATCGAGTGACGATTACAACAGTATAATTTGTTTCTGCTACCTGCGAATGGGTGGCCCAAAAAAGGCAAAAAACCTTGACAACTAACATACGCACAGAGGACAAAATCTACTAGCACTATCGTGAAATTCGTTTTATTACCGCTTTTTGCGGGTTACTGGCATGTATACTAGAACATGATGTTGCAATGGTGGTGCTAGGTTCATGGAAAAAACCACATCTCAGGCGGGAATCGAACCCGCGTCTCAACCTATCCGGGATTGTGCATATCTGCTAGCAATTATGCATGTGACCCATACCTACCGTAACCAACCCAATTCCATCCCATGTTCAGAAACTAATGTCATATTCGTGATCAGCGCCCCGAATAGGTCCCGATGAAAATCTTTGGGGGAAGCTCACTGACCTCCCTTGTAAGGGCTGATTTCTGCAAGAAGAACTTATCTGTTATAAGCTCTAAATACCACATGGTGGTAATTCACCCATGAGGGTAGGTTGGCGAGACGTCTTTCTTTTCAGAGAGCACTTTGGGGACTACCGTTCAAATTTTTCACGTAGAAACAGAAAAACCTTTCAAAAGCCCTTCCCAGCTGGTCTCCTGAATTTTCTTCCCATATAACTCTCCTGAGCTATACGGGCCACTGTAAAGGATTAAATGAGTGATGACTGTTACTGAAGTTGTCAGGAATCGTTCAGAGCCCAACATTTTGAACGCACCCTAATTACGCTCTCAAAAGAGAATGTTTCAGAATGGCTACGTATTTCTGGTTTAATTACAGAATTTTGAAAAATTCTCCAACACAATTCGTAGGTTCATACAAAAATTCCACTTTACTTCTAGAACAGGAGATGAAGGCTTGTTTGTTTTCGTTATTCCTATTTTTTACTGTGTTATAGAGCCACTCCTAAAATGCTGAAGAGTCCCGAGAGAAGCTTTATATTTTCTTTAGCTTGTACATATTAAAGGACGGAACGGTTTTTTCATTTTTCTCTCTTTTGTTATTTCAGTTATTTTTTTTGCGTTCTGAGAAGAAAATCATGATCGGGTCTCTGAAGACGACAAATAGGTCTAAGCACCATGGGAAGTAACAACCGAAAAGGCTCACCTGGAAAGCGTACTCCTCGTTCTTGATCTCGAGGTCGAAACCGACGGCCTTCTCGAACGGAATCTTTCCTTCGCGTTCCTCATTTCCCCATTCGTTGCTGATCAGAGAGTTGCGGACCACGGCCTGGACGTATAAGCTTCAGTATTTTCAACAACACTAAGAAACTCAAACTCTTTCTCCTGTTTTTTTAGCTTTTTGATACTTTGGAGCGTGTTCGTTATTCTGGATATCCTTTCGACGATCATTCTGAGAGAATTTTTCTAGAACATGTTCAAGTGCTCACCTTCTCATCGAATCTTGGGTTGAAGTGGAGAGCGATGTCTCCGTTCTTCTTCAGAAGGTTGATGTGGAATCGCTTTCCCTTCTTCTCCGGCATTCCGTAGAGGAAGAGGCTCTTGCCAGGGGCGAGGCCCTCGCCAGCCAAGCCGCTCTCGTAAGGCACTGGCTGAAAGAAAAACGATTAATACATCTGAGCGTCAAATTCCTCCTCTCGAAAGCACTTACGTAGTATTTTCCTCCCCAGTGAATATGGGTGATGAGGACATCTCCGTCAATTGAAAAGTGAGTGATGGAGGAAAGTGGAAGGCGGTGCTCGTACTCCTTCAGTTCCTTCTGTAAATGAAAAAGAATTGAATGGGACAACTTTCCATAACATTTATACTATATTTTCAACATTTAACAAATTCTCATTCCATTCAAACAGAACAATTCCTTCTCCAGTTCAATCCTCCAAAACTTGATAATTGGACTCTAAATTCTAGCGGATTCCCTTTGCTCAGCCAATAAATAAATAGATGGCAATTAAATACGTCATTCAATAAGTATATAAGTGGAGCGGGCTTACTGGGCTGCAGAGCCGGTTTTTCCCATAACAAAACAAGGATTAGCTGCTGTTGGCGACGCATTAGCATTAATTGATGACTTGCTGCCGTCGGGTATGAGCGCCAGGGAATTGTGTAGCCCTGCGTACCCTAAGGATGCCCCAGAAAAAGCCTCATTTGACCAAATGGATTAATGATGAGGAACGAAAGATGAATACAGCACGAACAGCACAATTCTTCGAAATAGAATTGCATAGGTTTAGTTTAACCATAGCCCTTTTCTTGCTCACTACAAGTCTGATTCGAAGACTTGCTACTAATATGACAGAGCAACTCCAAAAGGAGGGATAATGAATGGAGATTGGATGCCTTATAGATCGCCAGACATGCTTATCGACTAACTCTGACTTGGGTAAGAAAGCTAGTTTTTTTTTTACCCAGATACAACTTTCGACGACTGTATGGAGCGTTCTGGCCCATGTCAATCAGGGTGTGTGGGTCGTTTTAAGTCAAGATTAATTTCTAGTCAAGATTATTTTTAAAAAAATAATTAGTTAGTCACTGACAGGTTCTATTATACCTTGATAAAGCAAAAATAAGTGCATATGCTGTCGAAAACTCTCTTTTCACGATGATTTTACCCTTAACCACAAACATGGAATTGTATAAAAAATGGCACATTTTTGGCTCTCGATCTACATGGAGAAGCCCTTGTTCGATTTCTACCCACTACATTATGTTTCATTAGAAAACGTTTTCTAAAACTGCCAAACCACACCTGGTCAACAAAGATCTGGAACTTGCTATCGTGAGCTCGGATGCGGATGTCGATGTCGTCTCCCTTCTTGTAGGGGTTGCTCTTTCTCTCCTCCTTTCCCCATTCTCCCTTTGCAAATGAATTACAGACGATCTGCAACATGGAGGTTTTTCCATAGTTTTGAAAAAGCGGTCCGTCTGGCCATTTCTTTGTTTCAAGGCCGAACAGTAGTAATGGCAATCAGCTTGACCTTTCCATAAATTGGTCAGCGTGAAGATAATGCACTTTTTTTGCTCTTATAATTCGGTTTTTGTTGCAAAAATGTATGACGGTTATCGATTAGATTAAAAAGAAGATTACTGACCTTTCCTTCGTCGAAACGCACACTGACATGAAGGGGAACATCGTTTCCGGAGAAGTCGGCACTGGCGTTGTGCAGATTGATGGTGAATCTGGAAATGACAGATTCTTATGTGGGTTGCATTAAATAATTGATTCCAAGCCATTAGAATCCAAACGACGAGAATCAACTGAGCTGGAAGACTTTAGGCAGTTTACAGAATAAGCGAGGCGGTCGAAATTGTCGTAGAGCGCTGGAAAAGCTTTGACGAGCTAATGCACTCACTGCGCGGCGCTCTTCTTCAACGCCCTCCTCGCTCTTCAAATCTTTTCAGCTGTCCCGATTCTTTTTCGGCTACATTTGCATCAATTTTTTGCTTTTTCGCATGACAGCCAGCCCAACACACGTCGACGGCTTAGTGCGGAAGGGTGGATTATACGGCATTTTCGGGACAAGTACGACAGCTATACAAATGCCTGGGTAGTAAAACAGACGCATTCTTGATCAAATAAGTTTTATTTATTTGTTTATTTATTTATTTATTTATTTATTTATTTATTTATTTATTTATTTATTTATTTATTTATTTATTTATTTATTTATTTATTTATTTATTTATTTATTTATTATTTCAGTTCAACGCAATTCCTTTCACAAGCCAATTTTTTTCAGGTTCTTTGGTTCACTACTTAGGATGAGGGGCCGCCTAGCTCTAAAATTGGAACTTTGTGTTTGAGATTGAGTTAGAATTTGTGAATATTAAGTATATAATGCCAACATGGTGCCATGTTCATCCCAAAAATGGTCACTCGAACCTGATCAGGACACCGTGATCCTTCGAAATAAAGCTGGGACGCAGGTTCGAATCTTGTTTGAGTAGCCATTTTTGCGAAGGACATGGCATCGTGAGAACTTTCCACAGTTTACAATAGAAAACAGAACTTATCGAAAACCTTGGGTAAGTGAAAATGTTGCACTGAAATTGTACCTTACTAGTCATAAAACTCCAATATCCAACCCTTTGGCACTTTTTTGGGCTTAGGCAACAGTTCACCTTAGCTGCCAACTGCCTAAGGGGTAAGCGTGATGTAGTGGTAAAAGGAGCTTCTCCCAACTATACGATCAGGCGATTGATCCTCGCCCCGACTAATCCAGGGTTCCATTTCTAGGAAGTCAGCTGAATTGGTACCGTATTCATCCGGGAAGGTAGAGACACTGACAAGAACAGCGGCTGATGCTCGCAGGTCATCGTTCATGCAGTAAAAGCAGTCACCATTTATCACTCTGAATTGAAGACGAACGCGTGGCGCATTCTTGAGGGTCAATCAGTGACGATCACTTTCCTTTAGCTTTCTAAAACGAATGCAAACGCAATGGAACATCGCTTTACCCTCATCGATGTTTACCAACTACTAGCCGAGAGTCGATATCA
The DNA here is from genome assembly GCA_030553155.1 of Nippostrongylus brasiliensis. Classification (NCBI taxonomy): domain Eukaryota; kingdom Metazoa; phylum Nematoda; class Chromadorea; order Rhabditida; family Heligmosomidae; genus Nippostrongylus; species Nippostrongylus brasiliensis. The sequence goes on from CP130733.1 coordinate 11,055,486, forward strand.
AGAGAACCAGATTTAGCACGCGATTATCGCCCTCCGTCGGAATATCACGCACAGCTTAAACGCTGATTGCTGTTAAAGCCTGACAACAACTACTATTTTATTCATTTCAGTTTCTAGTTCTATATAGTAGAACAACTTCAGCTGCGGCTATTAACTTTACAGGATTTATCTGTTCCGAACAACAAAAGATTCTATTAAATACTGACTCAAAAACACGTACAAACAACAATGCCTAGTATTTTACCTCGGTATCCGAAAGCTCTACAGTTTTGTTCTTAAAACTAAATAAACGCCGAAACCTTGAAGCGCTCACATTCTTCACCTTCGGTTTCTAAGCAATAGTAGTTAAGCGATAAAGATGATGGTATGATAGAGAGATCGCTAAAGGCGCGATATCGCACTCATATTCCATTCAGAATCGTAGAGGGACTGTAAATGCGCATTTGGCCTGTGCAATGATTTCCCATGCTGTGTATTCACCTTTCCAGGTACTAATTTACCTAATCCCTCAAAGATGGAAGGCTTGGTTAACCAGGTCGGGGATCGACCGATCGACTGTGTGGGTGTCAGTAGCGCCTCTTACCACTAGACCACGTGCCTGTTTTGGATTATGCAGAGTATTTATTCAAGGATTTTTAAAAAGGTGTTGATAGGTTTTGAATGGGTTCAATAGCTACATTCTGAAGCTGAACTTCCGTTTCTACAAACTTTAGAAAAGGACGGCACGATGGAGCACTACTATTCAGAACGATGAAACTACTCGAGGGATGAGGGGCTCCGTGAACGCCACCTAGAAAGGGGAAGCATCTGAGGGTTTTTTTTTCATGCGTGGTCGTTCCATCCATCAAACGGAAACGCCGCGCATAAATTGGTGTTTCTGTGGATACGCCAATATTGATGCCCATTTTATGGACCAAGCTACCAATTTATTTTCTGAAACGATATTTTTGGAAGAAATCACACCTCGAACCATCCCCACCTTATATCGCATGTGTAACTGCTCTTTGAACTTAGCATGATTATTTGACCGATATAAGCTAGCCTAGATGGAATTGTATATAAATCAGTTGAAAAACTCCAACTGTATAATGAAAATTAGTAGATACAGCCTTAATTTGGATTCTGAGTAACCGCCTTCGTCAGGGACTCAAATTTTTGCAGTTATCCTTGAACTTAGGTAGGAATATGGCTCCATACCTACCTTAGCTATCAGTAAGGAAAATTTCATCTATTTTTTTGTTGTTGCGTGACAGTGGTTCAGGAAAGCATTTATGTCATTACCCCTCTTTTCCCTTTCCCCTCGTATCAGCCCCCACTCAATCCAGTGCAAAAACTATGACAATTGCTAGAAGTGGGAGAGGATAAAATACCCGAGTAAAAAGCTCTCTCTACGGGTAAGGCCCGAGGGAGGTACTGAGCCTAACTTTCGAATGACTTCTCGTAAATCTAACTAATCTGCAGTGACGTCGTTGAAACCTCAATTCATGACAATTCCCCAATAAACCTTAAAAGTGAATGGTGTCTCGATAAGAAGTATAGTCGACGCCGTTCGGGGCCCATATTTACCTAAAAGTCGATTGTTTATCGCTTTGCCTTTAACCCATTAAATATACATAGAGTAAATTACATATGATCTCAGTTCCAGAGTGGGATAACGTAGTTTTGAGTAGTGGTTGTCGAAAACAATAAACGAAGAAGGTATGAAGTCGGTAGTTGAAGCAAAACCAAGATATTGGATTTCTTACACTGACAACAATGCCGAGATTCATCGAGAGCCGGACGTGGGAACAAAGAAGGGTATGGATCCTCCCACGATGGAAACGAACAATCCATCTGATGGAGGTTCTCCGCTGTGCCAGTTCCGGCGAACTTTTAGCGACCATGTGGGTTTCCAAACAAGGTTTCCAGAGTGGAAACTCGGTTATGAAAATAGTGTATGCCGCGTTGATTCGGTTTTCCCCTTGGATTCCAAAATTACATGTTGGTAAAGCTTGGTGCATTTCAGACCGAAGCTTACTAATCATATTATGTACTCATTTATTATTATTTATCATCGATTTTCTTACGCGACCATGTAAATATCATTGTTCAGAATGAATGGGTATGCAGGCAAGAACAGGATTGACTATAATCTAGCCACCTTTTCTAAAAAACATTTTGGCACCTTGATTCGAGGACTGAATCCAATGCGCTACCATTTTTCCGCAAATTAAATCTTTTCAAAATGCGACCGAGATGGAAGGCACCGTGAGACGCCTAGAGGTCGTGACTAGCATTCTGACTGACGACAGAAACGCTTAGGCGACCTCGGCCGATCGACTTTTTTTCGCGTTTTGTGAAAAAAACTCAACTTCGAAGCCGCTACACCATACTCACTGCACGATCTCTGTTTGAACAAGCACTGGTCGCCTTGGTGGAAGTTTTTATTGTCCTGATGTCTAGTATGAAGCCTTTGTCGAAGGACGACCACCTGTAGACCGACATTTTACCCCGAAATGGGACCCTACGACACCCTGGAGATAAAGAAAGCTTCAGAATATCGGAAAACGGCAAAATATGTTAGATACAGTCTATCTGGTAAGTTGCTATATCTCACGGCTCAAATCAACCGTACTGGATCCGATTGGTTGGGGGTAAGAGGGGCTACTAAAAACCGCACGGCCGAGCGATCTATCCCCACCCGGACTCGCCATGCATTCCATCCCTCCGTGTCCGGTATATTGGTACCAGACTTGTCTGGGAAGGTACCGACTTGATATAGCTGCTGGCTCTCGCAAGTCATTATGTAGGCCAAGTATTACTGAGCAGAAAAAAATCGTTGTCGGTGATGCTATTTTTTCACTTTTTCGCTTTTCACTTTACTAGCCAAAAAGGAAATTTGAAGTTATGATGGAAATGATTCTCTTTTGAATACTGTGTAACATTCTGCATAAGCTTTCGAACTCAACTTATAACAGTCGTTTGAAAAAACGGCACGAACTTATACACCAACCTAATATTCATTCGACATGTCCCTACGAATCTGTATTAGACAGCGTCCCTGAGAGACTACCTTTACCTTACCTTCGCGACTAGACACCTGCTTTGTTAAAATGACAAATGTGACGCTTGCGCCGAAACCGTCCTTCCTAATGACTTCCCTAAGTGTGTATTATATGCAAAAACGAAGAGGCATAGAAGCTCAGCACTTCGAACTCGTTTCACAGCTTCTGATTCCGATTTCGGTTACCGTCGTTCACCGCATCTCCCTCAACTTCATTACCGGATGAAGAGCCCTGTCATGCACATACGTTACCCCGAAGGACTGACATTGTCGGCTCGGTTTCGGGTTGTTTTTGTTTGTCCATCCACTTCATCAACCGCGAACGACAACGATTAGAGAGCTTTTGGAGACGAGGAGACGAATGTTTTGCATGTGGATTGAGGGTTGTTCTGGGTGTTTCCTCTAAGAGGGGGCTTTGTCTCAACTCTCTACTCTGAGTGTCACCTCGATCGCTACAATTTGTCGGTGTGTTGCTGGGTTGGATGGGTGGGTGTAATGTGGCATTTCGGAGAGTCTGTGGGTTGCGCGAGCGCACTCCTCCGTCAGCTCGCTATCTTCTGGTGAACTGCGTCGCAAAACCGGTTCCGTGAAACCTTCTCTCATCTCGGGTAGCCACCACCATCGCCGATACCGACTAAATTCCACACATCTACGCCGCCACAGCTAGCCACCCGATCGAGCCGTAAACATGTAAAGATTTGACGGTTTGAACGCACTAAAAGGCGGTGAACGTTAGCCAGAAAGGGCTTAGAGCTGCAATGGAAGCTTTGTTTTTGTCATTGGCGGAAAATGTCCCTCATTCTTCTCTCATTCCACCCCGAAAATGATCGAACGAACACCAGCCGCACACACCCTTCTGCTCATGCATAATAAGAACACTCATTGCGTTGCGATGGACGGATGGAATGGAATGCAAAACGAACCGAGCAGTGACTCAAACCGCCATCCAACAATGTGTGTGTTTGCTGCTCACACATAACAAATTTGATTACAGAAGGCATGTATGTTGAACACTACCGGGGCGTCAGGTCGAGATTGGAACGTTTCCAACCCAACGGTTTTCTGTGTGAAGAGGTTTATGTTGCCAACCCACGACGAGCATGGTCTCACCAAAATGGATCCACAACAGTGCCTTCTGATTCACGAAAAAAGACAGTTACGGAGTGAATAGACAATTTTTTTCTCTTTGTTGTCGAGTCAGTTGAGTAAGTATGAAAATCTGGCTTTTTCTTAACCAGAAAAGACACTTGAAATAAACTATGTTTCATTCTTTTTTAAAACTGTCATCACACATGGATTCATGCTGCAGGGGGGTAAAGGTAAGGTAAAGGTAAAGGTGCTGGCGTTGATCAGTCACCTGAGGACGCGCCGCCACATTCGTGTTCCATTCAAGTCGTAGAGGCATGGCGAATGCATATTTGGCCTATACAATGACCTGCAGGGACCAGCCTCTATACCAGGTCTCGTCTTTACCTTCCCAGACTAGTCTGGTACCAATTTACCCGACCCCGGAGTGGTGGAGGGCTTGGTTAGCCCGGGCCGGGATCGATCGCTCGCGGGGGCCAGGGGGGTGGATGAAATAACAATTGAAGGGAAAAAGATAGAGGTGTCGACATTGACCAGTCCCCTGAGGGCGCGCCACGCATTTGTGTTCCATTCAGAATCTCAGACGCATGTTGAAAACGAACTTCTCCTTACAATAACTAGTTGAGGATGGCGGCTGTGCAGATCAGTGTCTTAGCCTTCTCATCGTCGGGTAATTTCGGTCCCAATCGCCAATTAGCAATTGAGGGATCGCCTATTTATTGCTTACTTTGCGTGACCTTTTTACACAACCACAAATGCAGAAACTTTCGTATTTCTCGCCGACGGGACGTTCAGTTAAAAGCCTCAAAGGAAGAACAAGAGAGCAATTTCTTCGTCTAAAAAATGGAAAAGCTCACCGAACAGAATCCTCGCCGGTCTTTCCCTTAACGGTGAGCGTCTGTCCGGGCTCGAAAGGCTCGGTCAGCTTGCTTCGGTAGGGAATCGGCTGGAAACGACGACGATTAGTAGAAGCTAACGATGGAGTGCGTGTGTGTGTGTGGGGACGGGGATTCTCAGTGAGAGGCAGAGCAGGCGAGGAAAAGTGCTGCTGAGTGGTAATCGATCTCCCACCCCTCTACATGGTCGTCGTCGTCGTCGTCGCCGAAGACGAGGCGAATACAAAAAAGAAATTCAAAGAAAGCTAAGCGTCGAACGCCGCAAACTCACATAGTTCGTCTCGAAGGCCATGACGGTTGTTGTTGAGGCTACCTGAAAAACGTAATAGCATGAATTCCACTGTACGGTTGCCAACGAAAACACGATTCGACGAAGCTCATTGAGTGAGTCATTCAGCGAAGAGAACAAGAGCGAGAGGGACAGATCTATCTAGTTGACAATAAAACTCCCCTCATCCACCACCAAAACACATGAATTTCCTATGGGAATGGGGCCGGCGTCGGGCAGCTAGCTGTTTTTGAATTCGGCGAAGAGCCCGGCAGCGTTATGCGGACGACGATGCGATGCTGAAGATGAATGCCCTGTATATTTCGGGAAAAACGACAGATACGAACAGGGGGAAAATCGGCTGGCCGCATATATTGTTTGTGACATTTGACGGGTAGGTGCCGTCAGTTGGACGTTTGCGATTCATTTAGAGGCGGAGCGGGGCGGAGACCCAATTGATCGGTAAATAAACCCACGGAGACACGACATTGATGCGAAATGTTCTCAGAGAGAAACTGAACATTTCGAAGAACAAGATCAGAGGTGCAGATAGTCGCAGAGGGATTGAAAAACCGCCGCGAAAACCATAGGGGAAAATAGACCAGTACAAACTAAAAATTGCTGGTAGCGTAGATCGAAAAATGGAGTGTTTGAGGAGCTGAAAGTACTCTGCAGTACACAGGACAACGAGAACTAAAGGATGGACGCCACGCCCATAACAGCAAAAAAGGTTTTATAAAAACGACCCAGACACAACGGCGTTTCAACAGGCCTCTAAGGGAGGAAAGGAATTGTCACAAAAACTTCTCGGCTGAAAAACATCGTTTCGGCTCGAAGTCAAAAAATGGTGGCAAAAACTGTAGGCTGTAAGAAAAGCAAAAACTGTAAGAAAAAACGGACAAAGATGGGAATCGGATAAGAAATTTGATCGGAGGGTGTAGAAGAGGCCGAGGAAAAAGAATAGGTGTCGGTAACCCTATAAAAAATCTCTGAAAGTTGAAAGAATCTAGATTGCACGGAACTATTCTGTATACTACCGCTTCGTCCAATGTTGGGGTATTGCGAATAAGTTAGCATCTCCAAATATATAAATCTAGATTGCTTCAAAAGAGCTTCTGAGAATGTAGAAATCGCTACCTGATTCTTCACCTAATCTAGTTTCGAATGGATAGATTCAAGCAAGAACTCAGTGCGATAGCGATAATCAAAAAACCATTTCTTCTTTTTGTCATATATTCCTACTAAGAAAACGAATACGGCGCGAAAGACAGCCAGAAAGAGAAGGCTAGCCATTACCTCTAATGGTAAGAAGGCGTCTACATCGGCCACATTCCTGATTAATTTCATTCGGTCGCCCTAATCAGGTGAACTTTGCTCTACGACAGCCTTTGCTATCTGAACGAGGGAGGAGTCGGAAGAGCTGAACTTGCTCAGAGCTGCCCCTGATTCCCATGAAACGTGCAGTTGAGGTAGACGTAGAACAGATAGGAGAATAATGACGTCGGGGAGCGGCGGCGAACTGGGCCGGCTGCCCGACCACACAACTGCCACCAGCCATGCCTCCCCTCGTATCTCTCTCCCCGGTTGGTCGCCCCCATATGCAAATGAGAAATCAACAGGCTTGGCGCCCGGTTCCCTTCTAATCGTCGGCGGCTCATTCGCACATCGTCCACGTCTGAAATTGCCCCGATGAGAATTCTCGCACAGATTAGAGAAGGGCGCATGATAGCAGAAGAATTTGTCTCTGTCGTTTTTCGTCGATGGAATTTCATGAAAAGCGCTCTAAGTTGGCACCGATGGAGGCATCTGACCATTTTTATTTGTAAGCACCGTACTTCGCTGTCCTGGGTTGGTCAAAAATGTGGATCCATTCTTGTGTTCGATGTGGTCAATTGGTGAGGAAACATCGGGGGTCTATGGACAGCATACTCTAAATAAACCTCGAAACATACCCAAAATGGCCAGCAAACCTTTCATGGTCAACACGCGCAACGATCGATTAGTCAGAGTCAGAGATTTTGCAGAGGCGAAGGTTTGTATATTCCGAACAGCAGACAAACCCTGATTCATCAACACGCTCTAGGGCTTATCCAATTTATCAACTGCTTAAGGGGTCTAATATATCTGACCGGCGCAGCGAGGATTCGGAAAACTCGGACTGGTAGCGACATATAGACCACGAATAAAGCCTGAGAAAACTGCCACCTTTGATGATTCCCGGTTTAAGCGCCAATCGTGCTATCCGGAGCGCCACCTCGTTAATGGATTGTGTTATGGGCCCCAAACAACTCCCATAACCCCATAACCTGGCGTGCGTGCTATTCGATGTTTCCCTCGAATTTACCATTGAGCGGGACCCAGAGCCGCGCGAAAAAATCTCTCTTGGTTCGAATTACAAGACGGAGAAGCGTAAAAATCAGTGCGTTTGAAACTGTATGCTTCTGTGCCGGACGAGGTTAGTAGAGTGAACCGAATTTATTGGCCTAGCGTTTCGACTTGAACGTCGTCTTCAGAGGTCTAAAAAGACGACGTTCAAGTCGAAACGTTAGGCCAGTAAATTCGGTTCACTCTACTAACCTCGTCCGGCACAGAAGTATACAACAGTGACACCATCATGCCGAGGTTTCAAGAAGAGAGAACGTGGAGAATTCAGTGCGTTTGAGTTAAAGAACATAGAACAGTACTATTGAGCTAGGAGATTGTGACAGGGTGGAATTGACTTTAGCCAGGACATCTCGCTTGCACAGCGTGTGTTGACTTATCCTTCGTGCCAGAAGTAGTCGCTCTTGTAAATTAGTCTCCAATGAGAGCTGGACCACAAGGCATAAGCTGGTACGAAAACGGTTTTTTAGTTGACGATGTTTAGTGCGGCGAGATGCTAGAATAGAAGCTCACTGCTTGTCTCAGAACCCCCCCCCCTTCCCGATTTTGAAAGCCTACATTACCGCAGGATAAGGATGTAGTGAGCGAACGACCGAGATTGACAACGCGTCATTATTCGGCTTATGTGGTGGAGACGTCTTCAGAGCCTGGAAGGTTGTATTTATACTTGAGAAACTACTCGCGCTAACAATATTTCATCTTAGAACCGACGATTCTCAAGCCCAGAAGAACGGGAAGACAATGTACAGCAAGACACTCCTTCCAGAATCCGGCGAGGGCGACATCGCCGAAACGTAAGCCGAATAATGAAGCGTTTGTGGTCCGCTCACTGAATCCGTATCCTGAGAATATCCATGCAGTGGTTTACTGAAAGTCGCACTTGAAGTGTGCTCAAACTGCCCCCGATTGAGAGCCTACTCAGAGTTAGTGCTAGTACAGGATGTGGTCAGAGCTTCTTGGCCTTCGTCACTCATCATTCTGGCAGTTCACGGGTCGCTGACCTGAATCCAAATTTCAGGCAAAATCGACATAGAAATGATAACTTCAAAACTCTGCTGAAAAATAGGATACGTGGAAAGAACGCCCCTCCAGTGAACACAAGGTCATGGTTTCGCCCCTTCCATTTTTCTATGAATTCAATTGAAAAAGCAGATCTTGACTCCATTTAGAAATGGAAGACCGCGCCGTCTCACTCCGACCAGACGACAAATTATAAAGGCGGAATAACGAGGTAAGAAAACTGTGTCGTTAACAGATTTTTTTGTCTAAGACGCGTCCCATGCTCGTCTACGGTCGTCATGGAGAAGTCATTCCTTATGATGCGCCGTCTGCATTCGTTCCGCAAATACGATTACTCTCGCAATTATTGGATAGCACACGGGGAAATTGCCGATGACCTTCGCTCCTGAAGGAAAACTTCTTAGGACAATGAAAAACCGACCGGAAGTAGGCGAAGGTACCCACAATCCTCAGCAAGAGATACAGTTATTGATAACGTATTCGTCTACTTAAAATGTTTTACTAACTATCACATCTTGATCAGTTTCGAATCTTTTGAGCAATTCACCTTTGCTTGCCTTACATTCGCATTTATTGTTAGAACCCGGTGCACGTAGCAAATAAATAGGTAAATAAATAAATATGCAGTTAGGAATAGATTACGTATGTGGTCATAAGGAAATTATTCATAAGGGAGTTCGCCTTTTTTCACATAAGGTATCCTGAAAAGAAGTAGATCCAAGAACTACGAATTAAAATTCAATGTTTGGAAAAAACACTAAGCTTTATCCTTGAAAGCTACAGTACTCTAACTGTATAAAATCAGATCAATGGAATGATCGATGGAATGGTTTAAGGCGCAGACAAACCCCAAGATACTTGCTGCCCCTAGAATGGTGTGGCCGGTGTTGATCAGTCTCCAAAAGACGCGCCACGCATTCGTGTTTCATTCACTACCGAGAGATGGTTAATGTGGACTAGGCCTATACAATGACGTGAAAGATCCGCTGCTTATGTGTCTTGACCTTCCGAGACAACTGCGTTGCCAACTTATCTGACTCAGTAGGGAACGAGAGCTTCGTTAGCCTGGGCGATGATTAATCGTCGCTTGGTAATGCAGGCGCAAGAGGCGCCTCTTTCCCCTGCACCACACGACGCCGGAAGCAGCAGTACTACCACGGATTAGTACGGTTTCCTTTCAGTAAAAGTCTACTTTAAAGTGCTATGAACCGCACAGGTCTTTCATCTGCTTTCTCATTAACAGGAGGAGAAAAATTGATTCCAAAAATTTGAGAGAAACGGGATAAAAGCGAGTTCGTTTTCATTTGCGAAAATGCTGGTTCGTTATGGTCGCATCATCATGTACATCATGTGTCTTGTAAATGGAAGACGAATGCATGGCGCGCTCTAAGGCACTGTCCAAGTTCACCTAACCTTCACGTTCAAGTGTTCTCCCTCAATCAGGGGAAGAGGTATCGCATAGAAACGACTGAAAGCTAACTTTCATCTGCGAAAAAAAATCAGTTTCTCCCTGTTATTAACGGCCTTCGTCGGATAGGGGAAATATATTCTCTCTAGGACGCCTATGTAAGCTACCCTGGAGGCAAGAAGAGGTGTATTTAGAGCTTATTTATTTATTTATTTATTTATTTATTTATTTATTTATTTATTTATTTATTTATTTATTTATTTATTTATTTATTTATTTATTTATTTATTTATTTATTTATTTATTTATTTATTTATTTATAGCTTATTCATCAATGGGTCAAAGTTCTACGCTCCAAGAAAACAACAGAACGATAATCTTAACAGCGCAAGCTGTTCATATAACTGCCATGGTTGCAATTTTCGTCCTTCTAGAAATCCAGTGAGATTTGGCTGCGCTTTTCAAAGCTGCAAACGACAAAAAGCTGAGTTTATTGGCACTATAGGTAAAGAATGCGAACAATACTGAAATTTCTAGTAAAGCTGTGAAGATCTAAACCAGAACTATGCTGGCACACGACAATTGCGAGAACAATGAGGATCGGCTGAATGTGTGGCGAAATGTTTCGCGGGAGAAAATGCAATTTAAGCCAGCTGTTTGGACAAGTTGTGCATCGATTCCGCAGCAAATCTGCCCTCTGCATCGGCTAACAGCGATGACTATGGAGCCGAATTACAGGAAACGACCGGACGAGGGCTGAATTGAGTAATGAGAGCCTGCCGAAACTACCAAAAGCTGGGAATAGAGGCAAGTATTCTGGAGCCGATGGACCGTCGGTTCCCCCTGGCCACGAGGAAAATGTATGGTACCAAAGAATTCGTAAGGACTACGCATATTACTCATATGAATATTTGGGATTCTTCTTGACTTTGAAATCAGTGGACTCCACAGTGGTGTGGTCAGTTAATTTCAAAGTCAGAAGGTCGAACTTACTAGGCTAGCACAGCACTACTGCATTGAGCTTTGTTTCACTGAGTTGTTCTCCTGATCCTCCTAATTCTCCTCTGTATGCCACTGAAAGCATTCCGAACAAAAGAATTCCGGTTAGAAATCCACGAGTTAATCCCGAAACTCGAGGCATAATCATGCTAATATGATATCCGCGTCCTCCGCTTAGTCAAAATATTTTTACTGGACTTAAATGAGGTCCGAAATGTAGTGTAGCGTCAGCGGAAGACGCGGGTCAGTATAATACGAGGATCACACGAACAGGATTGATATATATTTATTGTGGAAGTCAGAGGCACAACAGACGCATGAGGCGAAGAAGTAATAGGTACAGACAGGATAACTTTCCCCCCAAGATGAATTAACCCATGAAAAGAGAATAATCAAATAAGAGGATGGACCACCAGCCCGGGTCCCAGCGCGCCGATCGTTTCTCCGGGTCCTCTTTTATACGGCCCGGGGCGTTTTAACGCGTGGGCCGACTTCTCGGAATCTCCCACGCTTATTCTAGAGACTAGGTGTTCTGCGGAGGCGAGAGAGAAACTCGCCTCGGCTCTTGGTCTTCGATTCCAAGAAGTTCCGTGTTAATGACCTGCGCCAGCCGGGTCGGCCAACTGGTCGGCCAACTGCCATGGTGATTAGTCTTTCGGGCCCCAACTGCTGCTCCCGAAATACCCTTTTCAATATCCCTTCTCATCTTATATTTCCTTGATTTTGATCCCATCATGATCCTGACATCCCCGGCCTCCCACAAGTTCCGGTCCCCGGAACTAATGTATGAGATTTCGGAGTTTTTTTTCAGCATTTGGCGTTGAACGGAAGACGATGGCGGTGGAGGCGGTGAAGATGTCGAGGCTTTTCGCTGTCGGGGGTAAGAACTGTAATTATCGATTGAATTTCAGATTAGTGTGAGGTGAAAGGAAAAAATTGGAAAAAATATCAGCAAATTATGGTTTTTTTTTTGATAAAAATTGTGGGTTGAACTGGTTTTGGTTGGGTAATTAAGGGTGAAGGTGATAACTTTGGGTTCGCGAGCAGTAATGAGGCGTGTGTGTAAGAGAAAATTGGCAACTAAAAGGTTTGGAGTGCACGTGAAGATAGCTAAGGGATTTGAATGTGATTTATACAATACTGAAGAAAGCCGTGGATTCGATCTCACCCAGGCAAGGTGAGAAAAGCACTGGTTTCAGCGACCTTTCAAGGTTGTGTTCTTCGGTATGTTGTAATGAAGCAGCTGGTCAGATGATAGACCTTCGTCCTACAGTAGTGCGTTTTGCAGGCGCAAGGAATAGGACCTTTGACCAAGAAAGCAGCCGGCAACGGGGTGGGAGCATGTGTTTAGTCTTGTGAGGACTGCGACATGGATTTGGGTCTTGCGTTTTGTTGGAAGCTGGTTTTTCAAGATCTGGTGCTAGAGCACTTGCCGTAAGAAACGCGTACTAGAAGTCAGGCGACATCTGAACCAGTTTATATAAAGAAATTACCGAGGTGAACATTGCTCTTGTTTTGAAGCTGTACTATGTGCCTGTACTACAAAACTGTTTGTAATGAGATCTAGTCCATTTGGCTTTTTGGAAGAGGTGAGGGTTTCATCATTTTCAAATCCGCTATATGCGCCTCACGTGCCTTCCATGCCGGTTGGTATCTTGCCACAGTCGGGTGAGAATCCGATCCTACGGAGACGATGTTATTATACATATCAAATGATACGTTGAGGCCTTGAGAGTTTAGGCTTCGAATGAAGTCTGTTCCGAGAAGTAACGGGGCGGGACATTCGTTATCCGCAGAAACATGGAGTCTATGATCTAGTTGGTATCTACCGATGTGTATGGGTAGGGTCATAGAGCCGAGGAGGGAGACCGCGCTGCCATTCGCGGCTTGGGCTTGGGTGGGTTTCAGAGAGTATGCCTGGGAGAGATATCGAAACGTATTTGCGGTTGTGGCTTTCATGTATGAAATGGTAGCTCCACTGTCCAATAACGCCGTGATTTGGTTATTACCGATATGGATCTTAATGTACGGAAGGGTGGAAGGGGAATGCGTAGAGAGTTGATTCACGGCGTATATTCTAGGAATGAATAAAGGTTGCTGAGCGTTCTGAGGGGTGTGAGTTTGGAGGTTGTTTATCAGCTGATTACGGTGAGTCGGTAAAGCAAGATTCTGAGCCAATTGGATAAACGTGTCCGTTGCTGCAGTTGTGGTTCGTTGAAGGCAGTACAGCTTAATGGCGCAATAACCGATATAAAGGAGGATGGCTATTGCCCCAGGAGGTATTATGACCCAAAGGGCTAAGGATTTGAGAGACCAAGTTATGCGATTAGCTCCTTCCGACAGTTTTTTGGTGGTGGCTTCATATACGGAGTGCACAGTATCGGTTATGGAGGTCTTAATTTTGTTAAAGTGTGCTGAAATGGTGCGGCTAATGGCGTTACGCTTGTAGAGTTTATTGAGGAGCCCTAGATGCTGTTGGCGTAGGGTGTGAAGTTGAAAGCGGGAGGAATGCGCATAACCTTCGGTTTGTTGGGTGAACAAGTACGGGGCGTTAATCAAAAATGGTTTAGCGTTTTTGTTTATGAGCATGTTAGGCGGTAGAAAACGTTGCGAAAATTTGGATTGTTTTTGCTTAGGAATGGGGCACATGATTTTGGGGGAATGTTTAATAAGGTCGTCTGATCCCGGCACAATAAACCATAGTTCTTGGGCAAGGAGAACTGGTGTTAATTCGTAGCAAATGCCCTCCACTTTGTGGTCATGGAAGGTGGTGGTTATATTAGCTGGTTTACATTTAGTGACTAATAAAGTATTATTGTAAAGAATTGCTGAAACGTCGTTTCGGTCTAAGAACAACCTAGCGGTCCATGTGGGGTCGATTGTGCTTAGAATTTGGAACTTGTGATTTTCGAGATATTGTCTGTTACAGACGGCATTAAATTGATTTCTCAGATGATTTGTAAGAGGGAGAGCCGTAGAAGCTGGTTGGAAGGTCGAGGCAATTTGCGAGGGAATAGGTTCCGCGGGGGGCTCCGTGGAGGTGATAGATGATAAAGTTTGGGGTAACGCTCTGGGTTTATGGAAATGCAGAGGAGGATCGTTAGTTGTTGAGGTAGTTACTGGTTGTAAGGTTATTTTGGGTAAAGATTGTGGAGGAGGTGTAGTTGTAGTTGTGGACGTCTGCGGTTTGGTGGTGGTGATCTGTGGAGTTGTGCGTGGCTGTGTGGATTGGGGAGGCGGCGGAGGTATGTTAGTAGTGGGGTATTTTGTTATAGGTATGACTGGGGTGGTGCTAACTTGTTGAAATACTGGGGGTTGGGTGGGGTGATAAGCTGTAGGAGCGATTGGGGAAGTGGGTGTTGTGGGCAAAATTGGGTCAGATATGGTTGGGTGCGGGATTGCTCGAAGTAAGGATTGTGGTAAAAAGAACGGTGAGGTGGGGGCGTTTTGGAAGTCTCCCAGCGGTCGGAAAGGAAGTTTTCCGAATTCGGCATTGAGGTGGTTATCGAAGATGTCCGTCATTCCATTTTGGAGGTCTCGTTGTATCATTGATTCGGCATAGGTCAGTGGACGGGATTTAGTAATAGACTTGAATTGGCTGAGCTGACGATGACGGTATTCTCCGTAGCGTATGCTTCTCAACGTCGAGATTCGTTTGTCTTCAGTTGCGTAGATTCGGCTTCGGTCGAAGTCGTGTTGAGTTACGTTCCATACTTGGATTGCGTATAGAAGTCGATTATCTGTGATCGGGTGGGTGTCGAATGGAGGTATTTCTTCTGAGTTGAACAGCTGATACACGAGACGAGGTTCTCTGGCGACAAGTGTATAATCCGATTCTTGGTTGTTAGCTAAGGTGAGCGTTTTTGTGTCTCGTCGTTGGTGAGGGTGTTTGCCTCGAATGAGAAAGTCGTGGAGCATTATGTTGTCCGGAATGCTTGGGAATACGAGGATATGGTTCGAAGTAGAGAGGTAACCTTGCGTGATATTGCAGAATCGAAGGAGCTGGTATGCTTGGAAGTAGTCCGGGTTGAACTCAAAGGCGAGGTCATATTCGGGTATAAGAACGTAGCGAAGTGTCACGAGTGCGTTGAAGGTGTCCACTTTTTGGAGTGGACAGGCTGGCTGTATTGTAACAGGTTCCCATATAATCACGTCGTCTTCCAGGATGCATGATCCGGTTGATAAGGTGCAGTTGTCGAGGTTCCCAAGCGGGCTGACGAGTGTATTTTCGTCGATGATGGTAATAGAATCCGTTACGACAGAGTATACGCTGCGGGCGTATATGGTGCTGCCCAATATGGGGAGTGATATATCTTCTTCGTCTATTTCCGGGGTAGATAATAGTCCTGGTATTGTTTCGGTTAGGGCGTGGCCGTGCAGCATTTTGTTGGTCACGGCTTCGGTGCAGTCCGCCAATGAGATGCGAAGTCTTTCGCGTCCTATTATTTGATGAGTTGTCCGTATGTAAAGGAAATTGTATACGCTTATTTTGATGAGGTCGCGATAGCATTGGTACGCAGGAATGTGGTCGTAGTCGTTTCGATTTGTGTAGAGTACGGCGTCTGTTTCGATCATCGGTTCGTCCGGGGAGGCAGAACATGGGATTGGAGGTGGAAGGGCAAAGGCATTGGCATAGGGACTATTACCGCAGACTTGGTAAGAGAGTGTTAGTGGGATGTTAATTATACAGAGCAGAGCGAAGATACTGAATATATGGGGGTTGTTACGTACTGACGGGAAGCGCGTGTTATTATTGCGCCTATTGCCGTTGTTGTTGTTATTGTTCTGATTACGATTATTGTTGTTAGAGTAGCGTCTATTTTGGGGTGCGTTATATGGTCGTCGCTGGGCATTAGCGTTACCGCGTTGGGGTAGGGGTCTGTTGTTATAACGAGGTGTATTGTTAGTAAAGTTCCTATACGGGTTGTTCAGGGTTGGTCGGTTAGATTGCTGATTCCGCCGAAATGGATTGGGGAAACGGCTATACCAAGGACGAGGAGGAGGCTGTTGACGGGAAGCTTGAGGGAAAGATCTATTCTGCGGTTGAGGACGAACGTTGTTGCGAGTGCTACTAAGGTTGTTAACTTGGGTCTGGAGTTTATTTACTTGGTCACTAACGGCTAAAGAATTCAGACCCTCGAGAAGAGTGGATTCCTCGAGGCGTTCCTGCTGCTGCAGGCGATATTCCTTTTCCGCATAGGAAAGAATGACTTCAAAATCAAGTGATTCCGGGAGGCGTCGGATTGCGCGGCGGATCTCAGGTCGTAATCCCTTTATGAAACAGTCTATCGTAAGTTGGTTTGGAATTGCAGAATCTGCTTCACCTTGAAAAGCTGCTCTAGCTTTGGCCCGGACCTTAGCGGCGAATTCTTGGACTGTGTCCTTTCCCTGGCGCATGTGCAATAGCTCATCACGTTTGTTACTCGGGTCGGCTATAACTTTGAATTTATGCGCTAGAGCGTTGCAAAGAATGACCCAGTTTGCTTTAATTTCGGCTGGAAGGGCGCGATATACCTGCTTCGCTATTCCTTCCAGGTATGTGGGTAGTAAAACATGAGCGTGTTGCGGAGGTATGTTAAAGTTGTCGACTAGGTATCCATAATCCGCTAAAAATTCTTCAAAAGTGCGGTCGCCTGTGCTTGTGAATTTTTCGACGCGGCTATTTAATAAGCGGCTGGAGACATGTAATTCCGCGGGGTTAATGGGTAAGGGCACTTCTGCTGCTTGCTCCATTTGTTCTGGTGCGATATGAGTGGTCTTGCGGTCGTCCCAGGGCGTCGCTTTAAGCTCTTCTTCAATATCTAAATCCGAAGCGGTGTGAAGAGAGTATTCGGATGGGGTCGGGGATTTAACGTTGAGATTCGGTTCCTCAACGGGCGCGAGGGAGGCTGGTGGGTCTTCTTTTCTCGAGGTTGTAGATTGGCTATCTGAGGTTTCAGGCTTTTGGTCCTGTTCCCGTGGTTGTACCTTTTTGGGTCTAGCTGGGTACACAACAATGTTTTCCGGAAAGATGAGGCGTTTATCTACTGGTTCGTCCGGAAGCGGGATACTAAGGAATCTCTGAAACCTTCGCTTAAGGTTATTGTATGCGCGGCGATATGGTTCTGGGGAGCGAAGAAGAGAAAAACGATGTGTTTTTGGAGAATATGCGAACTGGTAGGTTTTCCTCTTAAAGGGCGCGTTAGATCTCCTAGAAGGCTGCAAGGGATCGATTGTCGGTACTAATTGTGGTTGCGCTGGCAACCAATGTCGCGTATAGTCTGATTAGTGGTGAAAAGGGAAAAAACTGGGAGGCGAGGAGAATTGGATCTGAAAAGGAGAGAGATAATAAGTACGATTTTCAGAATCTCCCAGACAACAAGTTCTGCTCTTCCGCTGTCTGGTGACTCGAAAGTATAAATCTCCCTCTTCGCCAGCAAGAGTAAATAAGGGCCCCTGAAAGTCTTGCACCGAAGAGAAGTGAAGATTCCTGAAAGAAAATCAAAATTCTAATTAAAATCGATCACGTTTGGCGTCTTTGCTTGATAGTGAATAGGTTCCTGATGATGAAGTTGAATTCGCTTTATAGGAATATTGAAGTTGTTGTTGAGTTGTGTCTATACCTCTTGGTATAGTACGCGGCTGTAAGGTGTACGCAAAAATAGGCGACACGAACATGGCACGCGAGCGAGACTTGATGAAGTAATATGTTCCACAGGGGGTCGGTTTTATTGTTTCGTGCGCACTTATTGTTAAATACTATCACTGCCGCAACGTGTAGTAGCCTGGCCAGGTCTTAACTTTCATGATGCTGCTTGAATGTAGAAGAAAAAGTGGGTTGCTTACTGGCACCCACGTCACACTAGTGTAAGCGCTATTTTTAGTCTCGTATTTTGTGTTTTGGGCGACTAAGCAGACTGTAGGGTTAACGGCTAACCATCGGAAATTCTTACAGTGGCTGAGCAAAAGATTGGGGAAGCAGAGTGTGACTTGCGCGGGTCACGCAATCTTACGTTTCGGAGGCTAACCATCTCCTACTCGCAAGCGCTGACAGGACGAAAGACTCAAAATTATCAATGGAGCCGCTGTGGAACATGGGGTGGGTTGTTTTGTGACTTCAATATGGAAAAAATAGCGATTTCTATGGTTGGGTGTAAGAAGTAAAGAGGAGAGAGAAAAAGAGCAGACTTTGGAGGAATTAAAGCTAGGATTATAGAAAAGAGGATAATTTCCCTGGCTTTTTTGTCTATTAAAGAATAATGAGGAGGAGGAGTCCAGGAAGTTCGAGTCCGGGACCTCCATATGATAAGCATAAGAAGTGGGGGAGAAAAGATTTGAGGAATCCAAACGAGTTCGAGTCCGGGACCTCCATATGATATCCGCGTCCTCCGCTTAGTCAAAATATTTTTACTGGACTTAAATGAGGTCCGAAATGTAGTGTAGCGTCAGCGGAAGACGCGGGTCAGTATAATACGAGGATCACACGAACAGGATTGATATATATTTATTGTGGAAGTCAGAGGCACAACAGACGCATGAGGCGAAGAAGTAATAGGTACAGACAGGATAACTTTCCCCCCAAGATGAATTAACCCATGAAAAGAGAATAATCAAATAAGAGGATGGACCACCAGCCCGGGTCCCAGCGCGCCGATCGTTTCTCCGGGTCCTCTTTTATACGGCCCGGGGCGTTTTAACGCGTGGGCCGACTTCTCGGAATCTCCCACGCTTATTCTAGAGACTAGGTGTTCTGCGGAGGCGAGAGAGAAACTCGCCTCGGCTCTTGGTCTTCGATTCCAAGAAGTTCCGTGTTAATGACCTGCGCCAGCCGGGTCGGCCAACTGGTCGGCCAACTGCCATGGTGATTAGTCTTTCGGGCCCCAACTGCTGCTCCCGAAATACCCTTTTCAATATCCCTTCTCATCTTATATTTCCTTGATTTTGATCCCATCATGATCCTGACACTAACCAACTAATATTAGGCTGCCAAAAGTTCGTGTGCATTTCAGATTTTCACTTCTTTACTCATCACTTAAAAAACAAATAAATAAACGATAAGGTTATCACGGTCAAGCAAAATTTTTTTAATCGAATCGCAGTCAAATGATTGTGCTTAACCATAAAAACATTATTGGTTATTCATTCGTTTTTCTTGAGTTATGCATAAAAGAAGTTAGAATCTGGAATACACGCGAACCTTTGGGTCATTCTAATACTACCACTTTGAATTCAGTGAACCAGTGATTCAGTTTAGGTCTGCGTTTGCTTCATACTACAAATGGTTTTGAGCACAACTACATGGAAAGGGACATGGAGCTCCTCGCTTACTTATTAGCAGGGGCGTGCGGAACTTCCGTTTCCGTGTTCCGAATTCCGATTTCCGGCCGTTTTTGCCCTTCCGCTACGTTTGCGTTCCGCTCTTTTTTTTTTGGGCGGAACACGGAAACGGAGGAACAAATCAAAGAGCTCCACTGTGCAGGCTAATAAGTTATTAGGAGGACCCAAAAGTTCCGTCCAATGTTGCTCTGTACATATAAAGAGAATCCTCCAATTGTTCCGTGAGCAAGGCATGAGGTGGATTGAATCATGAGCAATTAGCATCAAAGAAGCTAACAGCCTTCGACGGAGGACTCAATTATCCTCTATTACACGAATAAAAAAACTATTCCAATTAGTGGAGGATTACTGCTTCTAAACCAGTTGTCAATTCGAGGAAAACGTCTCTGAGACCTACTTAGATAAGGCTTTTTCAGAAGTTGCAAGCCTTCACATAAAAGGAAACCTATCAAATTAAATTGCTGCCGTTTCGTTACAATGCGTAACTTCTGCTCCAAAACGTGTTGCCAACGCGCCTCAACGAAATCTTCCCTCCGCAAAATATTCGAGCATTTGAAAACATTGTTTGATTCGACTGATGACGCTAGATTCGAAGATCCTCTTACATATGAGCTCTTTGAATCCAAGAGCATGTCGTGGGCGGTTTTCTTCGGAGGCAAGTTAACTGCTCTGTCCAATATCGACTAGACTAAAGGATGAAAGAACTCTGAGTAATTTTCACATGCATCAAAAGTACAAAGCATCAAACTATGTGAAAGAGATCGCGCAGGAAGTGTAGGAAAGAGATGGGAAGTCGAAGAGCACGAAACTTTCCGTTCCGGTTCAATGGAGCAGAGGACGGAGGAAGGCCGTCGAGCTGTTGGCTGGCAGCTATGCGGTTTTAGTGTCGGCCGAGTCGGCCATTGTAGCGCCATTCCATCTGTGTAATAGCCGGCGACGCGCGCGCGGGTGGCGACTCAACTCGGTTGGGAAATTTGAGCGTCGCCAGACTGACGACCGGAGCGAGAGAGACTTACACTGTCCCCGGATCACCCCCTCCCCTCTCTCTCGGTTTCTCGTCTCCCAGATGCTTAGCATCGCTGATTGTGGCCTGTGGACGCACCACTGACCAAGGGCACAGGGAATAAAGAACGACCACACAGCCACCGCAGTCTATGGACAACTGTTCGCAACCACATAGGAAACTTCATAATTACACATTGAACGGCTTACTCATCCGCGTACGACATCACTGTTAGGGCCCCTTCACACTCTATTGTGCTAGTAAAATAATACAGAGCAGTTAAGAGGGGAGTACGAGCGCTTCCGCAATATCTGCGCGCTTTTGCGGCCGTCCACTGGACTATCATTGGTCAAAAAACTATTAAACGCATAGTTAGAGATGTGGTTAGTTTTCGCAAAGAAATTAGAAACTGGATACTGCGCTACTGCCGTTGTGTTTAGTTTGTCTACGCACTATGCTAAGACGCAGGCTTATGAGGGTAAAAAAAATAAATGCACATAACTGAAATTTTTTTCCATGAGACCAGAGCCCCCTTCAGACTTTAGTGCGTTACTGAAATGCGCGCTGCCGGTCCCTATGTTTCATCATTACTGCGACAGCAACGCATCAAAGTCTGAAGGGGGCTTTGGTCTTATGAAAGAGAATTTCAGTTATGTTCATTTATTTTTTTACTCTCATAGGCCTGCCCCTTAGCATAGTGCGCAGACAAACTAAACACAAACGCATGACAAGATAATGGAGAAAAAATACAGATGGTTAGTCAAAGAGCTCGAAGTTACTTCAGCGGATCAAATACGTGATATTCATGGGAACTGTGATGGCAAAAAGCAGAGATAAAGGTAAAAATATTGAGTTTTCGGCATCGATCAGCTCCCAGAGGATGCGCCATGCACTCGTCTCCAATGCAATTAGAATTGTAGAGACTAGTGAATGGATCGTACAATGACGAGTGACAGTCAGCTGCTTTATTAATCAGTATACTCCTCTCCAAGAGCGCTTGTGGTACAGTGGTAAGATGCGCTGCTTACGCCCGCACGGTCGAGCGATCGATCCCACTCCGAGCGAAACAAGCCTTCTTACCTTCCGGGTCGGATAAATTAGTACCTGGGTAAAATCAGCATAGTAGTATAGTACAAACATATAAAAACAAAATATGTTACATGGCTTGTGCTTGGCATGCGGTTTCCAAGAATATGATTTATTTTACGAAACATTAGGCATTTTCAAGGATTTTAGGGTCGAATGGGATAACACTGGGTAAAATCAGTACGATATGATACACCCAGCACCCAAATGTAGGAGAAGTACGTTCTGTTCGCGACAAGCACTAACCTTTTGGGTGGAATCGGTATCACTAATTTAGCAACCCAGCTAATGGTGTGGCTGGTCATTGGCCGAATTGGACGGCCACCCCTCTAGTCGCCAAAAACGGATGTCGTTTCGTGATCAGCACTCCAAATAGCCCCATAGGCGAAGTTGCAGCCAAATTGGTTACCACTACAGTGGTCCACTTCAGTTAAAGTCACTATAGTGGTCTACTTTAGTTAAAATTAAAGGTAAAAGTAATTTGTGGTAACCGATCACAAAAACTGAAAAGTTTCGATTGAATATAAGCCTCACTGGTCGGTAGCAAGATACTCTCGTTTCTCCTATGTCAAACTATTACACGAATGGTCATACTCTTATTGTTAGTCCCAAACATGGTACTAAACTTTGAAGGTGCAATATTTGGAATGAGTTCCACCTGGTGGATGGGAGCAATCAAAAGAAAGAAAACAATGGAAATAAATGCAGAGGAAAGGACTGTATGCTCTCATCACACAGTTTTTCTTTTTCTTTGATTTAGTGTTCTCTTCTCGACTAACTGAAGAGTGAGATTTATACCGAAAAAAGTATTCAACGTCATGATCGCATTAGCAGTCGTAATCCGCTCTACATACGTCAAGCTTGATCGCCCACCCTATCACTATGATTAATTGAGCCTTGGTATTAAATTCTGCCGCATTCTGCACGTTCCTGTGGCGATCTGTGACGTTCGGAAGTTTCAAGACCGCTGACGAGGACCGGTTTTGTGGGGCGTAATGTGACAAGAATTGAGGAATGAATCTTCCCTCCGTCGCGGCTGCAAGGATATCAAAAGAACCCTTCTTGAACAATGTAATAAGCTTCGGAGTGCACTTGCGCTGGGATTGTTGCCCATTTTTTGAAAGCCATTCATGCGATAAGACTCACACGAGACACCTGCCAAGTTCCGTCTCATAAAAAATGAACATGATGGTCAAACTCGGCGGAAGACTGTGGAGAATAAAAAAAGTGTGGAACCCTTCGAACTACCAATGGATAGCCCAGAAAAAGCTAAACAAACAAGGGGGCGCGCTGGTCTCAGGTCGTGAATTCAAACTGTCCATTTTGTGGTTTTCTTATCAGCCACCATCGTGTTCCTGACAAAAACATGAGAACTCTCACGCGGGCTATTCTAAAAACTAGAAAGGGGTCGCATACTCACTGCACATTCATGCATGAATTGTATTAGAAAGGGTGTGATACAGTGGCAAGAAGGGCGAGAGATTAGTACTGTCGAGCGATCGATCCCCGCCCGGACTAACCAAGCCTTCCATCCCTCCAGAATCGAATCTTTTACTTTTAGGAAACCAACGATGCTATTTCGATTGATCGCTGATCATGACTGGTTATCAGCCCAAACTATCTGCTGCAATACTAGACTAGAGAGAGATTGCGTTTAACATAAGAGGTTTAGGATACGTAGAGAAAGGTGCGCGCCGTTCACAGGCTATATCTCGGGGCTTATCGGGGTTTGCCAATGATGAATGTGGACCCTGGAGCGCTGCTGTTCTGTCTTTCATTCAGAATCAAAACGTAATACAATGACTAGCAGTGCCAGCCGCCCTGCCAATCAAGACAATGTCTTTGCCTTCCCACACCAGCCTGGCACAAATTCACCTCTACCCCAAGGAAGGAAGATTCGTTAGCCTGGGCATCGATCAACCTCCCGATCGTGTAGGGTGGAAGCAGCGCCTTCTACCGCTGCAGCACCAATATATTTTATATAAAGTATAAAAAGATTGGGAAATATTGTTGCAGCATCAATTTGTGAGGAGATATTGATGTACCAGGAACAGGCACGTGGCGCATTTCTTGTATGTGAGAAGCTGCAGCTGTACGCTTTCTCTAAGCTATGGCTTTTAGTGTACAAATGACATGTGGCGGAAATAGATGGCTCCATCACAGGGTTTTTCGCTTTGAACCAGGACTTTGGACATTAATTGGATGGCCGTGCTGGTGGTGTCTCTTGGGAGCGATTGCTATTAAGCATGTTCCGAGGAAGTTGACGAATGTTGGAGATGCAGCTGCAAGAGAGGCTTCTAGCACTATTCTCGCCATCAGATTTGAAAAAGTGTCGGCACGGCCGTGTATACTATTGAAATCGCCATTTCAACGAACATCGATTTGCAGCTTCAAGATTTCAACGAATATGAACGATATTCGTTGAAATCTTAAAGCTCCGAAATCTTAAAGCTTAAAGATGGAAGCTCCGAGCACCCTTCGAATGAAAAGTTTAATTTTCAAGTAAAGTCCACGTCCAAATTCCAATGTTTCCTTTGAAACCCATTTATTAGCCAGGCGAAACGAATGGTGTCAGTTTATAGCCAAACTATGTAATAGCTGAATTAAATGGACCGCAAAGGGAAAAGGTGGAACCGGATGCAACCTTACCATCATACAACTCAACGACTTTAGGAGATCGGCATTACCAACGTTGTCAGTGTTGCTTATTTATTTATTTGTTTAATTATTTGATTATTTATTTATTTACTTATTTATTTATTTACTTACTTATCTATTTATTCATTTATTTATTTATTTATTTATTTATTTATTTATTTATTTATTTATTTATTTATTTTATTTTATGCGGCTGTGCCAAACGAGGTTAGTAGGTGGCTAACAAAATTATAACATCGCGCCGAGGTTTCAAGAAGAGAGAGCTTGAAGTGTTTATTAATTAATTAATTTATTTATTTATTTATTTATTTATTTATTTATTTACCTATTTATTTGCTGCCGCCAATTATAATCAGACTCGAATAGAAATAATTTCATAGATCAGTGACTAGGTGCTGCGCATTAGTGGGTGTAATAGAACAGAAACTGGGATCTTCTGCTTCGTTTTTGTAGTTTTAGCACATTCGACTGCACCTTTGAATTGCCCGCCGACCAAGGGTTAGTGCAGCACCGAACAAATTGCCCGTCAGCTCCAATGGACCGCTGTCAGACGAAGAGAAACGAATTGCAATCAGGTGGAATTCAAATGCGCCAGACGGTTGAGCAAACATCGTTGGAACAACTTCGCTATTGATGAGAAAAAACCACAAGATTACGACAATTTTGGTTTTCTAAGGAAATAAAAATATAGCCCTAAATGAGCTTAGTAGTACGTGCATTGCGTTTTAGATAGGTGGAGCTTGGGAAACGCCCTCCACAACTATGGCCAATATTCGCAATAATCCGCCGTCAAGTATACCGCATTTCGACATTAGCCATGTTTCTAGAACACTTTGTATTCGAATTAATGACTCAGCCTCCTCTCGGATACCTCAACATTCGCGAAGTAGAAAATGCGCCCAATTCGCAGTTAGAAATCGACATTTTATCCTCAGGGTATCCGAAACCCCAGGAATCTAAACTCAGCATCCGCAATTGGCCTATACACTTTGCAGGAGCCAACCGTCATATCAAAACAGTTTCTCTACCTCGCGAAACAATGCTGATATCACTTTATCCGACCTCGTAGGGAGTGAAGGCTTGGTTAGACCGGGTGGAGATCGATCACCCGACCGTCTCTTATCATTGCACCACGCAGATCCACCATTGAGTAAACTTGAGAAAAAAAACTTAAAATAGCGAAACAACTAGGCAGGGAAAGCGAGGCGAAGCGGAGTGCAGTGTGGTCAGTTCGGCGGTTGTTTCGCTGTCGATTGGCGTGTCAGTTGTTGAGGAGCTGCCGAACCCTACGAGTAACGGCAATCAGCGTTGCCAACCGGAGACAGCTACGCGCACTCCTGAAAACGATGCCGCCCGACAAAGTGGACCACCGATTGGACCCCACCACACTGCTGGCATCTTCTGAAGGTAAAAACTGCTCAAAGACAAAAGAAGGAAGGCAAGAGATGAATTCGGAAGAGGTCACGGTCGGCAAAAAAGTAAAAGGTAAGATAGAGGTAAGGTGGTAATCGCTAAACAACTAACCATGTATTAGGATGAATCAAAAGTCCTACTGCTTTCTCAATGCTGCTTTGTCCGGACAGTTCTCCATCGAATGAATACGTATATTAATTATTTGTTCTATATCGTCTTGATGCTCTTGAATTGCGAATTTTATTACGGCTTTTTGCGGGTTATTGTGATGTATACTAGAACATGCTGTTGTAAAGGTGGTACTAGATTACAAAGTTTTATTATCGCAGGTTTTTGCGATGAACCCAGCACCACCATCACTACATCATTTCTGCTATTGAATTGCGTTATGAAAACTGTTACCGAAAATCTATGCTGAGTCTGTCATTTAACGTTTTGAATCTATGCTGAGTCTGTCATTTAACGTCATTTAACGTTTTGTGGAAAAAAAACGGCCTTCGTCTCTCACACAGCGTCACAGACGCAAAGTAAACACGAGGTTGGCCTAGACATTCACTCGAAAGGGATAGATGCTAGATCTAGTCAGTGTCTTCAATTCACCAGACAAGACTGGTGCATTTTTACCTGACCACAAAGAACTGGGAGGCATGGTTACCTCAGAAGATGTTTATTCCCTCCATCATCCCGGTGGAAATAACCCTATCACCTGAAGACCTCGAGCGGATATCTATATGGTACATGTAGTTTGATGCTTTAAGATGTGGAAGTGAAGTCAAACCTCCATCGAACTTTCTGGTCCTTTGTAACTCTATTTGAGCCGCTGCCCTTTGACGGACCCCTACGGATGCGCCACGAACTAGTCCTCCGTTCAGAATAAAATGGAAGAAGCACGACGTATTCGGTCTATACCATGCTCACTGGTCCAACTGCTATGTCAGTGTCTTCACCTTCCCAAACACATTCGGCTCCAATTTACCATCCCTAGAAGCTTTTAGGCACTGGTTAGCCTGGGCGAGAATCTACCGCTTAATCTTGAGTGGTTTGGTAGTCCACTTTTCACTGCATCACCTCAGTTCCAGCAAATCGGTGATCAGGTGATCACTCAAAATCTATCGCTTTAGCTTTTGGTGTGAGCTAGAAATTAAAGAGGGAATGACTCGATTACGATTCATTTCTGCGTCTGAGTCATACAAATTACGCCACGTATAGGAGGAAGGAAGTGCGGTTGAAGGGAAATCGGAATTAGCTGCGGTCACCTGCTTCACCGACACTTACCTAGTGGGTGGCCTTTTGAAGTGCAGACCAATGTTTTCACGGTCTGTTAGTGAAGCATTTAGCACCACCACAACACTACGGCATTAACCGTTTTTCAAAGTAACTCAGAGCAACCCTTAGCAGAAATAATTTGAAGCAAAAAAGTCCCTTCAAAGATGGTTAGCTTTTTTAGACAAAAAGCAGCGAGAAAAAACCCATCTACGACGCACGGCTGCCTGCGGTCGACCTTTGTGCTGGGCGCTGATGAGGGCAGGATAATGCGTCTGGAATTAGGTGGAGCGCTCACCGCCAAACGTATTTGACG
Organism: Nippostrongylus brasiliensis; assembly: GCA_030553155.1. NCBI lineage: Eukaryota > Metazoa > Nematoda > Chromadorea > Rhabditida > Heligmosomidae > Nippostrongylus > Nippostrongylus brasiliensis. The sequence goes on from CP130733.1 coordinate 11,082,643, forward strand.
AAGGGTTGAGAATGAGGGTTTTCTAGCTACTCTAGTTGATTAATGGCGAACAGCAATGCCTAAAGTAGCGGCTTATCCGCTACAACTTTCTTTCACAAAAAACACCATCTTTCCCCATCAGATTGTTCCAGGCTTGGTTCTCATGGGCTCAGATTCATCATTGGTAAACCCTCGATAAACCCCGAGATATAGCCCGAACGGCGCTCGCCTTTGTCTACTGATCCCAAGCTTCCCATGTTAAACGCAATCTCTCATCGACTCTGCCGTCTGGTTTTAGCTCCGCCGCGGTTTCGGAGACCGCTCATCCGTTCATGAATCTGGTCCCTGGTCTCTCAGGTGAGAGTGATAGAGCCCTGGTCCCTTGTTCAATGACTTACGTGTGCCATTCGCTGTAAAAGTCAGTTTCTCCACCTTCTTGGGAAAGCCCGTTACTAATTTGCCCAACTTCTAAAGGGTAGAAGGTTTGGTGCACTTCTGCGAGAACCGTCTGCTACTCTATCATGGCGGAAGTAGTGAATCTTACCTCTCTTGCAGCAACGGTATTGAAGCAATTTCCTATATTCAAGCTTCGGAACGTCTCAGCTATTCTATGTCATATTCCTGAGATAGAGCTGTGTGGTGGGAAGTCATCTTCCTGCCAGTTCGTCCATGTTGTGAAAAAAACAAACCTTATATTGGTGCAGACACGCTTCCATCAAAAAACAGCCGTCTCGCTTATCGGCATGAGTCTCTCGCAGTCAATATGGGGTACTCAGCTGACTTAAGATATGAAGGCAAGACACAGGGAAACCCATGTCCCATGAGACTACTAGAGATCTGCAGCAAAACCTCTGTCATACCGCAATTCAGAGAAGGGGTAGAGAGTGTATAACTTTTCTTAGTTTTGCCAAATGTGTTCATGTGATAAGATTGGATAAAATTGTTGAATAAAAAATTGGGATAAGGTGTTTGGATGCCAATTATCTTCCGAAGCAGAACCAATTTCTCTGAGATTCAGATTGAATCTTAGGCTAATCAGCAAGATTTGAAAACCAGAGCCTGGAACATATCAAAACCCTTTTTTTCCGATTTCTTCTTTGAAAGATTGCCCTTTCATTAAAGTCCGCTTGCGAATGGCGTGAACTTATGAATTTCAAGGCTATCCCTCACTGGCTATCAATACTTCAAATAATGTCAATGATAGCATTTTAAATATAAGAACTTTAGCCTTTGGAAGAATTCGGGAGGCAACTCCTCAAACAAAGAGCGAGCGGAGGAGAATCATGATTGAATCAACGGAGAAATCTAATTCCATCTAGTCACATTTACTGTTCGCCACAGCAACTCAATTTTGTTGCGGAGAAGTCGGTCCTTTCCCTCTGTCCTATATTCGGAGCACCAAATTGAATTCTCTTTCCAACATTCTCGCATTCCAACATTCTCGCTAGGTTGGGACGTCGGAGCAATTTCGAACTTCTTACCCAACATACCCTCAGCGAGAAATTTGAACTATACAAATTTTGTTCGAGTCGATGTCAGTGAAACCCTTCGTTATTCCGACAGAACCACAGTGCCTTACTACTTACTTGTGCTATTCCGTTCCAGATGAAATTCATTCTCTGCTGAAATTTCTATATGGTTCCTTGTGTTCACAATAACAGTGATATTCGAAGATCAACAGCAGGCATTAACCAAAACACCTGTACACGCGCTACAACTTGGAAAGAATGACATTACCAGTATAGAAAAGGAATTTTCCGCAAAGGAACTTTACCAACTATCATTTCTTGTCTTATAGAAGACCTTATATAAGGTCTCATACAAGATATATTTGAGCGTGATGATAAGTAATATAACACAATGCCAACTGTTTACCACACGTGGGTCAATCCGCAAGTTTCTCCAGGATCTGAAATGCAAGCGAGATAAGAGAAACTTAAGCATCAACAACTAGAAACCTAATATTTGTTGCCAACCTTTTGTCAACAACTCGTGGTATCGACTTCGCTGGCTGGAATCATCACATAATCCGTAAATATTGTTCCGTATGAACAAATAGATAAATTTGCGAGAGGCAGAGGTGAAATGTACGCAAACGAAAAATATCACGCCATGAAAATATGCGAAAGAAGCGAAAAAACCTGTGTGCCGTCGTTCTTAAGGACACAACCGTAAAGCGCTTGAGTCTCGAATCGAAAGAATCCTTGTAGTTAATAATCATTTATGAGACTGATAGTGATTGGAGATCGAAAAAGGGCGCTTGGTGCACTGGTAAAAGGCTCTACTTCCATGAGTAAGATCAACTGAACAAGCTCACGATTCCAAATGGAAGACGAATGCGGTGCGGATTCTCTAAACCGATTGATCAGCACCAAACGTTGCACCTTGCCCTTTTGCTTGGCAATATCGGTCAAATCGCAAAAACCGGTAAGACGTTGATTATAAGACTTCTAAATAACCACCAAACAATACTTCAACAAAATTGTGTCTAACACATGTCTTTTCTCTACAAATGGAGTTGTGAATTTCAGGAAATGGGATCGGTAACGTTTGTCACAAAAGAATGTTGAGAGAAAGCGATTTAAGGAATGGAAGCAAATGCCGTCGTTTTTTTTTCCGAGAAGTAGGGGAGAGATGCACTTCTTCCCTCGTTTGCTTCTGTGGAATAAGACTCGATTCAAAACCCTCTGAATTTCCGATAGCAAAAACACATTACCTCAGATGAGAAGTGGAAATGAGCTTTCCTTAGTGTACAAAGTCTTATTTATACAATCCATCAAAATGGGCAAATGCATCAGAAACATTAGTTGAATATGGTATTGAAGAATGCTCGTTCAGCACCTGAATCGACTGCTTCATTAGAAAATCTCACAAAACCAGAGATCCGCTACCCTACCTCACTTTTACTTGCACTTTATATTTCATCTGTATTTGCTGGAAAAAGGGCGCTTGGTGCACTGGTAAGAGGCTCTACTTCCATGAGTAAGATCAACTGAACAAGCTCACGATTCCAAATGGAAGACGAATGCGGTGCGGATTCTCTTAACCGATTGATCAGCGCCAAACGTTGTTCCTAGCCCTTTTACTTGACAATATCGGTCAAACCACCAAAGGGCCCTTACAGACCCGACGACGTGCAATTTGAGCGACGAATTAGCCGTTATAAATGAAATTGAGCGAAACACACGATGACGAGCATCCTCGTCCAACGCGACGTTTGCGGCGGCCGCTTTGCGAATTCGTCGCTCAATTTTTTGTCGCCTGGTCTGTAAGGGCCCAAAACGGGTGAAATGTTGATTATAAGACTTCCGAATAACCGCCAAACAATACTTCAACGAAATGTTTCTAACACATGTCTATTCTCTACAAATGAAGTCGTAAATTTCAGCTATTTCCAAAAAATATAATATATTTCAATCGAAAAACAAACTTTCAGTGAAATCTTTTCGTTGGTGATCATAAGCGTGCACATAGCCTGATGCTGAAGTACCGACAGAAACTACATATCTCATCCCGATTTAGTCACTGATTGAGAGATCGACTAAAGACCAGAGATCGGGGATTGCATAGTACTGGGAAGACTTCTTTTTTTCATACGGTGCGGGTTTTCGCAGACATTACGCCGTTTATATGTCTTCTTTGACAAGCATAGTAAGCCTGGCGCCATATGCAACCCAATGGTTGGAAGCACATCGGCTGTCTCGTCGATGAGTCAGCGCCGCTGCGCATTAATGTGAGAGAGCACGGAGAGAAACATTTTTGAGTCATTCTCATCAACCGGCCAAGCCTCGTGTTTGTTTCGTTCTGTCAGAAGATGAGCGAGATGATCAGCAATCAACTAGTGAACGTTCGGAAAGGGGTCGCAATGTCGCATATTTACACATATCAATCAGATGTTTAACGTAAGCTCACCCACCAGCTGCGCGAACTACAACGACAGCCACTGGGGTCAGCACAACAAATGTTTGTCAACAAGCGATGGGCTTAAAGGTAATGATGTCGGCTTTGATCAGTCTCCTGAGGACGGCGCCGCCGCATTCGTGTTCCATTCAGAATCGTAAGAGCATGGTGAATTCGTGTTTGGCCAATACAATGACTTGCGGGTGCCATCCACTATACCAGCTCAGTGTCTTTACCATCCTGGACAAGTCTGATACCAATTCACCCGATCCCGGAGGGACGGAACCGGGCTTGGATGAATGAAAAGAGAATTGGAGAGAAATCAATGAAATTCACCAAAAAATTCAAGCTCACACATGGAAACCTAATTAGTTTATGCTCAGTTTGTTTGAGGTTATTTTACTAAACATTCTGGTTTTAACGCTGGTGAAGTGGTAAGAGGCGCTACTGACACGCGCGCGGTCTAGCGAGCAATCTACGCCCGGACTGACTAAACCCTCATCCCTCCGGGGTTGGTAACGGACTTGTCTGGGAAGGTAAAGAGACTAGCTTAGTATAGCGGCTGGTCTCCGCAAGCCATTGTATAGGCAAAATACGTGTTCACTACATCGATACTATGCTGGATGGAACACGAACGCAACGGCGCGTCCTTAAGAGACTCATTAACGCTGCTATTTTACCTTTACAGGTTTTATCTTTGTTTTAGAGAAGCTTCGGATTTTTGCTCGTTATCTCACTTACTGCTATTGTTCTCTAGCCTTTATCAGTTAAATAAATAAATAAATAATTTAACAATAAACAGGACTTGCCTGCAGCAATTCTTCTTAACACCTTTACATCGGCTTCGTACTATATTAATACAAACAAAATTTCTCAGAATTGATTATTAAGTTCAACGCTTAAAATATCTCTGCACCCAAACTATCATTCAACCAAGTAGAAATGAGTCAGGATGTCAGCAGCCCAGGGTGATGAATCCTAGTTTCACAATTTCAAATCGCAGTATTCTCTTCGCATTTTCTGCATATTTTGACGCCCAGACGAATGGCCTTGATCAGCCGGTATTTTATGACTAAGCAGTGACATGCGATAAACGACCTTCTCGACGACCCGAAAACAATCCCTTGTAGTTCTCCGCGGTAACAAACATCGCCACCAAATAATCGAATTAGATGACAGGAATATGCCAGCGCAGCGATAGCGTCACCTCTACCTAAAGGCAAGAAGGAATAGGTTATGTGGTCGGGGTTGATGACTCATTTAAGGACGTGCCATGCATTCATTTTCCATTCGAAATTGCGGAGGCATGGTGAATGCCTGCTTGGTATACACACATGGTACATTTGACTGTGGGATTAGCCGCTGTTCAAGTAGTCTTCAACTTTCAAGAGGAGTCTGGAACCAATTTACGCTGAAAGAACAGAAGGCTTGGTCAGTTCAGACGATGATCGATCGCTCGAACGTGTGGGTGTCAGTAGCGCCTATTACCACTGAAACATTCATCCTTGTTGACAAGTTCATTAGGGCAATTACTAACTCTACATTCATAAGGTTATAAAGCATAGAAACTTGAAGGTATGCCGTCAGTGCCGGCCTTGAGTTCGGACCCACCTTGAATCCCCGTTTTTTGCACTCACACAAGCATCGTGTTAGCCTCAATTTGTGGTTCCATTACTTTTCTGGATTTATTTATTTGTTTATTTATTATATACGTCCAAAGACGCGCACAAGCTTGAAGGACAAAGAAGATAGAACTAAATTTCAAACTCAACACGAAAACAAACATTTATGACTAGATGCATATCCAGTTGTTGGTTAGGAGGTGGTAGGGACTCTTGTTTTCATAGTTGTCAAACGTCACTCACGTGTTTTGCAAAAGCTCCCTAGTCTTTGGACGGTGCTTAGTCCTGCGTCGATCGCTATCCAGCAGTGTTCTCTTTGAGTAGGATAATTTTTTGAGATGAGTAATTCTTTGCTAAAGCACGTCCGCTGAGTTGCGACTGCTTTGTGGCAAAGACAAAGAGCATCCAAGCAAGATTAATTGCTACAGGAATTACGATTCGGCGTCGGAGTTTCTTCGCGGCAAGTTTGTAAACAAAATATCGGAAAGAACTGCGATTTCTCATTGTATACGCGAAAAAGTACGAAAACGAGACAATGATTCAGAACAGCAATTGAATAGAGCCGACGTCAACTGCAAAATACGGCATATCTTTGAATCTCCATGCTTTATAACCTTATTCACCTGTAGAGTTAGTACTTGCCCTAATAAACTTGCAACAAAGATAAATGGTTCAGTGGTAAGAGGCGCCACTGACACTGACACGGTCAAGCGATCAATCATCGTCTAAGCGGACCAAGCCTTCTACTCCTGCAGCGCGAATTAGTTCCAGACTCCTATAGAAAGTTGAAGACTACTTGAAGAGCGGCTGACCCCACACGCCAATGTAAATACTAAACAGGCGTTCACCACGCCTCAGCAATTTCGAACGGAAGATGAATCCGTGGCGCGTCCTTAAATAACTGATCAACCCCGAACACATAGCCTATGCCATCTTGCCTTTAAATGAAGAACGCTTTCGTAAGCCGAGAAGGAAAGGCCTTCTCCATCCACCATGAGGAGGCGCTATCGCTGCACGGGCATATTTCCGGCATTTATAGCTACCACTGCGCTACCGGAAGAATCCTATTAGTAGAAAAAACTTCTCCGAGCCTTCAGGAATGGATCATATAGCTGGTTCCGAAAGATGACCAACATCAGCGGATTGAGGGAAAAGTATACTCTTTACCGATGGCACCTCTAACTTGTTTGTCATTGCGAACTATTTTGTTCGAAGGAAACGTTTGATTTTAAAATCATGAACGGAGAGGTACATCTAGATAAGATAGATTATTAAATATCTATATGTTGATATGTACACAGCATCATTCGACAAAATGTCGATATAAGTATCCAGAGGTCATAGACGCCACAACTGCACATGTCACCACAATACAGTTGACGATAGTAGAAATCTCCGGAAACAGAGCTGAATAAAAAATATAAACACCTGTACTTTAAGACAATCATAGTAAAAGGACTTACTTCGCTGAACCTGGATGTGTGATATGAAAATGAACAGTTGCGTGACAGACCGATAGGAGAATTCGTTGCTCAGTCGGAATATGATGGAGAATACGACAGCGACATTTCCTGAATCGCGATCTCTCTAATAAGTGGACAAAATAAAGACTGATACAGCCGAAAAAAGATATAAACTCGAAATATTAGGTTGGTGCAAAAGTCTTGCAATACTTTTGCAACATTCTTCAAAATAACAGCAATTTACTGAAACAAAATCTCAGTCAACGATATAATCATCATTCAGATATATGACTCTTCCCATCTTTTTCAACTTCTGCAACTTCTCAGTTCCTCTCCGCCAGAACTCTAGGAGTTGTGACGAAAAAAATTGGCCGACCTCCATTTCCAGTTCGTCTCGGTTGTCGAATTCCATATCTCGAAGGTGTTGCCCCAAGAACCTGAATAAGTGATAATCTGAAAGAGCAAGGTCTGGAGAATAAGGTGAGTGCGATAGAACTTCCCAGTCTAAATCCTGAATTTTCTCACGAGTTGCTCTTGCGACATGAGGACGAGCGTTGTCATTCAAAAGAAAGACTTTTCCCTTTCAGGGCGTTTTTATCGCATGACGGGAAATTCTACTGCATCTACCGTACTCTCCTCACCTTGCTAATTTAGATTATCACTTATTCAGGTCCTTAAAGTAAAATCTTCGAGGTATGGAATTCGACCACCGAAACGAACTCTAAATAGAGGTCGGCCAATTTTTTTCGTCACAGCTGCCGGAGTTCTGGCGGAGGAATTGAGAAGTTGCCCAAAAGCTGAGGAAGAGTCATATATCCGAATGGTGATTATATCGTTGACTGAGATTTCGTTTGAATAAATTGCTGTTATTTTAAAAAGTGTTGCAAGACTTTTGCACCAACCATAATCAAAACTGAATAAGAAAGCTGTGTCTCTACGACCACATTTATCAATTGGTTAATAGGGCAAATAATATCCTTTACGTGATTTTTTTGTTCATACTAATGAACAGCGGATATTAACTCGCCTATATAGGGTCTATGTACTTCCTCACCCAGAGTTTACAGTTCCCAGATGTGGAATCCTACGTTACGGGAACGTATTTCTCTTTGGAGAAAATGCAAGAAAGATTCAACAGGCTGGTTTTTTATCGTTCCAATCGTGGACACATACATACTTCTTTTCCCAGTTCCAATGAGCGACTAAGAGTACTTAATCTCAGAAGCCTGCAATACAGGACTGTCGCTGATTTGGCATTTACTTTTCGGATTCTTGGTATGGAGATAAAGCTGAAGCCGAGTAAGTATTGGATCTGGTAGCGTCAGGAGAGGAGGTTTTAATATTTAATATCATAAGATCATGAACAGGAACTACACTTGCTTATTCAACAGAGCAGTCAGATGGTTCGATTTACTGCCATTGGACGTTTTAGATGCCAAAGATAGTTATGCTTTCAAAGGAATTTTCACCGAAAGAACGTTCCCATCATTCAAGCTTTTCGTAACACTGAATGTGCAGTCCTGTACAATACCACCTAGATCTCAATTTCAAAAAAGTCATGAAGCGACTCATTTTACATGGTGCTTTCTCTATTTCTTTTGAGTCTTCCTGCGTACCACTGCTAACCCAGTTAGTCTTCGCACTGACTTCCAGACCTTTCCCATACATAGAGCACTAAAATGAATTTGTGATGTGAGGTCTGTTGGTGTTGACGGACCTAGTAAGCTGGTAGCCAGAGTGGCCCACTGCCGACTTGCAGTGCTGGCACCCCACTGCTCTTCATCATCAGGTTCCTACACTCACCCTGCGCGCTAGGTGGATCTGGTTTTGAGGTGTTATTGTCAGCTTTCTCAGGGCATCAGGCTACCTAAGGAAACGGACACGAGCATCTCATCTGATTGCTTGCACGTACAATTGTCGCAGCGTCAGCTCAGCTGCTCAGCTTTCGGCCCTCATTGACGAATCACAACGGATATCGTACGACATTATTGGACTCAGTGAAACGAAGCGAAGGGAATCTTTAACGTGCACATGGAATGACGGAACAGCTGTTTTTCTTGGAGCAAGGAAGGCAGATTCGACCTCCGGAGGGGTCGGTTTCGTGGTTGCGCCTGGATTTGCCCCGTTGGTGACGGGCGTTACATTCTACAGCCACCGGCTAGCTGTTCTTACGGCAAAACTCCCCAAAGGTTTAGATGTCTCAGTCATCCAAGTGTACGCACCGACAGCCGATAGAAACGAAGAAGAGCACGAGGACTTCTACGACGAACTTGGCGATCTAGTTCGATCGCCAAAATGCAGCTGTCTCGTGGTGATGGGAGACTTCAACGCGCTTGTTGGTCCTCGGAAACCTGGAGAGCACTACATCGGAACTAATGGCGTGGAAGGTCGAAACGAAAGCGGAGAACGGCTCGCAAACTTTTGTGAAATGCATCACCTGTTTCATGGGAATAGCCAGTTTGTCAAAGCCCCAGCTAAGAGGTGGACACATGTGTCCCCAAACGGACAACACTTTCACGAACTGGATCACATTCTCTGCAGTAGGAGAGCGATAACGGACACCGGTGTAGTGCCGTCGTTTAGCACTGGAAGCGATCATATGCTGTTACGTGCGCGTTTCCACTTCGATCGCGGACAAATCCGCCTTGCCCGTGTCAAGTCTCGGCGACCACGTGTCTCGGTGCTCAACGAGGAGTTGGTAAGAGCCGCCGTTGGGAAAGTGGATTTTGGAATATGTGCTGATATTGACGATAGACGAACAACTGACTAGCCACCTCGGCACGATTGCTAGACAGTCCAGAGTTGCTGCACCAAACCACTGCGTGCGACGCATTTCGGAAGCAACGAAATCTCTTCTCGCTCGAAGGAGGAACATGGATCGAAAGGCGAATCACTTGGAGTTCACCCTATTGAACAAGCTGTGCCGGCAGAAAATTGCGGAAGACCACCAGGACTTCGCCAGAAGAAAGCTTCTAGAGGCCGCAGTGAACAGAGCTAGCTTGAAAAAGGTCAAGCGGGACATAGCGGAGTATCGTCATGTTATACCATGCTTGAAAGTTCCCGATGGATCGCGACAGTCTTCTCGAGCAGGCATGGAATCTATCGTGTCGAAGTTCTACACAGACCTCTACAAGTCGAATCTTCGTCCTAACAGACAACAGCCGGCTGGAAAAGAGGTACCTTCGATCTTGCCATCAGAAGTGCGTCACGCTACCGAAAGCATGCCCCGCGGAAAGGCTCCAGGAACCGACAAACTAAGTGTGGAGTTATTGCAAGCGTGTGGGGACAAATTATACTGTGCATTGGCCAAACGATTCACGGTATATATCTCAGAGTGCAAAGTCCCAGCTGCGTGGAAGGAGTCATCAGCTGTGCTCCTTTTCAAGAAAGGGGACAAAGAAGATCTGGAGAACTACCGTCCAATAACGCTACTGCCGGTATTGTACAAGGTTTTTACGCGTTGCATTCTCACTCGGATTCGAGGAACTCTTGAGGAGGCGCAGCCGGTAGAACAAGCGGGCTTCCGTAAAGGCTACAGCACGCTCGACCATATACCAACCTGCTGCCGCTTGATAGAAGTTGCTCAGGAGTACCATGAGCCTCTGGTGCTCACTTTCGTGGATTACAAGAAAGCATTCGATTCCGTGGAACCCGCGAAAGTGTGGGAGGCACTGGAAGAGCAAGGCGTAGAAACTCGATATACGAAGATCCTGCAGGAATGCTACACTGGCTGCCATACCGTGTTCCGTCCTTTTTGCCGCGACGTCGCAGTAGCAGTCGAAAGAGGCGTACGTCAGGGAGACCCTATTTTTCCATGCCTCTTTTCGGCACGCTTAGAATCAACAATCCGTCGCTGCGACTGGGAACCCTTTGGAGTCGAGGTCAATGGCGTGCGACTGAATCACATGCGGTTCGCGGATGACATCGTCCTCGTAACGAAAACGCCAGAGGATGCATCTCGGATGCTCAACGGATTACACGAGGCGGGGAAGGAAGCTGGACTGACTATCAACACCACCAAAACGAAAGTCCTGCGAAACAGCTTCTGTTCATTAGAGCCTGTTCTGCTTCAAGGAGTCGCGTTAGAGGACGTTAAAGAGTACGTCTACCTTGGCCGACTTGTGAATATGAAGAATGATTTGAAGCCGGAAATCGAAAGAAGGAAGAGAGCCGGCTGGGCAGCGTACAACTCCATAAGAACAGTGCTAGAGCGTGCTAGCAACTCCAAGCTCCGTGCCGATCTGTTCAACTCCACGGTTCTCCCGGCACTGTGCTATGCTTGCGAAACCTGGTCTCTAACGAGGAAAGCTGAGGACCAGCTGCGTAGAGTGCAGATCTCAATCGAGCGTAGGATGGCCGGGATGACTCTTCGCAAGCAACGGCTACTCAGACTGCACAACAACGATGTGAGAGCCATGACCAAAGTCCGAGACATCGTGCTGCATGCAGACGAGGCGAAACACCATTTTGCTGGCCATGTGATCAGGCGCAACGACGGTCGTTGGAGTACAAGCGTTATCCAGTGGAGGCCATACGACAAGAAAAGACACGACTATAATTACAGATCGACTCGAATTACTCACCGTCAGCATAGGCGTAATTGGTGCGCGTATTGTCACTGGAGCGCCCATTCCGCGCCCCACTCAACTAGCGCGATAATACTGCACGCTAAACGTATTCCATTGGCGACGAAATAGTGTGCACAAAGAGGAGTGACCGAGACCGCGTGGCGAAGCCACGCGGTCAGGCTAGGGGAGGAGTTCCGGGGTGGGTGAGTCATTTTAGGCATTGCAAAATGTCGCGCTACGAAAGGATCCGAACCCTGAACTATCCTATGATAACAGCCATCACTGCCACTCACCCATTTCCACCGCCTGAGAAACTCTCTCGGATCCCATATGACGGGCCGCTCCCAGTCCGTTGCCGGTCAGACAGTGTCCGCGACTAGATGTGCAAGTGCGCGCGCAATTCAAACTGCAGTTAATGGGGAGTGATTGCACCAATTGCGCCTAACATGACGCGCAGTGGCACCAATTGCGCCTAACATGACGCGCAGTGAGTAATATGAGTCGACCTGCAATTATATTCCTCTCAAGAAAAGGCCTCGCGGTCGCCCGTCATTACGTTGGCAAGACTTTCTGGCCTACAGAAACAACGTCCGTGATGACAATTCGATGAAGCTGCGTGTCGATTGGCGAACTGCTGCCCGCGACCGTTCAATTTGGAGAAGAAGATGGGACCCGCGCAAGTCTAATCGGCGTGCTGAGGAACGGGTCGTCAGGTGATTCAGGTGTGATTGTCAGCTTTATGTTTGCATTTTTGGCTAGTGTTTCATTCAAGGTTTGTTTTTGTCTCAGTTTTGATTCTCAGCGTCACTCCTTTTTGGTTGTATGATTACTACACCTGTGACTGTCACTATGCTCTCGTTAGCCAGATTGATGTTTTTTTTTGTTCTCAGAATTGTGCGAACTTCAGTGCATTTCAACTGAGTAAATAAATAAATAAAAATATTGAAAAAGCTTTTGTACACATCAGTATACTTTTATGAATTCATTCACAATGTACACTACTACCAATTCCTCTTCGACTCGGCAGGAGTTAGGGTAAAGGGCTCGGCACACTCGTTGGAGCGGCGAGCGGCCGCGGCAGCGACAATGTTGAAAGATAGGGGAGTATCGATCCAGCGGCCGCCGAGGGTATGTTTTTTTCATTTTTGTGGCGGCGTCGCCGGCGACGTCCCCTGGGACGTGGGCCTGATGCAATTTATGCGCCTACTACTACTGCACAAAGAGGACAGTACACCATCCTGGATCAGTAACCAGAGGATTTCAATTCATTTTTTCGAGTTTTTTTTTTTATTTTCTTGGCTTTTTTCGTTGTTTGTTTCTTTTTTCCATATTTTTCGTCGCTGTTTGGGTGTATGCACACTTTTGGTGCCAGCGGCTGCGGCAGCGGCAGCTGGTGGGAGGAACGTTGCTCCTCCCACCAACTGCCGCTGCCGCCGACGCCGCTGGCACGAAAAAGTGCGCCGAGCCCTTAAAGGTGTCGGCGCTTACCAGTCCCGCGAGGACGCACGCGCCATCGCTTTCGTGTTCCATTCATAATCGACAGATGATGCACGCTGAATGCGTTTTTGGCCTGTAAAGTGACACGGCCAGCCGCTATTCCGTCAGTGCCTTTACCATCCCAGATAAGTCAGGCACCAATTTACCCGACCACGGAGAGATACCAGACTTTGTTAGCCCGCGCGGGGATCGATCGCTCGTCCGAATGGGTGTCAGTAGCGCCTCCAATGAATATGCCACGCCCTCTGGTGTGCATGAGCACATGATGAAAATGGTACGGTGATAAGAAAATAAAGGACAAAATGAAAATTAACTTGATGGCTTCCAATCGATTCATCACCCACCGTAATATCCAATTATCGTCCCTTCAATGACGGCCAATATGCGACTTGACTTAAAGGACCGTAATGCCACCTCGCACGCAACAATCAGAGCGATATAAGTCCCAGTCTCAATGCAGCTTTGAAGGAGGCTTTTGTAAAATCTGCAAAATTCTCCTCGCTATGAGACACTGAATATTTTTGGAAAGTTCTAGAGATAAAGGGAAGCACATGGTGTCTCACATCCATTCCAGATCGTATATGTTATAGATACCCGCTCGCCCTGTGATCCACTTATCATAAGCATCACAGAACAAGAAGATAACCGCCAATCGGAGGTGGCTCTGAAAAGAATGGTATTAGCTTGATGAGAAGAGACGTTATGGCAAGAAAGGACGAATTGAGAACTGGAATCTGGTAGTTTCGTATATCTCGAGTTCTCACGTAACTTTGTTCATATTTCCGTCGTGTGGTTATTCTGATGACTGATCGTGATACTGATTTCTGTTTGTCAAATGCCGATCAGTCGAAACACATGTATTGGGATATAGCTATAGCTATTGGGATCTGTTTTATCTACTTATTTGTAACAATATAGCAACCAGAAAACCTTTAAGGATTTACAACTTGTGGCCACCACCCCAAGTATCCCCTTAGACCATGTTTGGGTGAAATCAGGAAGCCCGAACCCATCACCACCTCCTAACCATTGCTATCGTTACGAACCGCAACGCCAACACCTCAAAAGTTAGGAACACATCGTCACAACATAGGAGATGGTTATGAGAGCCACTCTTGAGTCTCTTTGAGACTATGTGAACAGCTACCGTTATTGAGGAATAACAAAACTCTCGGTAATCACTGAAAAGGGACACGTTTTGTAGAACTAGACCGCAAGAAAAACTGCAGTCTTCTGAGGCACATATGCTAAACAGGTGAAACCAAGGTGAAATGAAAAATGAAGAGCGTAACGCGTCATACACAAACCGACATATCCAAGCAGTAAAATTCGTCTGAAAGGTGATAGGATTCCAAACTCTGCGGAGCACCCTCTACACTTAAACCTGACCGCCAATTTTAGTCGATGAGAACAATATTGCTTCTTCATTATATCTGAATACTACACTCCTTAGAAATATTTGGAGAAACCCGCACCTGAATCTTCATGTTGTGCAACAGGTGACGATATGCTGATATGTTGTGCACTATGAGATCAATGACAACTAACATCGTGTCGTATTCAACGTACTTATCGACGACATTACCGCAGCATTTCTGAAACAATAGATATTGAGCGCAGTATGAACCAAAAACGATTTTTATACATTTTCGTAGACTAGGACGTCTACATTTACTCTTCAGACCCTACATAGTGTCGACCTCCCATTGTCATCTCTTGTAGTGCTTCTAACTGACGACCTCAAGTACTTGGCGAGGCTAGCAACTGGGAGGCGAACTTCCTTCACTTTTTAGAGGTCGAATTGGGTCAAGAGGAATGAACATGTGCTATGCTAGTGTAGAAATCACAAAAAAGAACCGAGTCAAGCACATCGCCTGAGGGAGCAAAATCAATCATTAATTTGCTTCTGCAGAATAACGAAGTAAGTACTTCAATCATCCTTAACTGCACATGAGAAAACGAATAGAGGCTTAACGACACCCAATTGAGCTCGACATTGATCGCCTTTAAGACGTTAGTTCCAAGTACTTGAACGACCACACTCTCATGAAGGGAAGTTGTGTCATCACCTTTACTATGTCTTGCCCTAATGGTATTGCAACTGGAGAAAAATCGCTTTCTTGATCGAAAAAGAGCATACAATTCTCCCTCTACCCCCAAGTACCAGGAAGTTCCTTTGTGGATCAAGTCGATTCAATTCGCACCAAAAGCACGCTAAAAACAGCTCTCGCACTAGAATATTCTCATAGAAGCTGAAGGAGGTCAGTGTCAAAGTTCTCATTAAAATACACCCCGCAATTCATTAAAGAATCCAACGAAAGAATATCAGTATCGAATCATGAAACGTACACAATCTGATAACCGTATAACTCCTTCGGAATACCTCTGATAGAGAGATGCCGCTGGTTCCATACAATTCACACATCTGTAGTTTTTAGTCGACATTGGTCTGGAAGTTTCAAGAAAAAGTGATGAGAAACGAAGAACTTCCACCGAAGTTAGACAGCAATGTGCTTAACGACACTTGTGAAGCATATTCACCACGATTCCGTAACATTTATCAGAAAATATTCACAACGACATGGAACAGAATTGAGATCTATCACTCCGAGAGCTACACCTGAGCATTTCATTTCGAATGATACAGTTCCTGAGCAAAAGAGGTCAAACAGCTCTCATCGAAATCAGAATTCAGTGGACAATTTCCTTCGTTTTCTGAAGACGAATTCTTCTTCTGCTGCTTCCTCGCTAGCATTTTCTTTAATACTCTGGTAGAAGCTGTAAGATGTAACGTTTTCTACAACGACAAGAACAGTGGTAAAAACTACAGTATAATTGCCAACCTGATGACGTTCTTGTTTGCCTTAATGACAGCGGGATCGAAAGCAATCACTCGTAGTGATTTGAGGCCTCGAGCTCTAGATAGGGCTACGTACGACTGCCCTTCAGCAAACACTCTGAAAAGAAAAAACTCAGACTTACCCATGATTTAGTTCGATTTGCTTTATCCGGAACAACCAAGTCGGTATGTTCAGAATAAATAAAATAGTGAACATACGCATCTCTTATCTGAGGATAAACAAGTACTGTTCAGAAGCTGACATTACCTCTCCAAGCTTACTTCAACAGCATCAAGAGTGAGGCCTTGAGACTTGTGGATTGAAATAGCCCATGCAAGTTGCAAAGGAAGCTGGCGACGACAAGCTGGCTCATCGCACCCAGGAACCCGAACAGCGAATCGAATTGGAACCACCTGGAAACGAGAAAGAAGCACTGGTATGATAACATCACAAACAAAATCGGGCACGTACCTCAATCTCATCAGCTATCGAGAAAAACTTGACCATTGGAAATCCCTTCTTCGAGAATCTCGTCACTACACCACGTGATCCGTTGGAAAGTCCGCGAGCAAGATCAATGTTTTTCATCAACATGACCTGGAATTCATTTCAAACCCTCTACGGTTTTCATGAAGAAATCAGTGTGATTGAACGAGCCTGTGTCTTGACTTTGAGGACGAGACGTTTTGCTACAGTTCCTCGAAGCGATTCTGGTATGAATTGACTATCTTCCGCTTCGAAGACCTTGGATGTACCTGAACGATCTTCAATCAGACAAAAATTGCAAACGATAGCAAGGCCGCTTAATTCTACCTTCCAGGTCTTCGAGACATCGCGTATTCACAGCTAAAGCGTCGGCAGTGTGAGTGCATAGTCTTGTCGGGACAACGCCTTCAGAGGAAAAGTCGTTTCGCTTAGTTTCGTCCAACGCCTTACATACTTCATCACCACATCTGAATAGATTATCAATTATTTCACCTCGCTGAGCTCGTTTGCAGCTAGATTTGCGTATCTAGAGCAATTAGATTGAGCAAAGCCATCTCCCTACAATTTGAAATGCGACTCGCTAGAAGCACATCATACATTGTCCAATGGACAACCCAGCAGAACAAGTGGAACAGGAGTCTGAAAAGGGTTCTTCGAGCTGCAGCAGTGTGGGAGTCAATTCACTACGCAAAAAATCTCAAGAATAGTGGGCGCGTGTGGTGCAGTAGGAATAGGCGCTACTTTAACCCAATAGGTCGAGCGATCTATACTCGCTCAGGCTAAGCCTCTCACTCTCTCTGTTACCACCGGTTAGGTGGTAACAGACTCGTCTTGGTGAGTAGAGACCTTGACTTGTACAGCGGTTCCTACAAGTCATTGTATAGGCAAAATACAGCACAACTCTAAAACCCTGAATGGAGAAATGCATGGTGGGTGGGTACTCAGGAGACTGATCAATGCCAACCACTATGTCCTTGCCGTTTACCTTCATCTACCACCTTGCCCTTGCCCGTCTTTATTAAAACCACGGCATGCTAAGGATTCAACAAAATCAAAAGCGACACACTTTCCAACACGAATACTCTGCAGGACCTTAACGAAATGAGAGTCGTCTTGACGGTGCACTCGCTTGAGCATAATTGTTTTTTGAATGGATCGATTCCATGCCTCGCACTAAATAGGAACAGAAATGTGGATATATATGGAAGAGGAAAAAAGTTAAAGGAATATATAGTATCAAATCGTAACCTCACCGTACCTCGAAGCAAAATTTCAGCTTTTCGTCCCTCCCACATACGGGTGGTAGCTGTAGGAAGTCTCCCGTGACAATAAGTTTTATTCCTCCGAAAGGACGATTGTCGCCGCGGATGTGTCGTGCCACCGGAAACAGAACAATATTTCTAGTCGAATTCGTTCGTAAGCCCATGATGACACTCTATTTAGGTAAGTTGTTAGTCTAGCACCAAGCGTCGAAGAAAATTCATCGGTTCTGAGAAGTAAAAATATATTGACTAAGCCTGACGTGAATGTCTTTCAATACATGTTTGAACCTTTCCAAGAAAGACCTATCGCAATACCCGAGTGAAAGTTGACTAAAACTCAAGGTGAGAAAGTAGTACAAACCGACATAAATATATAGACCGATGATCGAAAAAAAAAGAAACAGAATTCAAGGATAATGAACGCCTTACATATTCTATTTTGGTGAAAAAGTCCGCGTCCACCATGGAGATTTCATCGATGACGAGATGTGAGCACATTTTCCACTGCTTCACAACATTTTCCTTCGACAGTGCTAACGTCAAACACTCTTCCGCAGAACCTCGACCTACTCCAATACCAGCGAAGCTGTGCAGGGTGACACCGCCCAGTTGACAAGCAGCCACTCCTGAACAGGGCTATATTCGCAGGAATTGCAGAACTATAACGCTTTTACTATTTTATAATCTTGACTATTCAGAGAATTAGGTAAAGTGAAAGTGAGCTTTGATCTACTTTCTCCTATTGCCTCCACATTTCTATTTACAAGGAGTGGTGGTATCTGGCCAGATAGTTCCATTCGAAAAAGCCAGGCAACGACGTCATTTTTCTCACATGAAGTGTTTCCATTCTGCAGACCATGAATTAGAGTCGCACCTCAAGCTTTACCTTGACTCATTGTGGGTCTCATCTTATCCGATGACAGATGGCTAGATTCAACGTAGGAATAGAACCTTATACCGTTGTACAGTGGTAAGAGGCGCCGCTGTCACCCGCACGGTCGAGCGGTCGATCCCGGCACGGGCTAACCAAGCCTTCCATAACTCCGGGGTCGGGTAAATTGGTACCAGACTTGTCTGGGAAGGTAAAGACACTGACCTGGTATAGCGGCTCACCCACAGGTCATTGTATAGGCCGAATACACATTCACTATGCCTCTACGGCTTGAATGGAACACGAATGCGGCGCGCATCCTCAGGGGACTGATCAACGCCTGCACCTTTACCTTTACCGTTATGCAGTATCCTCACAAACTACACAGCAGATACAACAAAAGTATTCTCACACACACTCATAATTTTACTAATACTGAGGTTCCGGGCAACGAAAAATGCACACGCGGGAATATAGGATGTACTAGGGAGAAAATTGGGGGAAGTCCAACTGACTCCAATATGGGGACGATTTGACGGTTGGTTAACAAGGAAAACAGATTACCGTAACTTAAAAAGCACCGTGTCAGATCATTGGAGTGTCAGATTATTTTCTATGATTTCGGAGACATGTATAAAAGTACGGAACAGCACCATTTCTCTCGAAGGGCTTTCGCCAGAAAAAGAAAAGCTAAAAACTGAGAACCTGTGAAAAAACTGAAAACTTGTAAAAGCAAACGTTCCGTGAAATAATTACCGGTAGCTGCGGTAACATATGTAGTACTAGCGGGAAACATTTCTATAATTCGCCGAAGAACGACCGACTTCCCGGTGCCTGCGCTTCCCGTGAAGAATACATTCTCGGGTGATTGTAAAGCACAACGCACTACGGAACGTTGCTCTTCAGAAAGCTGGATGACTTCTGCCTTTTTCGCCGAAGAGGACTGGAATAGGGAGACGGTAGTGCCAAATAAGATTTGAAATATTCCTCCAACAAACCTTCTGAATCGGTTTACGGGCAACTTTTGGCGTCGATGATTCGGTAGAAGGGGTCTTCGATGGTGCACCCGAAGGGGAATCTGCAATCCCACGCAACCTCAAAAGATTCAATAATTGAAAAGTTCAAAACGTATCCGCTCTAGTCCACCTGCTGAGTAAAAAAAATGAACAAATCAGTAAATAAGAAACATGCGGGTGGGGAAACCGACCTCTTCACTTTTCGTATTTCATCAACACTTAGTGGACTCAGCACTGTATGCAGACTCGGGAGATCTTGAAGGTGAGCTTTTCTGGAATCATAACACCTTAAACATATTTACATCAAGTGTTTCAGTGGTGATAAGTTCGAAAAGATGAGTTTGCCTGTTGAAATGTGCTAAGTGAGCCACTGAACGAACCTTCTCCTGTTAAGTGAAAAATTTTTGCAAGCTTTTCAGGCTCAGAGAATGAATATTTGGAAAATAGTATCTCCTGCACTTGTTCTCAATCCTGTTATCGGATTATCTGACTCTTTAACGGCCAAAAAGATCAATTATAACAAATGGAGGCTTTGCCGTTTATTCTGATTGATACCCAAAAGAAGATGGGCCTAAATCTCTGAATCAAGTTCTTTACTCTCATACCATCCCCAAGGAAAGCTTGACGGTGCGAAACGGATGTAGGTAATGAATGTTTCGAATAGAAATTGTTTTTTTAAATAAAGCGACGCCGAGAGCATTTATTCGACAAAATTATGGTCATCTAGTGTAGGACTATGGAACTTAGGAGCTATGAAAACGAGGTATTCAAAGAGCTCAGCCCATATTCACCAGTGGTATACTCGCCATAAAACCACAAACGTATAGCGGTATTCAATCAGGGTCTATAAGGGCTTCGACTAACCTCACTGGTCCGGCAAGATTTCAGAGGCCTGATAACGTAGCAGCGTACCGAGCTCGACGCACTTTGATGGTTCACCGTTTGCACATCATTCGGGGTTTATAGATAGGTATACCATTCATGAATACCAGCCCTGACCCAACGAAACAATACTACCATCAATTTATTTGTACTGACTAACCTGGCTATCGCTATAGGAGTACGGTTGCTGTTCACCCCCGGGCGAGGGCATTCTGCACGCATGATATCCAACTTCGCCTGGAGCGATTTGAGAAACACGTTCAATTTACGCGGCGCACAGTTTGAAAGTTGTATGACGAGTTTTCTGAAAAACAAACCTAGAAGACGCACTGCAGTCAGTTCAGACAAGCACCAATGAACTGCTCACAACCGACACAAACCGATCTGGTATTTCGATGGCTCCCGTTCCGCGACCGATGCCGTTCCTGTGAAGAACGCATTCTTGCAGGCTATACGAAGCCACAGCTGGTCGACCAGCACTGGAACTGTTCAACTCCACTTGAAGCACGATTTCCCTTAACCACAATGATTACAAACGGCGCGCCTAAATCCCGTAAACCCAACCACTTACCGACTCAAATTGCGCCCTATAGTTATAAGAGCGTTTTTCGACGAGATTGACCCCTTGCGGTTCACATTCAACAGAGACTCTACGCGAGCACTACACTGAAGAGAGTAGCAGTAGGTACAGTTACTGTCTTGCGAAGGATCATTGAAGGACATCTGGAACGTGAGTCTTCGAGAAAATTTAACACGATCGAAGGAAATCAAAGTACAGCGATCAAAGTTCGTCGTAAAACTACACTCTGTGCAACAAATTTTGCCAGATTCAACGTTCGATTGTTCCGAAGATTCTAACTTCTATCCCTTCTCTATAATGAAAGGAAAAATGAATTCCGGTTATCATTACAACTAAATCTCCGTAATTGAGGTGCTCAGGTGCTCTAGGATCACAATTTTGACATCCGTTTTTCGAATTTCTGCCGAACCGGTCTTTCTTCCGTACACAATAGAATATACTACTTCAAGCAAACATATCTACAGAGGCACTTACATTTTAGCTCGAAAATAACTGCATTCCACTCACATTAGAATTATAACACAACAGTTCCAAATACAATTAAGGTCAACATCACAGTGCATGGAGTCAATATTTGAAAACTATCACTTCCCTCCATTACGCAGGGCGCAGTATCGAAACGGGGGCGCAATATCTACACAGGTACGCGTAGGACGAGAAGTGATCTCACACCGGACGTAAAGCACATGGCTATAGTTGCGCGTACAGGCCCGGTTAAATAATGTTTACTTGAGCTAGCAAACAAAGTGGACATTCCGCGTCCTTTTGATGTCATAAAAGGCAGGCAAGGAGAAGTGAGCTATTGGCAAGCACCTGTAGCGCTGTCACCAATAGGTCTTGAAGGCGGCCGCTTTCTATGACTCCCACTGGTGTATCAAATGTGCTTGTAAATACGTTAAACAATCGCATTCTGCTTTCATAGCCCATGTCTCGCTCTGCGTGACCCTCGTTGTACATTTCATAACATAAGTAGAAAGTGAAGCATATCATTCGCGGTATCTCAAACAAGAGCCCGCGAATGGTACTCCCTATCGAATTCTCTCGTGTCATTCAACCTGCATAAATAGCAGGGTTAAGAATGACCGAGGCTGCTGCTACTGCTAACAAGCACTGACACAAGAGTCGAGAATAAGTATATCCAACACTAACTGTTAAACAAGCGAGCCGTACCCTTTATAAACGGTACAGTCCATAGGCATAGTAAAGGTTTAATCAGCAGGTTACCCGACGTCGGCCGTACGCTTATATGCTACCGTTTCTTCGTTCACATTCTTCACGGAAGTTGAGGGAGATCTGCTCATTTGTTGTCTTTGGACCCTTTCGCAAAGGTAAACCCGACCAGCACTTCATCTCCTGTGTAGCAGGTTGATCGTCTATCAGCAAATACTGAGTTGGCAATAAATATTCCACTGAACCAGCTCTTGCATATGGTAGACCACACTTAACGGTAGGGATACAATAATACGACCGCAGCCTATATCTGGCACAAAGGCACCTTCTTGGGACTTTATTCCCTACTTTATTTATTTATTTATTTTAAGCGTTACTGAGGTCCTAGCGAGAATCTTTGCTCGTTTTCATTTCCTTCTTTACTGTTTCTACTTGACCACTACGAAATAATCTTTCCTATCCCCAACTGCCCGAAGGCGACTGCTCAACGCCGTATGATTACAATATGTCACACTCATACGCTTCACTACGGACTTCAAGCACGCTATCCCCTTTCTTCGTCCTATTCCTCACTCCTACTCGCAAATTTCCTCAAGATATTCAGTGCCTCGTGTATTCCTACCCTGACCTGTAAACAATTCAATGCAATAAGCCGTTCTATTTCCGCAAATATGATGTAAGTATAAACACTTGTCTCATCTCAGCAGGAATAAAATCAGATGACAACATCCGCAAAAAGTTGTTTATCGTAAATACGAACACACTCAAGATGTTACTGCTGTGGTACATACACTCTGTGCGTGAAGTGAACTCATGTACCACTGGAAACTCGAAGTAGTATTAGGTTGGTGCAGAAGTTCTCGGACATTTGGGACACAAAACAGTTCATTTTGCAATATTTGAACAATAGCAAGGGGTCATTTGAAGTAGGCACCGTTGATATCAATGGTCTTCTCTTCTCTATAACATTTTTTGACTGGAGCCGAAAATACCGAGGCAATCCTTTTCAATTTCAAGAAGTCGCAAATGTCCAAGAACTTTTGCACAAACCTAATACCAGTGAAAACTCGAACACGAACACGACGAAGTGGAAACATTAAGCGATAGAGATAAAAGTGCCACCGAACAACTTCGAGAGATGGAAGAAAATATTGATGAGGAGTACCGGTAGAACTAAATATATACATATACATACACATATACATACACAATGACAAAATGCTTTGAGCACCCTGCTTGTGGGCAAAATGGCAAGCAGAAGGATGCGGTTATCTAGGCATGATGTCGTAAGCTCTTCTCATGCACACGGGAGGTGCCCATGTCTAATAAAACACTAACTGAAAAAGAAGTCCCCCTTCTGAACAACTGTTGAACCATGGCACGTGAAGATGTATGTAAGCGTGCATGGACTGAAAATCGATTAAAAAGAACTGAATCAATCCCCAAAAATGTCACATGGAGATGCTGATGAAAAATGCACCTGATACCGAAAATATGTTAGCAACGAACAGAAATGAAAGTAAGCGAAACACCACATTCAACGCATATTGTTACGTATTGTTACGAAAACAATAGAACACCAGAAAAAAATGTAGGCGTCTTATAATAAAATAGTATTGTTCCATTACATCTCCATTGTCTGGACAGCCGAAACGGGGTAGTGGGAACACACACGTCCCTGACGCGTACCGAAGAAGACCAGTGCGTCCTGCACGCTCGAGAGACCCAGAGAGCGCCCGATACCTCGCATACCCATTTTCAAGGAAAACTGCCATCGAAGAAGTGGATGAATGTTTTTTGATGCCCAAGGAATAGTTCCGCAGGCGGCCATATCGATCATCGGTCATCACGGTACACATTCCGTGCCGGTCCTACCTATCGTTGTTAACCTGGCAAATGTGTCTCTGATCTTCGCCTGTCAAAGTTCGGATATATCACCTCTGGTGAAGCGAGTCACACCAAGCAACCATCTCTCTAAACTACACTGCCGTAAAGTCGAAGAGTGCGGAGTTTTGTGCCTTCTTCACTACTTTCCTAACACACTTGAAAGTGTTCCAAGACGCTCGTTCGCCTCCATCTAGTTCTGCATACGAGTTGGCCATGCTGACTTCCCGCCCCAGCACACGTAGATAGAGCATTCAGAGATGTTCGTTCGATTAGGTGCTGGAGCATCAGCATCACACCACTTGGTCAAAAATGAGAGCGGATTCGCGCAATTATGTAATGTGGCTTTGGAATAATGTCAATTCACGATAAAGGTAAAGGTGTCGCCGTTGAGCAGTTCCTTAAGGACGCACTGTCGCATTCTACTTTCATTCAAATCGTAGAGGCATGATTAATGCGTATTTGGCATGTACAATGACCTGCGAGAGCAGCCGCTAGATCAGGTTAATCTCTACCTTCTCAGACAAGACTGATACCAATTTACCCGCCTATGAAGGGATCGGGGGCTGGTTGGCCCTTGTTGGAATCGATCGCTCGACCGCGCGGGTGTCAGCAACACCTCTTACCACTGTGCACCGCAGGCGCAATAATGCCACTTACCGCTATTATTTATGGACACCGTCTTCGTTAAATTCACGGTGAACCGACTGATCCACGCCCGTGATAGGAATCAACCAACACGCACCGATAAGAACAATTGGCGACACTACTAGGAAAGATCTCGAGTACCTTACTCATCGTACGTGCTGCCGTAACGAAAAATTACAAAGATCAAAATATATGGTAAAATGGTCACCATTGAGCCAATGCCCAACTCAGTGTCTTCACCCTACCAGACTACTCTTTTACCAACATACCCATAGTTAGCGATGACAACACGGAGACTCCACTGCTCTCACCTCAACCACAACGATGGATGGGGCCAGCGTTGAGAGTCCCCTAGGAACGCGGCGACGTATTCATGTCCCATTCAGTATCGTGAAAGCATGGTGAATGCGCATTACGCCTATTTAGTGACTAGAGGGGGTCAGCCGATGTAGCAAGTCAGTGTCTCTACCTTCTCACAATCAGACAGTGTGGTATTAATTTACCCGGCCACAGATGGATGGAAGGTTTGGTTGACCCGGGCCAGGATCAATCGCTCGACCATGCTGATGTCAGCGTCTAATCTTACCACCGCACCAAACGCGCCCTATCCACATCCTAACGTTCTTTAATTTGAATTAGAGTTATCGGCACGAATGCATTCTTTGTTTTGCGGCCGATGTCGTACTAATAGCTATTACAAATTATTGCATTTTGAGGGAACTTGACGAAAACGACGCCATGAAAATTGTATGTTATGTTTCTGGACCCTCCAGTTAGTGTAGTTAGGTCGCGCAATCAGTATGACCTACGGAGTGATCGTGCAGCTGGGCAGGATAAAACGAGCAGCTCATTGCGCATTCGAAACTGGTGGGAATAGGGTAGCTAGAGAGAGCCGACCGTGTACAGCAGCAGAATGAAAGGAAGGATGCTCGGTATGACCAACATCACGCCGAAGATATCGCACATTCTTATTTACTT
The DNA here is from genome assembly GCA_030553155.1 of Nippostrongylus brasiliensis. Lineage (NCBI taxonomy): Eukaryota > Metazoa > Nematoda > Chromadorea > Rhabditida > Heligmosomidae > Nippostrongylus > Nippostrongylus brasiliensis. Next base: position 11,108,289 of record CP130733.1, read on the forward strand.
CAGTGGACGGGGATCAAACACACTTGTCCAGGCTACGGTGTGGAAGAGCAGTAGAAACGGTCACATGACGCGATTGTATGACGACCATTGGACGATAGCAGTCTGCAAACGGATTCCATGGACGCCAAGAATACCCACGCACCCACCTTTACGATAATCGGATTTCCTCGAAAAAAGATCTGACGCTTTTCGTGTCCCTCGCGCGAGCAGGACGCACAGGTCTATCTCTTCAATCGGGAGATACAAATGGACATATTTCTGTAAGACAAGGAATGGAAAAACGAGGAGAACCAGAGTTATTGGGAATGGAAAAATTCGTTGTCCGATTTACATAAAACCTTGGTTTACCGTGTGGACTATCAATTACGAAGTTAACTCTAGCTTCCAAGTACAAAAAGGAATTCGCTAAACCAAAGTAGCCAAGAAATTGAGGCGTAGCAATGCTGCGATGCCACGGCGATGCAGCGTCGACCATTCAAATAGGTCCTTCACGGCCACGAGCTGAAAATACTCGAAAAATATGTGAAACATGAGCGAGTACTGATAGTAGCCAAGTATAAAAATGAAGATTGGAAGCAATAATTCCCATAACTGTGATTGTCGAAAACAATGGCTGCTTATATCTGATGGCTTCCACGAACTTGCGTTTACACCACGTGACTTGATTGACAGGACTGAGATTGTCCCGAGTAATACCTCTCACTGCTTACAATATCATCAGCAATTTTTGGAGGTCAACACTTACTAGCTTGATTTGTTCCTCGAAATGAAGCTGCTGACACAACCTTCCGGCATCGTCAACATTTCTGTCGGAGTCGAGGTGAGGAGTGTAGTGGCAGAGAAGATTCGTAGGTATCGTCTTCCATGTTCCATCTTCTTTGGTATGATACGTGAAGACAATGGTCTGCGAATAACCACTAGCGATAGAACTGGTTGTGCAAGGGAGAAAGTACTAGACCTGAGAAAATATGGTCATTCATTCATTTCCTACTTTAAGAAATATGATTGTTTTGAAAAGATCATCTCAAGTTATCAGCGCTACTTTCCAAAAAAACAATATATCCATTGGTTTCGCACTGGAACGATGGTCAACGTTGATTATAAGCAAACAGGAAGCTCAGAGTCGAAAACGTAACCAATTCTTCGTGACTGCTTTCTGTGACCTTCTACATTTTTCAAAAAAAAAAAGATCTACTCAATAAAAGAACTTACCATGGTCTTTTCTCTTCCAAAGAAGATGGGAGTGATCATTCTTTTGGAGGCCTTTGTGAGAGCGGAGAGCACTTTAGCAGATGGCTGTAAAGTTATATATTGCAACATAAAACCTTAGTCAGGTCCAAGTTTTTCAGTCTTAGAGCTTGCACAAACTTCAATCGGGTTCTACGCTCCTCTTGTTGGCTGTCGAACTATGACTCTTTTAAAAGACAAGTTAACAAGTTTGTGGACTAGGTATAACTTTTTGTGGTTGCACTGCTATTCTATATTCTTGCGCTTCATTAACTTACATGCCCTGGTGTTTTACCTCTAAATTGTCTGGTTTGTTTTACAGTGTTTTGTTGATGTTTTCTTTCTTCGTGCCGCGAGGCACTTACAATAAATAAATAAATAACACGTTTCCCAGAATTGTTTAGTAACGTAACATCATTTTAAATTTGAATCACTCTTGCTTAGTTTACATCTATAGACGATGATTTGGAATGAACGGCACATGGCACTAATACAAATGGACTGAGAAGAAAAACAATGGCAGGCGATACTAGTTACTTAAGTATATAGTCAATCCCAGAACTCATCAGTAAGTAGAGATGACTCTATAAGCGTAGTTGAGTAAACTAAAATGTTCCAAATAACCTATAAGCAGCACAAGAACAACGACCTAAACCTTCATTGAACAGCATGAAACTATTCTGGCAAAGTTTCTTCTACCCAATCAGAGATAATAAACATGAATAACAAAAAGACGTGAAGGAATATATCAAGACAAACCTCGGCTTGCGCGCTGAAAGCTGCATTCGGAGCGTACTGCCAGTCACCTTTGGAATCGTAACATGCAGAGCTTACGAGAAGTGCGTCAACCTGTAACGAGTTATTAACCCAGTGATAAGGTAAAAGATAAAGGTAAGGGTATCGGCGTCAACCGGCCCTAGCTTTTACATTTCTCAGATGAGCCCTAAAGGACCCAGTAAAAACCTTATAAGAACTATCGCACAAGTTATCTTACTAGCAACTGCACATCTAGCAGGGAATTTTCGAACGAGATTTCAAGGAAGAAAGTCTGTTCAGACCTTGAGAACACCTATGATCAGCATGCCCTCTGATATTTGGAGAAGGATCTGGAGAACAACAGGGGAGAAGATGTCTGATCCTTCAAGCTAATGGTTTTCCACGAGGAATTGCAAATTTCGTTCGAACTCGCTGATGAATCATGGGGGATAAAACTTCTGAAGGATTTTTTCTTCTGAAGGAAATTTCGAAATTGCGCCCATTGGCGCGAATGAAAAACGAAAACACCTCATCGACTTCGTCCTTTATTACATCAATCACGCTTGCTCCTCCAGCTCTGTTGATAAACTTGACTATCTTCAAATTGACCAGAACGTCAAGGGCCTCCGGGTCGTCTACCTGAAGTACAAATTTGAGAAAAGCGATAACACGACTACCCCAATGAAACTGACCAACCTTGCACCTGAGGAGAGTGTCCGTCACATTTTGATAGAACGATGGAAGCACCACAGTGACCTGAATATTTATATGTAGTCGGAGTACCGAATGATGAATCCATACAAAACCATAGAATCTTAAGTAACAAGTACGACAAAGAATAGATAGAAAGCTCCACGAAAACAAGCACTTACTTTATGCCCTCGTAGCAGAAATTCCATGACGCAATCGTAGATCGGTCTCATCGACAAAACCTTGCACGTAGTCCAAGAAACCGTCTTCATCCTACCCCAATTCGCGGAGAAGTCCTTATCGAAGCATCCCGACACTGCACAGCCGTCTTCAAGAAAAAGACGTCAACAATGGAGTTCATCCAGAAAACAGAAGGATTTGTTTGAAACAACAACGGTGGCTTCGTTTATTATGTCTGAAAACAAACCTATTACAACTGGTCTGAGAAGCACGTTAGGCTGCCGCGAACGTAATTTTGGAGGAAACTCGTATAAGTCCACCAACACAGACAGTGCTCCTTAAATTCGAACATACACAAAAAAAACAGAGTAACAAGCACCTACTCAAAATTTCACATTTGAATCAAAAAAGACAACAGCGCCAGATTTTGATATATCTTCACGTTTGTTCGAGAAGGAAGATTTTGTGCGTTTCGTGCCTGTCAAAAAGTGAGGAGTAGGCATGCGCACAGGATTAGAGTACCAGCTTTGGCAAACTTCCAGATTTCTCAACCGTAGAAAGAACAACAGAGAAAAATTAACGTAGCAAACTCCATCTTACGTGTTTCGATGTAATGGGATAAGTGTAATAACATCAGAAAGCACTAGAACGACGCACAAAATCTCACAAAATCTTGCTTGAAGAAGCACAAAAGTGGCCCATATCGTATTCGAACAACTTATTTGATCCTAAAGCCTGGAAAGCCATGACTACGAAGGGTCCGCTACGAAACGGTAACCATTTTGCATCCCAAATAAATAACTTTAGTGGAGAGCATAAGATTTTCTTTGGAAGGAAAACAACACATCTCCCTTGTCATGATTATTGGCCTTTGGACAAATTAGAATATTAAATCTAAGAGGTTCTCGAAACGTCTGACACGCCAAAACAACGAGCTTGATCAATGCAGCAATACCGATCAGCATAAAGCGAAAGAATTTTTGTAGTAGAATCGCATGCAACTGGAAGGAGGTGTAGGCTCACCTGAGGAGAGTGTCGCTCCTGAGAAGAATGTGGAGACGTTGTTGTGCAGCAGATCATCCACATGACGCGAGTCACCTTTGCGCCGGTACTCAGCGAACTGCTTAAAGACGAACGCCATTTTTGCGCTACTTTCACTACCAGATTAATATACAAAGACAACCGCATACATATTTCAGAAGAAAGCGATAAAGTGACATACTTTGCCGGCGCTGATGTCAGCATTCACGAAGACGTCAATTTCCATGGAGGATGTAGCTATGGGACGAATGTTGACCGATCTTCGTTTTCCTCTTAACAAAATCAAGTTATTCGGAACGTATCAGAGCAAATGCCCTCAACAGCAGCACAGAAAGTTCTCACCTCTGACCATCATCGCGCGAATTAGCTGAGGGATCCTGTTCTCCGCACTCAGTATCGGAACCGTCCTGCAATCGGCATACCTTGATGATGTGCTACGAAGACTCCAAAGCTCGTTGATGTAGTGGGAGGAATATAAAGAATAATGTGGAGAAAATAACCTCTTCTTCACTACAGTTGATCAGCAACCGGCACGCTGCCTCGAAATCTGATTTGCTTGTGGCCCGCCGACACCGTGAAGGATTATTAGTGCGGTTTTTGAACATGTTGTCCTGAACAGGGTTGCTGGAAGCTACAACGTCGCGGACTTAACCAAAATGTAGAAGTACCTTCAGCTGTGTTGGCGCCGTATCATTCCCCCGTCGATTTGCTTCTATGCGTCGAGGGTTTGAGTTGGCCGCCACTCTGTCAGCATACTGAAGCATTATACTCACTAGAGGAACTTCGAACATCGATTTCGTACTGGATCGAACTACAGCTAATACTCAGAGGCATCGCTACCATGTTACTCGTGATTGATAACCTCTAGGCAGTAATTTATACCCCATCAGCGACATTGAGGACTAAATGAGGATGCCCATGAAGGAAGAGCTTTGGGAAGTCGGAAAGTATGCGGTTCAGCTCACAATTTTCTTTATGGGCCTTGCTGTCTTATAAGTCCCACGTTGAACCACTGTTCGAATAACGATTTGTTTGATTAATAAGTTAGAGATAATGTTGTGCTAGACTTATAAAGCTTTCCAAGATTGTTAAATATTATTCAATTGCATGAAATTCCGGACCGATCGATCAAATCGACTAAATAGACTCTTTTAAACCCTTACATGAGTGCTCAGCTCTGCCCGGAACTGGAGGAGTGCGCTAACCCAGAATTAGGAACGGCATAAGACAAACATGTGATTAGCCATCGAATGAATTTCATAACATTAGAAAACTTGTTAAGTTTAACACAACATATCATTATGACTGTTAGGATTTCAGGGGCCGTATGCTCGTCTCTTCCGGCCAGGCGATGGGCGCCCATCGCCCGGACGGGAGGGACGAGCATACGGCCCCAAATATCACGACTCGCACTGTATTGAACAAACCATTCTAAAAGTGCACAATCTGCAAAATGCGCACTAAGTAATGAAACATTCCGTAATGTAGCCATGAGTAGTCTCCGGAAATTGTAGACGTAAACGTTCAAGATAGTCAAAATGAAACCCGATTTTATGCTATTCTTGCGTGATAGCACAAGCGTACACAAATAAATATCGGCTATAGAGACTGGTAATACCCTTAGTTCTTCGTCTATGATCTGGCCATCGTTAGTACCATTCTTTCAACTGAGCTTTGTGGCATAACGCGCTGAAGTCGTACTGCCCTGATTTTCTGCTCATGTGGTTTCTACAGCGGAAAACGACGACGATGTTACTCAGCATTGGTCTTATATGCTACGTGACTTTCTGCCAAGTTGGTACGAACATGGTAAGTGTCTATACTTCACGACGGCAGCAGAACACGCTGCCCACACGATTTTAATGCAGAGTGTATAAGTACCCAAGGTGAGTTCGGAACTATTCAAGATGTTGTACCCCACCGCTATGTTGAGCTTTCCCCGTTAAATAGTGTGTGCCTTGCGTAGAGTCAGGGCCTGCGTCTCCTCCCTCCGCGCACTATTTCGCAAGGCTTTTGGCGATTACAACTCAACATATCGGTGGGGTACAACATCTTAAATAGTGCCGTGAGTTCTAAAAACAGCACACTCGAAACACACCTCTAAACGATTCCGATTTGTTCTAGATGAGGCGTTTCCTCGTGAAGGTTCTGGACGATTGTGGTATCTCCTGCGATCATCTTCCATTGCGTCCCACTCGGAATCGCTCACCTCTCTGTATTGACGAAACGTTAGTTTTTGCTGCTGCTGCTGCTGCTGCTGCGTAGCGGAAATAGTGCCATTTGGGTGTGCTGGACCGGAAGGGAAGCCATCACCAATGATGACACCCATACCAAAACGCTGACCGTTTCCACCCAAATGTGACCCTCTGGAGACAGGACGCTGTTGACAACTTTGGGCGCTGTCTAGATGGCTCCTGTTCCCAGGATTCACCCTGCGTTCTGCTAACTCATTGCTGGGTCGGAGCTCTGACTTGCGGCGACTATCTTTCACATCATCTTCTTCAGAGGCCGTAAGGCAACTTGAGGCGGATTGGAACCCTTCGGATGTGAGATCTTGCGCTTCAGCTCTTGACGTCATGATGCGAGCGGACGGATGATCAGAGCTTGCGTAATACTCGCCCAGTATTCTGAAAAACTTCACCTAGACAGTAAACACAGGGGAAATCCCCACCCAAAAATAATGCGTATTAAATGCAATAAAAATCACCAGCAGACCGACAACCAACTTTCTAGTAGTAAGCGTTGGACGCTGTAAACCACTTGTCCAATTCGCAACTTCAAAATGAAAAGCATTTTTATTGAGACCGACAAATGAAGAATTATCATTGGAAAACAATATAAAAGTACACACGTGAAGAACAGCGACATAACAACCAATAACAACCATTAGGCTTCGGAATCAGCATCGACACCTCCAACATACAGGACGTTGTTACACCTGAAGATAAGACAGCTGAGATCAGAAATGTACCGTCAATTCAGTTTCGTAGGTAAATAACAGCTCGAGTACCAAATTAACACCCCTCACTTCGAGATATATCACAAGACATTCAGAGAGTTTATGGCGAACAGTTTGACAATCGGTGTTAAAATTTCGCTTGTTTGATATATATATATCGTTCCTCATCAATTTATTGTGCAAAATACCAATTCGACACTGGGTCATGTTAATTAGCTCCGAAATGCATCTATATTACTAGCTTGAGTCATAAGTAATCGGACATTTCTGCATGTGCCCGAATTCAAGACTAAATTTTCCGACGACGAAGGCACCTTTCAAAATGAGTAAAGTACCAGTCGATAGCGGAAGAAAAGCGCTACAAAACGGCTCAGCATAATCCCTTTTGTGAAGCTACTCCACATACAAAGGCTCCGAAATTGCACAACACCACCAAATTGGATGCTTGTCAGGTTTCGGTACGACTTCTGCATTTTTACCATTGCCGACTAACTGGACACGGTTGGGATGATTAGAGTAGAGCACTCGTTTCTCATCGCCAGTGACTTGATTGTTCAAACAATCATTCCTGTGCTTCAGAATGAAAAGAGAAATTGCCCCGTCTACTCTGCGACCCGTGCTCCCTGAGTCAGTGCTTGAGGTATCCGTCAATCAAGTTTCCTAACCTTACCGTTCGACTTTAGTCCATGACCATCGGATGACTCATGAACACTAAAGGTGTCTGATAATTCACGTGTGGTTTAACATGGATCAGTCTACACCTCGTTCATCAGTAGGTACAGATCCAACTCCGCCAGGCGTCCTGACTTGTCCATGTTCTCGATGGCGAAATAGCCGACACAGAAGTTGGAAAACAAAGAAAAGAATGTGTTTCGAACAGGAGCACTTTCTTTCTAAATCTGGTTGAGGCGCCTAAGAGATTAGTTCAAACAGTGATCAGATAGGAAGAGAGAAAGCCATTACGTTGCACACACGCGATTTGAATACAATGAATTCCGGAGCCATTTTAACAGTGGTCAGCGTTACTAAAGCGAATGTGGCACGATCTTTTGTAGTGCTTTTCTTCCTCTATCGAATGATACCTTATTCATTTTGATAGCTGACCTCATTGACTAGAAATTTCATCTTGAACTCAAACGCGCGCAAATGTCTGATTACTTATGACTCAACCTAATAGATCTATATTGAGGTAACCATGGATCTCCGACAATAAATATCACTAAAAGGGCGATGAGATGCCAATAGGCATTCCGCAATGTTATACTGAAATTTCACGCCATTCAAAAAACCATCCTGAAAGACATTTTACACGATCAGAAAAGAAGCCGGCACCATTATAGGAAGGAACATCAGGAATTAGTAATAAAAGAGAGAAATGATCAGCATAGCATTCAGCACCCAAGCCGTACTACACGGGCAGTTCACCAAAAATTGACGGAAAATAAGCTGACATTCGCCCGGATATACACCTTTCAATATCTTTACCTTTCAATACCAATTGTTCGGGAAAGAAAAACCATCTCCAACGGTGAAGTTACGAGAAACTTCAAGGTCATTGGCCTTGGAATAAATAAAAGCAACATCGCAATGATGTTCAAGGTTTTAAACATAAAATTTCACACATCGCTGTAAACGTATTTATTACTACTCGTACTATGAATTAACAAGACAGCGTTAAGCCAACAAGCCCAGAAAACCACGTACATCTGCGCACCGATAGAGCTAATTTTTTAGTCGGATTCCCAACTTTCCACTTTATTTCGACCAACTATTCTGCTCCTTCTATCTACTCTTTTCAGGAATATATATTTCATAATTTCTACATAAACTTCGATCGCGACGTTTATCATCAACGTAGTCACATACCTGATTAAAATTTCTCCAAGATTTCCAGTATTATTTCCGTCGATGTATTCCTCTGCATTGGCCATTTGTAGGTTCATGTATCCGTCGACAGCGACAAGAATGCCTGAAAGTTTCGAGGTGAAATACCATAAACCATGTGATCAACTACCCATACCTTTGTATTCCATGCCCCACTTGAGTTTGCAGACTATCGGCTTTCCTGTCAGGCTGTTGAGGAACGGTTTGGGATTGACCGGTTGGAGGGTCGACATAATTAATTTACTGCCTATAAAGTTCACATTATATACCAGATAAACAGGTTCTGTAACAAAATCCAAACATAAATTTCGATGTGCGAAAGAAAAACATGAATAACACGACGCGAAAGCATGACATGAACAGGCAGGAATCTCAACAACGACAACAGAAAGTGTATTTGATGATTATATGTCAGCCTTGCAAACGAAAATTGAGATAGTACAAGTTTCAGAAAAGAAATGATTTCCTGACCCAATCGTATCCAAAAAGTCGGAATTTTTAACAACTGCTAACTACTGAATCGATTCTGATTAACTAATTGAACGGGTCCTACTAAGGCTCTTTCCATTTTTTCGGTCTTTCCCGGTGCCTAATTTAGTCGGAGAAACTTGCTCTAATTGGTGTTGGAATATGCACAATTCGAAGATAAACATTTTAAAACAATTCCCGGAGCGAAAAGTCCCATAGCTCTCCCTTGAATCCCTGATGCTATAACGGTTGGATTGTGTAGGGAGGGGAAATTTCCTGAAGGCGTATTTTTTGAACAGAAATCTATTCATTTTGATGTCGGAATACGGAGAATACATCACTGCCTGCACCTCCTTCCCCAACCCACAAAGCACTCCATCTTAACTCCGTATTATATGCTAAACATCGCAACCGCATACGAAGTCCGCCTCCAACTCAAAATGTAACTGACTCCTCAGTCCGACCCAGGCTCCTTAAATAGAGAATGAAAAAATTACAAACAAAAGAATAGTTGCGCAACAGGAATGATTGGTGCATCGGAATCAAATGCTTTCGAATTTTGTCTGCAGCGCTTTCAATGTTCACGCAATATCGCACACACTGCGTCGAAGACGCCAAAAAGCTGTTACAGCATAGGACTGCACTTGGTAAATGATTCAGTGGAAGTCCTTTATCTCATTCTACGCCAACGACATTTTTTACTGTTCTGTTTGGTATACTGCCACAGTGAAGTCTGAAGAGGCACTAACGGCACCATTCAACTTATGACAGTCCAGTGATCGAGAAAACTTTCCTTATCAAGCTGTCTCAAACATCGCCCTTGGGAGTTTCGGGGCCTCGGATCACGAATCTGGAATTCGTTTCTCGAATTTCATCCGGTGACCACACAAATCGCTTGCAGGGACTGACTGGATGGTTCAAGTAGGATCACCGGATTAAAACAAAAAATCAGGATTTGGTTAAAAATCAGGATTTGGTTAAAACATTGCCCAGAGTAGTTTTTTTGCATGCTGATAACGATTTCGACGTTTGCTTCTCGAATTTTGGCCGTAGACCACCCACATAGTCGATTTGGTTGGACATGTCCAAATTTCGGATTCAGCTCAAACCTTGTCCGGGTAGGGTATTTGGAAATTGATTACAAATCTGTTGTCTTCCTCGCAGATATCCATTGAATTCGGTAGATATTGATAGGTAAACCTCTATGTCGCCGCCATAGCCCCGCCTCCGTGCCTTTATTGGTTACCTATACTTGCTTGTAATGGATGAAAATGGTCAAAATTTGAAAAACCAACATCATATTCGTATTCAGCATCTTAAATTGGTGAGACCACCCCAAATGGAGCTCAACATCGAGATAGGCAGTATGGTACCTCAACAAACGCGGGAACAGCACCATGGAGAAGGATGACGGAGCGACTATCGCGAAAGACGTCACCCGTAACCAATCGGGATAAAAACGTTGTGCAAATAAATAATCTAGCTAGCCGAAGTTTTAGCGAAGTCAGTGATTATGTCTGGACCACGTTAGGCGACGATATGGGTATCTGTTCGGCCGAAAATCGAAAAAAGGACGACAGATTCGTTATCGGCACCACAAATCGTCTCTAAAGGTGAAGCTTGGGTAAGATCGAGGTGATGTTTTCTCTGATCACTGGATAAGTTGAATAGTGCCGCCCTTGACAAATAAGGATGCACGAATGATGGTGGGAACAGCACTCTCACAGGTGAAGATGCGGTAACGTCCCATAAGTTGGTACGGTCACGTTCAAGAATGACCGGGAGAGCTCCCACGAGAAGAGTTCAAGAGATCGAAGGTAACTATTCTCTATGGTATCCCAGTGTGTCACGCTCGTAAAGCAGTTCTCATATGATGGACCGGACTGGACGGTATACCGGCTGATATAGTATTTATTATGAGCAAATGAATAAGATAGACCGGACTGCACGGTATACCGGCTAAGCACGGAATTTATGCATTCATTGGCGTGGTCACTGCAGACCATCGCTTGTAGGGTAAGCAGGGTGGTCCGGCTAGGATCGCCGATATAGTTAGCTTCAACCATTCAGATTATTTCGCATATCACGAGTCTGACTGTTGGTCTTCGAATCTTGGCCTTTTCAAGTAGATACAGATAAGTAATGATAGCGGTGTTGCCTACTAATATAATTACTTACCTGTACCTACTTGAGAAGTTCAGGTGGTGGTATGGAATAGCACCTTGTTGAATCTACCGAGCTGGTCCAGAAAGGCAACAATTTCGTGATCAGCGTCCCATGGTATCTGTTTCGTTCACGAATCTGGTAATCACTTGATTCGCAGTCTTTTTGATAAGTGGTACAGCTTCTCTTCTGATATTATTATATTTTGCTGCTATACCGCCTAAGTGGAATCTACTCGAAGTTATTTTTATTCGCTGTGTCGCGTACTACAAAAATTAAGTTAAGCATAGTCAATAGATCAATAGTTTTTCATATCATTCAAGAAACGCTGTTAGGTTAGGACGGCGCGCCAGCTTCATTATTATCTCCTGCAGTACGGGGTGGTGGTACCTGAACTTGGATCAATGAAGTAGTAATTAACCCTGTATGTTGGAAAATAGACGCTGCTTGGAGGCATGGGAATTAAATAGGAGTCGACAGAGACCTAACACTCGTGCCTTGCTCAAAGGTGCTAAGCAAACCTTTACGATCAGTTGCGTTTGCAAGTCGTCATAATAGCTGTGCTCGACCGTCTTCTCATTGAAGCTGGTGTTCTTCGGCTTATTATCCTTATTAGTTTTTTCGTCGGAGTCCTCCTTTTTCCTGAAAATTCATGAGACATTTGCCATGTTTGACGTTGAGCTGGTGGTAAATCAGATTCAGATTAATTTTAGATAATAAAATGCGAATGTGGCTTACTTGTCCCCTTTTGATTCCTTGTAAATTGGCTTAGGGTCTTTTTCCTTTAATGCAGCCAATCCCTTCTCTGCCCACGGTCTCGCCTCCAGAGGTACCGGAAGGTCTTTCTGCTCAGGTGGACCAACTGCTGCCTAGTAACGAGGGTGATAAGATTTGCAGTAGTACATGAGCCTAATCAATCACTATCTAGATAAACTATTTAAAAAAAACCAAGACCCGAAGGTTTGAGGCGCTACACATAAACAGGACTTACAGCAATTTTCGCTCGTATCATGTTGCGTAGCATATCGTTTGCAGGAAATTCCACCAGTAATCGAACTTGACCTTTTAAATCTAACATCTTCACCATGGTAGACGTCATCTGTAGCACACCACGCCTTATCAGTTTCTACTGTTTTGTTCCTAAGAAAGTGCTTGAGCTATCATCACCTTGAGATATGGTAGGGCAACTGGACTGGATTATATTATTATTTTTATGTATTTTTATTTATTTCTGTGATTAGGTGATTGAGTGAAGTGTCTAGCCACAAATAGGGAAGTGAGACCGTTCCTTTTTAGACAGTGCGGAAAAATTCTATTTTAAAACATAACAAAATCAGATGAAGTTTCTTATGCTATGCTCACATCTCAATAAAATCTAACGAAACCAAAACAAAATCTGCTTCTGGGAATTGATGTACAGAAAAATTGTTAAGGTCGGTTAAAAATTGAGCTTGGAGAAATGAAAACAGATTAGGTAGTTGATGGGACTGATAAGATTTTGATAAATGCATATGTGACAACCTGTGGAATAGATTTCACCGGTTCTCCTTCGACATCCACAATACATTCTCCGATTAACAGAGACATCGCAGCAATGCTATCCGGCAGTAAATTTGCCACATACACCTACAAGCTCGAGATTCACAGAAGAATAGCACTTTAGGCGGAGCCACTTTGCGGGTGCGGTGCAGTGGTAAGGAGCGCTACTGACACTAGCACGGCTCAGAGATCGATCCTCGTCCAGGTTGACAGGGCCTTCTCTCCCACCCAGTTCGGGCCAATTGGTACCGGACTAACTTAGAAAGATGAAGACTCTAACGTGGACAGCACCTTCTGTTGTATGACAATCTATAGGCTAAATACGCCTTCCCCATGCTTCTACAAATTCGAATGGAAGACCAATGCGCGGCGCATTCCTGAGCGGCCTACACCTACCGGGTTGCATTTACTCTTTTCCTCGCAATCGATCCCATAAGGCTGAGATTCTCCCTAATTCCTCTACTTTCCAGAGAGTAGAAAACAGAAGGATTCTAGTGAATAATATCGAGTCCATTTTTTTAATCGAGTTCAATTTTTTAATTTTTCAATCTTCAGACCTTTTTATCTATTAATCGCACATCGAGCCCAAGTGGCATCCCTCGCATGAGATAAAGTACTGTCCATTCGTAGTCGAACCCCTCAACAGGTTCATATCCCTTGGGAAGGAATGGTTTCATCCTTGGTCGCCGTTTAAATCGGATTACGTTAACCTTAGGCTGAAATAACTTTTAGACTTTATATTCTTACTGGCATAATGAAAAGTCTTTTTACTTACTTTTCCTCCGTTCTGAGTGATTTGTGAAAGTAAATCTTTGGTTTTACCAGTATCATCATGGAAAATTTGTCTGTTTATAGTGTACAGTATGTCACCGGCGCGAATAATTCCAAGACACGGACTATCCCATTTTACACCAACAACTATGTCCTTCTTTATGACCAAACCAAGCTGAATGTGAAAGAATTGAAGAACATCGGAAAGTGCAGATCTTTTGCTCCGGAAAATTTAGGCATGTCGTACCGATTGTCCTTTTTGTAGTTCAATGGTAAATGGAAGGACCTCGTAGTAGTTTTTGCTGACGTTCTTTCCTCGGAGTGCGTGGACGACTTTCTTTTCAATATGAAAGTAGATGGTTTCGAGGACCGATCACAAGTTTACTACAGTTTTCTCCAAACTCAGCAGTAATTTTAATCGTTAATCAATTTTTGTTACTCATTTTAGATTCTAAACCTATTCATTCTAATTCCACCAATTTCTATTATTCATTCTTTTTCAGTTCATCTAAATAATGACAACGAGAACACTGAGAATATCGTTGATCAGCTTCTATTTAACTTCTGTTCTATCTCAGCAAATGATCTGGGATCGATACATGGGTGATCGATCTCGTGATTCTAGCAGTCTGGTCGGATCTAACGGTACAGTGCAATTATCAGCTCAGGGCGATGAATTGTAAAATACTCAGAAGGGGGGGGGACTGGAACATTCGACAAATCATCGGGAGGTTCACCGCTTTCTACTACGAGCCATTCATGTTTCACTGACCTCTGGAGCCGTCCAGCTGGGTCTATTCAGTGAGGTTCATTCACACTCCGATGAGGCTGCGGGACAGCTGCGGTTAGGCTTCCTCCGAGCTGCGGCCCAGCAGAAAAAGCAGAAACGTGAGAATATATCCCGAGCCCATAAGGTGGTAGGTCTATTATCATTCATTACAGCTAAACGCAAGGTGGAAAAGGGGTATCCTTTCTTTGGCGCTATGTGGGTTGGGGGGTGCAGGGTGGTGGTCCGCAACTTTACGTCAACTTTAACGTGTTATCATTGCTATATCTGCCGTTGTTTACAGTCAAGTCGGTCGGTTTTGACATGTTTGACATGTGAACTCTTCAGAATTGTTCACACCTTAACTTGTCAACCTGCAGAGAGTTGACGCAATATTACAGACCAGCACGCTGCACTCCCAAACCCACATAGCACCCTTTCTTCTTCATATCACTGAAATCACTTTGAAAATCACATTCTAAGATAACGCAAATGTTTGGGCAATGAGTATGGAATGGTTGGGGGGAGAGGGGTGGTTGCCTCAGATTCTAATCATCACTCAAAATAACCCCGCGCAGCAAAGTTTTAGCCAATCTTTGATCTTGACAACTCGCCGAAATTTGTTAAATAGAAGTCAGAATCGCGATCAGCATGTTAAAGAACCACCTTACAATTAGATGAAGTTTGGCAAAAGCGGTGACATCAGATTGACCTCTTCGTTCGCTCTGCATGGAGGTCTACAGGCGAAATTTGGAAAACCGGTGCCAGGTATGTGATCAGCACGGTAGTGAATTTCCAGTTTTTTAAGACAAAATGAGAAGAAAATTTCTGCGACCTCTGAAGTGCGTTAAGTGGAACACTGTCAAAATTTCAATTGATGGAAGTGTGGCTTAAGCCGACAAGCAGTATGGATTTATGTATTTATTTAATTACTCATTTATTCAATGAAGCTGACGAACAGACGTTTAGAGGATGAACAGTGGGTAACTTACTATTTTGAAATCAGCTGACTTCACTTCCGCCGAGTCACTCGACATAGCTTGTGCTCAAACAAACACTACGAACTGACGGAGAGCGGTCTGCGCGAGCTTAAATAGCTGACCGAAACTATTGATAGTACTGACATGGCTGCGTTTAGTGATAACTAATCACACTACAACCAGCAGTATCATTCCAATCATTCCATTGCGTCAGCGAAGAGGTTGGGTGTCCTATGACAGAATATGATGTACATAGAGCGACATAAGGAATTTTGGAGGGTTCACGGCGATTCGAACTTGCTGAACTAATCCCACTGTATTTTATGGACAACATCAGTGAAAAGCTCTCAATTTCAGCGGTATTGCCGTGATGTATATATATTCTGCGAGAGAAAAAAGTGTTGTGATGATAACCTGATAAGAAGAAGCCATATTGGCGGGGAAGCTGTCAAATAAAAGAAATTTCGCGAAACGATAGCGTAGCGCTTGCCTCAAAGCGATTGTTCTGCCTCGATGCAGGTTTGGCTTCAAGGATGGCAGCTATAGATGTTGTCCTCATTTGAAGGTTACTTGACAGGATCTGGGGTGGACATGAGATGTAGCTCACTAAAAAGCTCCGGGAGTGAAATCTTAAGAAATCCAGTGAATATTGAGTCACTACTTTAACACTATGGAATGTATGGTACTGTGGTAAGAGGCGCTGCTGTCATACGCACGGTCGAGCGATTGATCACGGCCCAGGCTAACCAAGTCTTCTATCCCTCCGGGGTCGGGTAAATTGGTACCAGACCTGTCTGGGGAGGTAAAGACACTGACTTCGTATAGCGGCTGGCCCCGGAAGTCATTGTTTAGGCAAAATACGTATTCGCCATGCCTCTACGATTCTGAATTGAACACGACTGCGATGGCACGCCTTTAGTGGACTGATCAACCCCTTCACTCTTTTCTTACCTTAACCCATTGACGACCGCGTGTGCTGCCGGCGGGACACCTTGTGGTCCGCGGTGGACCGTGTGTCCCGCCGGCGGGACACACCTTTTGGGCTACGCTTCGTCCCTCTTGGGAGACACTATGGATAGGAGTGTCCATTTAGGCAAAGTTGCTACCCATCCCATATTTTTTTTATCAATTCTTCAAGATATCCAACAAGTGAACCATCCTTCAACAGGCTCAAAAAAGGGTCTGAAAATCGTCTACTTCTAATGATTACTTGAGGAAGTTTCAAAATCAATAATATACACAGAAAAATTATTCTTATGATCATTTTGGAAACAATTAATGCCGCTGAGGCTTTCTCATCACTGCACGTGCGCGGTCCCCCGCGCCAGACACGTAGGGAGCGCGCGGTCGTCAATGGGTTAACGTAGACACTAATTGCTACAAAAACTGCAACAAAATATATATAACAAACATAATAGACAAACCAGGAATGGAATGAAAATGACATAAGTATTTAGAGAGAGCATAAAACATGAATACGAATAAACTGAACACTACAGGTGCTACGCTGAAACTAATCACAGGGTTTTTAGTGTGAATGGGCTGCCTGTGAGAAGTAGAAGGCAAACAAGACGAATGCAGTAAATAAGCTGCGTATAAGCTGAAGGGCTGGGCAAACGTGAAGCATTTGGTGCGAGTCAGTTCAGTTTGTTTGTAGGCTCTCCGCTAGTCTTTGTCTATGGAAGTACAACCGCTGTCCTGGCTTGAAGCCAAGTTAGTGTTCTTTGTCCTTCTTTTGTTAAGAAAGAGAGTTTGGTTGGCCTGGGCATCTAGCGCGCAGCACTATGCTGAAGTACTGTCCGCCTACCCGACAGTGATTAACTACAGTCAATAATAGTCGTTATATTCGATGAAGTAACTCGAAAACTATGATTTTGTTGAGCACCATACTCTTTTAAAGTACTTGGCAGCTACCTTAGAAAGTGGTAATAAAAGCGGAATTTCACATCAGATAACCGTTCGTTTTCGTCCTTTTAATCAGCGCGCTTGATGTGAAGATTTCATATCACGAATCATTAGTGACTAGTGTGTGGAGAGCAAACGACAGAAAACACTTCATAGGTTCTTTTCTAGTCACATTCGACTCAATTCATAAAATTTTCTAAAACGATCATCAACAACACAAAAACAGAGAGGACCACAAGAACAATCAAGGCCTACACAGATTGGAATCACCGATACTCTTTGATAGGAAAGATCTAGGATATAAAGACATAACATACAAGTGCAGACAGATCGGAAAATGGCAGAACAGAGACACCAAGACGAGAGGTACTTCCTATCCTAATGCGGAAGCGAAACGCTTGTCCGAAACGAAGACACAAGCATTTCAAAAACGACCCCGTGATCAATCGTTCCCTCTTTTGGTGCTCTTTTCATTTCGACAACGTCGCCTGCACTTTAGAGTAGGAAATGCCTAAATATCACGCTCACCTCTTGCACAAGACCTCGCTATTGCAGTGAAATTTCTATTAACATCTGAATAGGTCAGGTTCTACAATCATTTCTAAGACGCACAAAAACATACAGTAATAAATAGAACTTTGAGAATGAACGAAACCCACAATTCATCAATGACAGGTGCAAGGAGTACGAGATCAAAATGACAAAAATTCCTTTGAAGGAGGAGAATCACAGCTCATGATCGTCGGAATCGTCGACGACTTCGCTCGAGTCGTCGATCGGTTCCGGATTATCACCGTTCCGAGCGGCACACAATCGTTGATGTTTCTTCAGATAGATAAGGCGACGGAACTTGCTCCCACATTCACAGCTGAAAACAGCGGAACTGCAAAGATTCGAATGGAAACACCAAAAATCGACAACTTCAAAAAAGTCAAAATCCATGAGGGTTCTCGAATTTCCGCCAAGTTGCCGAAATGGGATTCGTCAACAAACGAGCGAAACTTTCAAAAATCCATATACAACGCGGATGATCTGATTTGAAAAAAGTAGTACGAGACATATCATGCCCACTGAATTTCAGTTTAAGAAAGTGAAAAAGATTTATAAACCGCGTTCAGTTGAAAACTCATGTTTAATGACTTCGTCCCCTTTGCAATCCTGCACTAGCACGGTCGAGTGATCGATCCTTGCCCATGCTCTGTGGGTCTTCTATCCCTATGGGTCGGGTAAACCGGTACCAGACTTGTCTGAGAAGAAGAGCACTCACCAGAACAGCGGCTAGCCCCCGTAAGTCATTATGGGTCGAATACATCAAAATCTGACGAAATCTAATGAAATCTACCGAAAATCTAACGTGTGGCGCAATCTGACGGAAACAATCACAGCCGACCATTTTACCACTTTATACTTTACCTTGCAAGCTATCATGTTTGAGAAACAGAGAGCAGGTAAGTTGGAACGAAGCCTCGCGTAGGATCTCTTACTTCCAAAGATCAAGTGGACTTTGCCCCCTTTCATCTAGATCCCCCTCCCTCTACACCATTATTTCTTGATTCAAATTTCTCCGCTTATCGAAATATTTCTTCTGGCTTCCACTGGCCTACTTGTTCTTCATTAATAGTTCAATTGCTTTAATTGTGGCGAGCCAAGTATGCTGTTTCCTACCACTTGAAATCTCGGAAGTTCCCTAAGTTGGCAGCAGTTTCTTCGTCCTACTTGATTTCTTTTTATGAACTTGTTCGTTTAGCTTCACGCGTTTGTTGTGTTACTGCTTATTTTTCTCATGGTGTTTGTTTTATTTCTGTTCATTGCCGCGTCATATAGACGTACAAAATAAATAAACAAATTAGTTGATTAAAGAACATCTTCAGGTTGAAGGAGATCTTAAAACAAGTTAGGCAGTACACAAGAATAAAATTGAAACCTAGCTTGCGCCCTACTCCTTTCCTTATCATCCAGCAGGAGTAACACAGCGCTGCAAATGTTGTTATACAAAAATTCTTTATCGTTGTCTGCTGTTTCCGATGTTGCTGCTTTGTCTTTTCTCACTCTACTATTTATATTTATTTCAGTCCAACACAGAGCAAAAAACCATTAATAACCAATAGTGAAAACACTGAGATTTTCCTAGGTTTCTCATTTTCCAAATAGTAATAGGCTAAAGTGACTTACTGGAATGCCGTTTCCGACGTGTGCGTCAAGGTGTGCATCTTAAGGTCATTACGGCGGACGAACGCCTTTCCGCATGATTCGCAGACGTACGGCCGAACATTCGTGTGCACGGAACGAATATGAGCCGTCAATGCCTGAAAATCTCCTCTCATTCACCACATAGTACAATTCCCAATGAAACTACCCAAACAGGTGCAGATAACGATACAGTGTTAAAGATAGAATTGCACTTGCTTCAAAAAATTTCACAGGTGTATAGTGCAACCACAGTCCCGAACAAATAACTCGGGCAGAGCTCCCCTCCCCTCTTCATTGAGCCTCAAAGGGAGTTTTCTCTATTTTAGTCCAACAGCGAACACACTATGTCGTTCCACACACGGGCCACATTTTGAAGGGCTCATCAGTACTGATAATACGCTCGATAGAATGAAAAATCCAAAACAGACAGCGCTGATGATTTCTTGCGTCTTTAATCCGAGTTTCAGTTTTCCAGATTCCAGAACAGCCCTCACATAACTTTCAGCGCCGAGGAGGTCCCATAGCGCTCTGACATTTGTTGTGCGCTGTATTCATGGGGTGCCCAGTGATCCTTCATTTTCACCGATCCATATTTCTCAACATGCTGACTGATGGTCGGAAATGACAACTTATCCTTCCGCTACCTATCGGATAGTTTTCCTTTGATCAGACTCCACTACTGACTTCAGGCAATCGTCCCCATTTTCAGAGATCCGACATCGACAAGGCTTACTTTCGGAGGTTTATTTCTCCGGATCGGGATTTTTGAATCCAGAACCGAACAGTGCGCCCTGAAGGCACATTCGGGCCCTACGTTAGGAAAATATTTTTATGAGCCATTACAGTTTTCCGCCCAATTTGGAATTCATGAAACGAAAAGACACGAATCAGCTTTTTGGAGACCTTCTTGAAAAATCATTTAGAAATTCCCGAAACGTGAAATTTTCAACAAACGAAAAACAAAAATCGAAAGACCATTACATAAGCTTCTAAACAATATACAACATTATGAATATTGAAAGAGAGTTGTACAAAAAATCAAGTTGGAATTTGATGTGCGAAAAAAACGCAATTTATTTGCTGACAACCTAATACATACTCAACGGACCATAGACTCGTTGATACGATCAACCTACAGCCGACTGCAGTACCGGACGCGCTGCAACGATAAAACGGCGATAGCGGCGTTTCGGAGCGCCGAAATGCGCCGTTTCGTAGTCCACGCGTGGTGACCCGGGCAGAGCCAACCGCAGTTCATTTGCGCCCCATGCCGAACGGGGGCCGCACGTGGTAGCTTTTCGAGCCACCCCGTGGGGCCCCTACCCCTAGCTTGGGACGCTCGGAAAGGACGCGCCGCTTATTTATAGGCGGAGAGGAAGAGGCGGAGCCTAGTCGGTGGAACTTACGCCGCATATTTATATTCGGCGACGAAGGGGCGGAGCCTAGTCGATGGTGGACCGCCAAGCGAGGGACCGAAGCGGCAACGGGATCCGAAAATCAAGGGGTCAAAAAATCGACTGAAAACAAGTTACACGAATTTGGGAAAATTGTATTTGAAGGGATAGAGCTCAGGCTGCTAAGCTCGAATATATACTTATTTTTGCAAATAAACCAATTTTAAAGAAATTATTTAAAAACGGCGGGTTTCGGCGCTCAATGAAAGAGAGTGGCGACAGGGGGAACTGTGTCATATAAAACGAAGTTAGACGAGCATGTGAACAGGCGCCGCTGCCGCCGTTTTATCGTTGCGGCGCGTCCGGGACTGCAGTACTACATTAAATGAATAAATTTCTGCCGAAAGTGCACGGCTCAATGTGGTGCTCAATGAAAGAGAGTGGCGACAGAGGGAACTCTGCCATATAAAACGAAGTTTGACGAGCACGTGAACAGACGTAGAACATTCCATTTATGTGGTCGATTCATGGAACTATTTTACAATGGTTTTTTGTAGATTTTATCAGGATTTGATCCAGATTGAATCGCCAGTTTTCGCTTTTGAAGCCACGTAGTGCCGGGGACGGCCTTATATTGCTTGATAACTTGAATAATCTTCCCCTCTAACGGCAAATTGAAAATTTCTATTAATTCCTTTCAACGTCTCGAGTATAAAAGCGATGCTATTCATTAGAAATAAAGCTTCGATACGACTTTGTGTGGCTCCGTAACAGATGACATTGCCCTCCTCTCGTGAAATGAGGAAACGAGTACGTTAGTGCCTACATTGTCAATGTTTCATTTTTTGTAACACTGATTTACTCTTTTATTTACTTTTTTGTTATTAGACGTAATGATGGGTGCCACCAAATCCGTATGCTTTCAGAATGGAAGCGAATGATATGTGTTGGAAAAGCGATAAAAAATGGGAATTAGGCAGAAAATGAAGCATGAAGCAGACCTTGCTGCACTTGTATCCGGGATGACCGCAACCTTCATAGGGGCACATATGGAGATGATTCTGGTGCACCATTTGCACATGGCGTCTCAGACCTGAAGGAAGTATGTTTTGCACAAGTGTAGACGATTATTCCTCTGTGGTCAAAGGTTCTCTAACAATAAGACCCGAAACTAACCTCCTCTTCGACCAAACTTCTGCCCACATTCCTCACAGACAAAGTTGCGTTCCTTCCTGGAACGACAGCTTTCTCACGAATTCAATAACATTTGCTGGAAACTACTTACAAATGCTGGATGGATATGTGCTCTCTGAGTTGGAAAGCCGACGCAAAGCGTTTGCCGCACTCGTCGCAATCGGTTGGCGGCTGAAAATCAAGCAGATAGATGAGTAATAACGAGCAGTAAATGAATGGAAAATACTCTTTTTTGGAAGTAAATTATAGCCCTGTCATGGTTAATTAGAGCTGGCTCATAAAAGTTTATCTGGGCACTCTAAGTATTGTTTAATTACCTGTTTAATTGTTTAATTATTTAACTAATTAATTACAATTTTTCAATTATTAATTATTGCTTAGAAACTGTGGGCGAAGAATTGGGGAGCTCTATGGTTACGGCGTTAATTTCTTTTCTTTTTATTTCTTTCTTTTTTGTTTCTTTATTTTTAGATTAATAGAGATTCCCATAATTTTCACTTTGCCGCACGCTGCTGTGCATTGAAAATTAAACGATATTTCCATCAGTTTCATTTTCTCGCATGTAGAGCATTGAATAAACAAATAAAAAATGTACATACAAAAATAGAATATTATAAAACATAAAAATAAAATAAAATATAAAATAATATATAATATAGTATAATACAATACATAAAATATATAATAAGATATTAAAAAATAAACAAATAAACAAATAAACTACATATATATCCCTACAATATATTTATAGATTTTGATAGGTTGCCAATACATTTATTACTATTTCCCGAGCTATAATCCCCATTGTCATCAACCACCCATCCAATTAGTTTATGTCAAATATTTGTTTCTTAGCCGTTTCCTCTCACAATCGGCTGGAATTGACATTGACATCACTTTCACTAGAATCCCTTTTTTATTCTTAATATCCATTTGTCTGCTACTAATAGCTTCGGCATTTCAGCCATTTTTCTTTTTATCTGATCCGTTTTTGTCCGAGAATGCAACTTCCGTCTCACTTAAACTGTAAGAGTTCTTCGAGGGGATTAAAGGAATCTTCTCCTTTGAACTGTCCGATCTTCCTTTTTATGAGCGTGCTATGACATAAGACAGCGGAAAATGAATTACAATCCTTCGTGGCTCTAGGACCTTACAATTAGTATGGTGGCGACTCCAATAGACTCGTCACAACACTAATTGTAAGATTTTGATGTTAAGCAAGATGTACATACATAGGTTAGAGAAATGAACGAGACCATTAAGCTGAAGACAGAATCGTAGAGGCATGATGAGAGCGTATTTGGCCTATACAGTGATATGCGGGGCAGCCCCTATACCAAGTCAGTGTCGTTACCTTCCCATACAAATCTGGTACAAATTTACCCGACCTGATAGGGGTGGAAGACTTGGATGGCTCGACCCGGGATCGACCACTCGACCGGTCGGGTTTCAATAGCATCTCTGACCAGTGCACCACATGTGCCCTATTCTATCAGTGTTATTATTATTTTGTATCAACAGGCGTACCTATTAACTACCATGGCACGCGAGAAGGACAAATGGAGACGTTGGTGGCGCCCGCTAGAGCAAATGGATGATCAACGGGGCGACGGTTGATACTGGTGATTATTATATTATATCAATTTTGCATTATTTTTGAGAAGCTGCTGCAGTAAATGCCTAATGGAAGTGTTGCTCTGATGATTCCTGCAGAAATTGCTGACTCACGCATACAAAGGGCACTGATAGACCGCCACACCATCGAACGGCAGCGAATGGCTAGGTTTTTCTAGGGGTCAACGAAGTTGTGCAGAATGAGCCGTACTTCGGAATGTGATATCATATCGCTATCTTCGTTATCATTGAGATGACGCTAGAATGCGTCATTAATGACAGCGAAGTAATGGTCGCATTCGTTCGCAGAAGGAAACGTTCCATATGAACAATACCCATTCAAGGCGAACGAATACGCTTCCAATAATTATCTTAAATTCAATAATTATCACAAATTCTAATAAAATACAAAATATAATCCAGACATTACTACAAATTGTGACCTTAACCCTGGATAGCATCATAACATAAAAAATATATGCAAAAATGCCGATCTATTCACAAAGGTTCCCATTTGATACTTTTACTCAAGGAACTTTGGAAATTTAAATGATTCCCCAAATTATGTATTTTGAGACAACGAGCGGGAGTTTCTAAAAATTATTGTTCTACTGAAAACATACACGCCAAAAGATTTTGCCATAAACATAACATTCGAATGAATTATAGGACCTCAAGTAACACCAAGCAGAACTTGTTCTCAATACTTTTTTTACGCACACTGACTTTTTGATCACAAAATTGAGCTTGTTTGTTGGGAAGTTTTGCGTAAGATGAATTCGCCGAAATGTTCGGTGACTATGGTGCTATTTTATCTTTTGAATACATAACACACCCTCACAGCTGGTTTCTTATGCGCCTTTTTGAAATGAACGTCGGCAGCATGAGGCGACTTGAACACCTGAAACATCTTTGAGTTAGGGAACAGCTCATGACCCTTGATCGGAGCAGACAGTTTCATAAACTCTCATGTTTGACAAACCTGATCACTACCGGTTTCCATGTCACCCATGACATCGACTATGCAATCGGGATTCGTTTCCGATCCCTCACTGTTCTCACCAATCTCCGTCGCACCTTCATCCCTACTGTTGTCCTCGTCGTCGCTCTTTTTTACCTCGACGTCGGGTACGGTGCTCTCGGCCACCTGTTGGGCCTTTCGCTTTTTCAACAACGAGATCTTCATCTCGAGATTCTGTCGCTTATGGGCCCGTATGCTGTCCTTCCGCCATGGCTGACATGACGGTGGACTGTCGAGGGGTTTCGAATCGTTTCGGTTCAGCGGAAGCAACGGCATGGCGATACCCTTGCCGGCTGGGTAGACATGACCGAAGTTGGAGAGGATGGCGCCGTTGGCCGCGTGGGCTTCCAGCATCATTCGCTGTAGGATCAGAGAGAATACACCGCTATGTGCAGCTAGCTGCGGATCCATACAAACGCCACCTGAAGAGAAGAAGAGCAAATGGATGACGATCCAGGGAACGACAAGTTAGGAGCACGAGACAACGCAAAATCTTCGAAATTCGTATGAACACAACGCGAAAAAAAGGCCAACAAGAGAGCGAGCTTCATCTGAGAAACACAGACGAATACGGCAACGAAAACATTCCTCATAAGACGGCTCATAAGAATCTTTGGGTTTCAAGTAGAAGGTAAAGGTATAGGTGTCGGTGTTGATCAGTCCCCTAAGGACGCGCCACGAATTCGTCTTCCCTTCTCAATCGAAGAAGCATGGTGAATGCGTATTTGACCTATAAAATGACTTGCGGGTGCCAGCCGATATTCCAGTGATTTTACCGTCGTAGACAAGTCTGGTAGTAATTTACCCGACCCCGTAGGAATAGAAGGCTTGGTGAATAGAAGGCACGGTCGTGCGATCGCTTCTACGAGAGGTACCTCGACCTACCTCGACCGTGCGAGTTTCAGTAGCGCCTCATACCAATCCGTCACGAAGGCCCTCGTTTAACTCAATAGAGAGTGGTGTTTTCTAAAGTGTTCGCCATTTTATTGCTTTCATTTGATTTTGAGCGATGTTTGGGATTTTGCATTGTAAAGGCCCTTCTGTGGGGTTGTGATATGCGGTTAAACTCAAGGAACGGGTGGATGTTGATCAGTCCCGACTGTCCATCGAAAATCAGCAAATTCGATGAAATTGAGGGCGCCTTCAGACTCTGCGGCAGTGAACCAAAGTAGAGCATCAAAAAGGGGTGTATGCGTATTTCCGCAATAGCTACGCGCTTTTGCTGCCCTCCACTGGACTATCGTTGGTCAAAAAACTATTTTGGGCATAGTTGGCGATATGGGTGGTTTTCGCAAAGAAAATAGAAATCGGATACTTCGCTACTGCGCAGCTGCCGCGCGCGCCGCCGGTCTCTATATTCCATCATCACTGCGGTAGCAATGCAGTGAAGTCTAGATGGGGCTTTAATGTTGCGAAAAAAACGTTATAGGCGAATGCATAGGCGAAAAGCTCCAAAATGTATAGGTGGCATTCATTTCAACTAACGATTCACCCTTCCTTGTTACAAGCCAATATGTGTTCGCTAAGAAATGTTTGTCAAATGTGTTGTCTTCAAGAGAAGCCTATGGCAATTGATTTTCATGCACGATTTTCATAAACTTTTACGCAGAACGTCATCGTGAACTTTGGAGTACTGAGTAGTGGATCTTTGGAGAGTGCAACAGCACACCAGGGAAGAGAAGGAACTATATGAGATGTTCATCACGGACAACGATTAGAAAGCGCTAGCCTAATTTGTAGCTACAGTTAATCGCTAAACATCGAAAAAGGTTCTGTCGAATGAGCAACAGCTCAGAGCTCAATACAGCTCAACCGTCACTTCCAAGGTCAAAGTAGAAAGGTTCGTGATTCCCGCCACATTTCCATCAAATCCTCCTACTTTTGTTCTCTCCCTGCAAGAATTCTTTTACCTCACTTTACACGCTAGAGAAGATATGAACTGCCGAATGACTGCACGAAATCTTGCTCGCTCCCGAGTACGCTGTTTATACTACACGAGAAAGTTGCTCTTATCCGCTGAAGGCATTAGCTACGTGAGCAAGTATGTAGAATTTAGCTAGAGAACTGATAGTACACTTCTCAATCGCTGCAAAATATCCGCATTTCGAAGGCCAAATGGACGAACGTTCCCAGGGCCTCAACGGTGTCCACGCTTTAACTCTTACAATTTTCTATCGTACAATCAACAGCGAGTATTACTCGAGGATCTTCCCAGGTAAACATCTCCACAGGGATCCGCCAGACTACATTTTAGAAAACAACATCTGGTCAGTGCCTAAAGTCGGTTTTTAGTGGCTCACAAGGCTGCGGACTTCTGCGGCGAGAAAAGTCAATTCGCGGCTTCCTTGAGAAAAAATAGCGTGGGCCTCACAGCAAATGGACACAAAGAAAGTACACTGAGCGACCAGCACTGGTCATCGCCTATACAGCAGGCCTTTTTTGCTGAGTTTTCCAGTTTTCAAAATTCGCTTCCGATGGGTTTCAGTAGAATCCCTCCGATTTCTTGAGCTGACAGGTGTGTATGACACTAGTAGCTACGATTTAATTAGTCTTTGAAACTCTTCTCATTCAAACATGATGACAACTTCAAGGATGGCGATACTGGGACAATGATGAATAATGAGAATTTTTGTTGTTCTTATAATGAAAGAATGAATGAATGCCTGACTTTTTACGATATTCGGCACAATGGTGAATTCGCAGTTATGCCATTTAACTACAGACGAGGTTTGCACTGTTACTATGATTTGTGCACCTTTTCTCGCCCTCATTAGAAGGATGGAAGGTAAGGAGGTGGGCGCGTCGATAGCCATACTCTTAGTGGGTAGGTGAACGGGTATATTCACCTTCCCAGACATGTCTGGTATACCCGACCATGGAGGGGTGGAACGTTCGCCTGGTGCGGATGGGGATCGACCGCTCAACCGTACGCGTGTCAGTAGCGCCACTTATCGTTGAACCACGAGCGCCCTCCTAGAATGATATGAACCCAAACCATTCGAACAAGGGTATCCTCAACCCAGCTGAAATTTTCTCATTTTAGATAACCACAGGTTTTGAGTATTCTAAGCTCAATACAGCAAAAACCTGTCCAATCAACCTAAACAGCTTTAAAGGAGTTCTAGACAAGCACCTCAAGGTTCGCCTCTGTTGTTCCTGAGTTAATATTCTTATATTATGCGACACTAGAGTCTTATCTTAACAATGCGTAATAAATATTATGTCACAAGTTAGGAACAATGGCAGCGCTTAGTATCATCCAACCATAGATTACCGTGCGACCCAACATAAGGATTCTCAAAGTAAATGTGACTAGAACTCTCGACAATATTCATAGGGCTTTGTATACATATGACCATTCACCTATTCATATAAGTATCTCTTTTTCGAGTAGCATGATGTATTCGCACTACAAAGAAGGAAAGAAGGATAATGACAGCGTTCACCATCAACCTCCTCTGAGTTAGTGAGGAAAACAATTCGATTAACAATAATTCTCACGTAAATTGGCAGACATTATGAAGCCTCAACGAATATCACCAGTTACCTTTCTACACGATTAACACATTGGATGCGTCAGATGAAGAAGAAGCTTTGACGTCGCAGCTCATGAGAGCGTCAACAAACACCATCATGAATGCGGCACAAATGACGCGTTCTACCGCAACGACGACACGACGACGATGATGGAAATTCCACCAGAACCTCGTGGTGAGCGAGCCGGCAAACACGTCGCACTTTTGATGAGTTCGCCCGTCTTAATAGGAGGAAAATATTGACGTAATTTTTCAAAGACGTCGTTGTCTCGAAGAAGGAGGTTGGTTTTTTCGCTCATTAGTGATCGGTGGCGGCTTCATACGGACGATGGTGCTAGATCAACACCGATCGAGCTAACAAAGGTAATAGTTAAAGCGGAAGGATCCGATCAGTCCCACAAAGAGGAGCCATGCATTCGTCTTCCATTCACAATGGTAGAGGGATGGTGGATGTCTACATACAGGGTGCGGAATTCGATTAGAAAACGTGAGGAAAAAATCCATCAGAAGTGTTACCCGAGCTGATATGTACGAGCCAAAAGTTGGAATCTCCGTCGTGTTGGTCGTGATAACCGAAACAGGAGAACAAATAATAGGTAAGCAGTAATTTGGGGATTCCTGAGCAGCAAAGTCGAATTCATGGAAAAAGAACACATGGACATGCGACCAGAGCCACCAAAAACGATTGACTGATGTCCGACAAGCTCATATTCACATGAACAAGTGGTCTCCCAGTCTCTCATTCATTCTCTCAAGAACCCAGAAAATTTTCTAGGTTCTTGAGAGAATAAATAACTTGTGGGTGATCCTTCCAAATCGAAGAAACAAATCAACAAGTAACAAACTTGGTTCGTGGGATCTGTCGTACCCGCTTCTTGATTCCATCAGAAGAAGCTAACATGCGACTTCTGACACATTTAGGTAATACTTCACCAAAGAAGAAAATTTGGTTAGCGAACTCTCGTGGCACGGATTGTCACGCGGGGGTGCTCTTAGGCAAGGAAAAGTGGGGCAGCGTTCTAAGCAAGTTCAAATGATAACTATGAAGCTCCTTCAACAGACCATCACGATCTTGGTTTATTGGTGGCTTCCTTTCTTTCGACCTTGCTGTTGCGTTTGAATTATAATAACACCAGCCGTTCATTGACCTATCGGCAGCCAAACATCTGTTCGGCTTTTGATAAATAAATGAATAAATGAATGAATAAATAAATAAACAAATCTATACTGCTTGCCGAGTTAAGCCACACTTCAAATTGCCTCAACTTTCGTTGATGTAGGTTATTTCGAGTGCTGATTACGAATCCGAGGTCTAGATGCAATCACTCCTCTCCCCTCAACCTACAAAGCACCTAGGATTGTGAACAACACGCAAATTAAGCTAATCTATTTAGACGAAGTTTGGGCCAAATATGAAATTTTGACATGACCCCTTGTCGACGATATGGGTGGTCAGGTCAAAATCCTCCGCGTAGAAATCTAAATATCGAAAGTAGTCAATTACGCTAGATTCGTGATCAGACCGTTAATAACCCCTTGAGATGAAATTTGGGAAAGATCGGCTCAGAAAATTTTCATCTGACCACTGAAGTGCAATGAGCGGAATTTCGGCGAGATTTTCATTTTATTTGTCCCCCAACAATAGAACGCTGAACAGCTGTAAAAGAAGTGTTGGGGTGTTATCATGGAATGTGATATTCAGAATGATTCCAGTGATGAACAATGATAAAACCGCCTCCAATCGACCTCACTTGGATAATGAAATTGATATCCATCCAAATAAGCAACTGGGTTTCGCTCATTATATAGTAAGGATAATTTAAGGGAGCGCGCTGCAGAAAAGGAATGTCATATGACAGTGAAAGTCCTGGCAGAACAACGAAATGAGCGGTCGTGCCGCTTGTTATCACCATGCAGGACGTCATTGATAACAGCCGGTTGGCATCGCACGACCGCTCACTAACAGCCAAAGGGCAGTGATATGACCACTTCATTGGGCATTGACTGGTGAGCAAACAGTGGAAACGATTGTTTCGTTCTGTGTATGAATTTATTTCATGAATTTTCAATTTGAATTTTTCATTTTGTAAGTATTATTAAGGTCGTAGATTTGTGATAATGATAAGAGCTCACCTAGAAGAATAAGGAAATGACCATCATCCGATACCCGAAGACATTTAAAAAATGTCAAATTTCAGGGGGAAAGTGCTAACATCACCAAGAATTCATGGAAAATAGTCAATTAGTTGCTAGAGGTTTAGAAGAAAGGTGAGGAAAATATTTTTGACAAAACGAAGGAGATGAGCGGACGATTTGGTAATGAGTAGGTAAGGGTGATGCAACGAAAGGAGAAGACGAAAATGAAGACAGACCAGCGAGAGTAGGTGAGAAAAATATAGAAATTTCGATACAACGATACAAAACGTAATAGATCTCAAGTAGCGCACAAAACAGCAGCGCGACTCTGCTGCTGAGTACAAATAGTCCATTAGACCTTCGCACGCACTTGGAAAACAATGCTCCAGTACCGGTGCTACACCGGCCCAAAAATGAGGAACGCAGTGCCCAGTAGAATGTAATTGAAGACCAAAAAAGGATAATAGGAAGGGGAATTCCGATTCAGTCACACTACTACGTATGTGGTTGTTCTAGTAAAATTCCAAATTCATCGACGAACAGGGAGGTGGGCGATATCACGATTCGAAGCAGAAATGTGTATTTTCAAAACAGCAGCCGCACTTTTGCACACCCGTTCCGAAATCGAATTCGGATTCTATTTGTATAGCCATTTTTGCATTTGCTTTCCCGGGTATTGCTTCATTAGCGTCTTAATGAATCAGAGCGGCAAGAGTTTATAGGCGATAGACAGAAGGACGGGGGCATTGCGGCAGGATTAGCGACAGAGCAAAGTACTCGCACATCGTGGCCAAATTGGAAGATAAAACTCGATTCCTCTTCATGAAGGACTTGTCATTCAAAAGCCTTCAGGTTTCCCGCATTGTTGGTTTCAGGTTGAAACTCAACCTGAACAGCTCAGTTAAATGAAATATTGTTATAATACGTTTTGTCCCCTTTATTACGATTTTGGAAGAGACGCATGCGCTCCAATGACAAATAGGCCCGAGAATAAATGAAGATATCAACTACTGTTGGGACCGCGAAGATAGAGATATCGTACAAGAGCGGTCTTAAGAAAAATCACTGCAAATTGTTGGTAAAGAAAAGAGACAACAAATATATTGGGGAAGCAAGAGCTAAAGAGTAGGATGGCGGAAATTGCGGAAACACTTGGGAGAAGCGCAGCAAAGTTTAGAGTCAGGACTGAGACCTCAAAAATAACCATGAAGAAACTGCCAGTGTTACTAGATCATTAGACGATTCCGACGAGTTCTTCAGCATTTTTCATTATATTCCAGGAGAAAAAGTTTAACCTTCTAAGCATGTCTAGGCCCGCGATGAGTCGCCCACCAAGAACGACCCCGTAATTGGTCACATTTTGTTTGTCAAGAGTTGTCCTCAATTCACATCTATTTATTATTCACTTCTACATCTGAGAATTCCTACAAATCGATCGATTCCTCTTGAAAATCAAAAACTTCTGAACCGACTTCATACGATCCCCATAGTGAATTATCAAGGGGTGGGGGCAAAACTCGTCGGACATTTTTAAAACCTACGATTCCAACTTCCCTAGATTTCCGCTAACCGAGGGTTGAAATTGCCTTCCCTTCACTCCTTCACAATTTCCCACAAATCGATGCAACCCAATACTTGCGGTTCTAATAGAACTCATTTTGAGCTTAGTTTTCATCCTACGCGACTTTCAAAAATTCCTTCTTCAGACGTTACCGTTGTTTGCGACCCGAGACCAACCTGGAACTTCTAAGCCTCTCTACGAAACGCAACCAAAAAAAATTGGTTAGTGTCCGTACGACTACTTAAAACTGCTTCCTAGAAGAAGCAAGTTCAAGAAAAGTGTGTCGCTTGATTTGACAGCCTCACCTGGAGGCGATACGCATGCACAGCGTCGTATGAAGGGCCTTGTTAGCTAAGAAAATGACTGGATTCAATGCTAACCTTACTCGTTGAAGAGTTCTTGCCTTACCCTGGTAGGTATTTTCCACGGTCGCACCCCTACAGACCGTCGAGTCCCCGAGTCGAGAAGTGGAATGTAATACGGCCAGACGGCAATGACGACGTAGGAGCTACCCCCGTCCCGCCGCTCTCCCTGAGGGGCAGGATCTCAGTTGCCATGGAGCGGCACGAGCGATTATAATGATACTGGAAAACAGCCGCAAACTACCACCATCAGAAGACACGCAGCGAAACAATTACTCACGCAGATGCCCACCACTAGTCGTCTCGATTCGCTCACGAATCAAATTCACACCCCACGCACACGAACGACACCGACCACCTAGATTTACGAAAGGAGGGGAGGGGAAAAATGAAGGAATACGAGAGCTTGGAAGCACATCTATACCTTTAGAGATGTGCTTCTGAGCCCCCAGCATTACAGAGCACCCTACAACCGATAGTATCAAGACAAAGGTAAAAAGTAAAGGAGTCGGCGCTATTCAGTCCCCTAAGGACGCGCTGTGTACTTCTCCTTCATTCGAAATCATAACGGACACTTTAGAAGTCTATCTGGCCTTTATAATGCTTCACGAGAGCTAGCCGTTATGTGAGTCAGTGTCTTCACCTCCCCAGACAGGACTGGTACCAATTTACCCAGTGGGATGGAACGCCTGGTTAGCCCGGGAGAGGATCGATCGCTCGACATGGTGCGTGTCAGTATCGCCGCCTGCCACTATCGACCACGCAGAAAGGATAGAGAAAAGAACGGTGAAAGAGAAGGCAGAAACAAAAAATGAAATGATCATCATCAGGGTAAGGAAAGAGGAAGGGACGACTGCAGGATCACCCCATTTTTCAGAAAGGCACTTATCCTCTTCCGAAATACCGATGATAATACTTCACCGACGGAACCCATAATTTCTTCAAAACTAAAACAAAAAATTAGATTATCTTTTGCGGCGGCGACAACTCCAGGGCGAAAGTGAACTTCAAAATTTTAAATCTGATATGACTAGAATCTCAACGCTAATGGCACCGTCTGTTGGTCGTGCTTATTTAGTAGAGCATCTTCGTAAAATTTGCGTGATGAAATGAAGTAGAAGCTCGGGATGAGAAAAAGCTCTTCACTTTCTACATCCACCTACATCTAAATGTACCTGGGAGCTGTGAAATATTCACACATACAATGACGTCTGTAAACCCACTACGAATAGTGGTGAAGTGTTGGCTCCTCACTTGGTCGTGTTTCACATTCCCTCAAATCATACCTATCTTTAATTTTGATGGGACACTAAATTCTTTCATCGCAGGGACGAATTTTGTCCAGCGTTACACATGGCTGAGCTGCATGTCCATTAAAACAGTACTATAAAATTACTCGCGCCACTATGGTCTGGTAGTCAATTCTACAACGACCTCAACTTAAAAACCGACTCTAACGAGGGAAGTCAGTGAACTTCCCCCAAAGACTCCAATCGAGACCTATATGGGTGATTCTGAACAGCAACTGTGATAAAATTGCAAAACAAGCGTAAGTTGGAACCCAGGGTATGAAAGCAAAAAAAGTCAAATAAAGGGATCGAACCCGTAAACGTCAAATTTTGAGCTCTTCTAAGTTACCATGACGCTATGATAAATGGTACGGCTGTGACCTAGAAGCCCATTGGCCACTGGTTAGTGATCAAAGTTTTTTGCTTTTTTTGGGCCACCATTTTAATTTGGAAAAAAATTTACACCATTGTAATCGCCATTCGAAGCTCCATAAAACCATATAAGTCTCGATTGGAATCTTAGGGGGAAGTTCACTGACCTCCACTGTAAGTCTACGTCTTTCCTGCTCAGTAGCTCACGATGTAAAAAAATTTCAATTATAAAAATTAGAGAATTGTCAAAATACCCTACATTTTGGAAATCGTCCTACTCGGTGACAAAAGCACTCAAAACGTACTGCTCTCACAAAGCGGAAGCGATTCACGTCAACAGACTGTTTCACCCATTTTCGGTCCATAACATGATCGTCTATCGTGAAAAGCCGTTGATAGAGCGAGAAAACGATAAAAAGCTAGCTAAGTGGGAGAAAATTCTTGAAGATCATAGATTCCTTACGAAACTTCATAACTTTGGTCCTTGAGCTGTGTGCAACGGTGCAGCCACTAGAAGATACAAATGAAGAAACATAGGTGTTAACCAGTTTTACTTAGAACAACAGAGCAGAAATCAACAAGTTCCACCTGGCTCCACTTTTCCATCATGCTCAATCAAGTGTGGAATATCACTTCTACATTTCCGAACCCACTGCGATCGATAGTAACTTTAGTAGGATCGGTCATCGAGGTTGTTTTTAACCCAGCAGTAACATGGTGGCAGGCTTTCGGGAACGGATGTCAAAAAGTGGAAAACATGGCGACATGGTTCCTCATCGTCCTATTCGGTTACAAATTTCACTTTTAGAAGGTGTAGAATTGGATATCGAGGCGGACAGTGATACGGCATGAGATGACGGGAAATTTAACAGTTTTGAAATTCTGAACAAATTCCAATAAGAACCACACATGAAACGATGTCGCCCTCTGTTTAAAACAGCGATATGGATTCGAATAAACAGCAGCGAATTGCAAACACACAGCAAAACAGGGCACCGCACCTCAAATTGGTCCCCTGCAGGTCAATGTTCCACCATTTCTCTAGAAGATTAGGAAAGCGAGAAAGAATCAGCTTTGTAAATACACGGGACAGCCTAAAGAAAAGACAATGAGCTCTTCATCTCTTACCTAACCCAAACCAATGGAATTTGCTATCACGGACAACAGCGGTGAACCCTCCAATTCCACATTGGCGTTCGATTTATGAATTCAGCTGCGGCACGGGTGGCCGCGCTGGAGCTGGAAGGGCAATCAGAAAGAACCGCCAACGCCAAATAGCACGGGAAACAGCAAGTGATACTTTTTTATGAATTTATCATTACACCCTTATACATACAGTACCGATCAGATAATATATCCCTTTGCATTTTCGAATACAAATGGTCGAAACCAAGAGGAATCCAAGTCGAATTGGTAGTACTAGTACACCATACACTGCACGTACTAATTTCTGGGATGGCATTTCTAATGTGTGCAAATTGGATGGAATTTTTCTACTGGAGGATAGAAGGTCTCCTACACAGTGAAGAAAACCGCAGTCGATTCCTCCTCAGATTCTTCGAATATGACAGTTTATGTAAATACAAATTTACAAGCCATTTCTCCAAAACTTGTGAGCGATGTGTAGAACTTAAACATGTGCTGGAGAGAAAAATCTTATCTCATAAAAACCTCGAGTTTGGTGCAATTTCGTCAATCCTCTACTAATACAGAGATTTTTGTTTGAAGTTATGTCCCAGAAAATTTGACTTTTGGCCAAAAAATTTTCGCTCAAAAAATCTGTACTTTATTGGCAATCTGAGCTACATACTCATTTGTAATGTACTATTTGAGTATTTTGAGTAAAGTTGATTATTGTATTGTATTAACAATGTGTTTCTGAGTAACTATTTACATGTATTCAAAAATGTAAGTTGACAAATCACTTTGATCGCTACTGCATATGGATATGGTTTAAAAAAAAAGCATGTTCATAAAGCGATCCGGCTAACCAGAAGCGAAAAAGAGAACTGTTTACGAAAATTAGTAAAAATAAGCGAGTGATTATATGGCTTTATTGCTGGTGACTTCATTTCCTCTATGGTTCTAAAGCTTATACAAAATGAAAAAGAAAATATAGCCCT
Source organism: Nippostrongylus brasiliensis (assembly GCA_030553155.1). NCBI lineage: Eukaryota > Metazoa > Nematoda > Chromadorea > Rhabditida > Heligmosomidae > Nippostrongylus > Nippostrongylus brasiliensis. Next base: position 11,144,410 of record CP130733.1, read on the forward strand.
GATTTGTAATTCTGCAGGAGCTCTTCTGGCGAACTGAACACCGGTGCAGAGGTAAGAGGAGTTACATATTTTCAAGTGATCGATCCCCGCCCAAGCTAACTTAACTCTCCATCCCTCCGAAGTGAAGACAATTGGTACCAAATTTGTCTCGGAGGGTGAAGTACTGAATTGGTATAGCGGCTGTACCCCGCAGGTGATTGCATGCATCAAATACACATTCATCATGATTCTGAATAGAAAGTGATTTCATGGCCCGTCCTTCGAGGACTGGTCGAAGCCTATAAGTTTACCTTCAGCTTACCTTTCTAAAACCTTAACAAAATATTACTTGAAAATACAGATTTAAGTTCCATCAACTTCGTTTGCCATAGACATATTTAGTATTAGTAAGCTCTTTTAGAGGATTGAATCCCTGAAATAGCAAAGCAGCTGTCATTTAAAGCCTCAACGTCGATCCACAATTCCACTGAACTGAGATGATCAGCCAATATCAGCGAGCAATCTACTTGGTGGATGAATCCAAAGAAATGATGAGCTCTGGTATTTCGACCGAACTGTGATCTGCTGAATGTTAATAATGGTTTCCAATTCTCACGGAAACACCGACGGGAAGGTTTCGCGGAAGATTCACGAGCGTGACTCTGCAGAATCCTCTCATAGCTCAATTCGTTCATGGAGAAAGCCGTCTACAAAGAAGTGGACTAAGATTATATTCATCGAACATTAAGGGGCAAGTGACATTATGTGCTAGATCAGAGGATTAGACTAAGTGCAACATCTGATCCAGATCTCGCCCGTCATCCTCAGAATTTCTAATTGCGGGGAAATCCTGCAGCTATTAGGGAATCCCTTAAATTTTCAAAGAACTGAGAAGCAGATCGGAGGACTCAGAGACTTTTAGTAAAAGCAGCTTAATAAATTCAATTAAGCAGCAGCCTAATAAATTTAATTTTGCGATGAGGAAGCAGAAAGTCAGCCATTTTTGAATGAAAGAGCACTTGTGTTTCTCAGAGGGAAGTGCGGAGAGATGGGGAGATAACGTCAAAAGTTCAGAACGCCTCCGATGGGAAAGACCGAATTCCAGGCTATGAGATTCGAGCGGCTTTAGAAGCGCTCCCGGTCGATGTCTGGTGAGAACGGGTGAATTTTAACAGTGCAACGGCGCCGACCGCCATTCCTCGCCAAAATGTATGCCACCCCTGATTCGCCGGTTTCCGATGCAGTGAACTGAATGATTATCACTCTGTGATAAGAAAACAACTGATGCAAATCAGAAGGCACTTCAGCGATTTATTACTGACTAACTAAATCAACCAGCAAACAGCAGTTCTGGGCGAATAAAAGACCTGAGACGACGAGCGTGTCGGAACAGCGGGCGGTCGAGCAAAATTTCCACCTCACAACCCCAACCACAAGGCATACTATTCAATTCCACTGAACTGAGAAGATCAGCCGCCCTTGGGTGAGTGCCCTAGGAGGTAAAAATTGTTCCATACTTGGAATTTAGAGCTTACTACTGCACTTCCTTCCCCTAACATATCCAGCCCTGACCTTTTTAACCTCTATATTCCACTTTTTAAAGCTGCACTTGTTTTCGTTAAGTTTCTTTCGGCAAATCTATGACTTTCCTACTAACCGTATTAAACTTGTATTTTTTAGCACGCCAATGCGCGTAATTAAATAAATAAATAAATAAATAAATAAGTAAGTAAATAAATAAATAAATAAATAAATAAATAAATAAATAAATAAATAAATAGTAGCTAACAGAAAGTTTATACGTTGAGACAGAATCGTTCCTGTGGGAGTTCGATTTTGCGACAATGAGATGTTTGCGCTGAGTTTCACATGTTCCCAGACGGGTAGACGGGTAACAACAAATGCTAGAAGACAGACATCCGTTATTTATGGGGGCGGGGGATTTAGAAGATTCTCAACATTCAGAACAATATTGCGATCAAAGGACCCGACCGAGAGAAAGTTCAAAACCCACAGCAATAAAAGTGGGGTGCATTGCTACGAAGAGATTGCTAACAGTTTAGACAAATTCTGTTTGAATGAGCGTAATTAAATTAGGCATGTCCGATGGTGACATGATTTTTCTATATACACTGTATGAAAGTCCTTGTGATCAGACAGCTCAAATCTCACAAAAGCCAGTGAGATGGGTCTGAATAGGATAATAATGGACGAAATGAGCTCTTTCACCCCTATATGAAGTCCGTCCAAAGTAATGGTTACACTCCTCTCAATTGAACCTGCTGTGAATTTCGTTCCCGTTCACTTGACCAAGCTGTCGACCAAGATTGAAATTCCGTTGGTGTTAATCCTGGGTTTTTTCTCTTTCTCGAATTCTTCAGAGCCTGGAGAGACGCAGAAAAGGGAACACTAGAAAACCACTCGAAGACAAGTGCAAATTTCACTAATCTCAACTGATACTAACCTATTGGTGGGACCGAAGTGGTCCAGCGAATTATGATAGCAGCGAATTAGGACAGCTGATCGCTGTGAATCTCGTTCCCGTTCAATTGACCGAACTTTCGACCAGAAATGAAATTCCATCGATATTGATCCTATGGTTTTTCTCTTTTTAGATTCTTTGGAGCCTAGAGAGACGGGAGGAAAGGGAACATTAGAAGACTACTCGGAGACAAGGGCAGATGGCAAAACTCAGGCTGACAATCTCATTTCAGACTGATATTCCCTTGGAGAGAGCAAACTAGTCGCCCACAATGTTTTCTGGAGCAAAACGACTTATTGGGCTCCAGGGAAACAGCCTCTAACAGGCTTAATAAAATTCAAAGCGGCTATCATGAGATAATCAGTTATAGACTATACAAAAAGTCGAACAGATTTAATTAACAGATTAGTATTTTCGCACTTGGATTATTTGGATTTGAACATCTAGTCTATGACTCAACGATTGGATCCGTGATCCATAGAAGAATCATCGAAGGTCGTAAGAGCTACCTTTCTAGATCACGGTAGGACGGCGAAGTCTCGAAGTTGAACTCTCAAAGAACCTTAGCATGCTACGTCTATGTTTTCCTCTGTACTACAGCTCCAAGCAAGATTGTTAGATGACCTTTTTGCTAACGTTTCGATGGATTCGCCTTTGTCGGAGCTTGGAAGTATCAAGACGGTTGAGAACTATCCGACCAAACGCCTCATCAAATCTAAGGGAAATTCACGATTCATTAACCAGACTGTTTGGTCAAAGAGAACGAGATCTCTTATCCCAGCCTGATCCACAGATCAAACTAGGTAGCGATGGCACTGGAGGCGTTTTGGATCCTCCGGAAGGTGAACCGGAAGGGAGAATGTCTATATGTAGCGTGGGAGCTGATTATGAGGCCCTACCTGAAGCTAAACCTCCGACCTGGAGTTCTCCTGACGCCATCTAATACTCCTACAATGTTTCGTGGGCCCAGATTCATGAACGGACGAGCGGTATCCGAAACCACGGCGCAGCCAGAACCAGGCGGCGGAGTCGATGAGAGATCACATTTAACATAGAAAGTTGAGGATAAGTAGACAAAGGTGGCCGCCGTTCGGGCTAGGTCTCGAGGTTTATCGGTGGTTTACCAATAATGAATCTGAGTCCTGGTTTTTCGCTGCTGATCTTCGAATCAGGCTGTGATCAGAGACCCCGTTCTCCTTTGACCCAGCAGTTTTGAGATTTGACAGTGAATTTCGCTTAGAGTCGATGCGACTTTTGGTTGGTCGGATAGATCTCCATCGTCTTGATCCTCTCGGACTCAAAAAAAGGCGATTCTACCGAAACTTCAGCCAAAAAGTCGTTTATAATATTAATCTCGCGTTGCATTGCAGTAGAGAAGGAAAATCAGAAAGATGGTAATGAGCACTTATTCAACCATTCCGACAGTAGCAGAGATCATATCTCGGGGCGTCTACCAGTGCCTGTCAGTCTTCACGGAAGTGCTTTTGACGAAGTGGGGCCGACAAAGTACATTGTTGGCCGGATGGACAGTGAGAGGGACGAGCGACGGCGCGGTGGGTGGTCTGGTGGCCGACCGACCGACAGCGATGGCGGCGGAATGCCAGCGGCGTCGCGACCACCCGAACGGGCTGCCGGCGGCGACAAGGTGCGAGATGAGGGTGCCGAGTGGTGGTATCGATCTGGGCGGGGCGAGAGCGGTCGTGTGCGGTATCAGAGGAGACAACAACACTCACACACACACACACACGCACGTATATGCTAATCAGCTGATGGCAGCCAACCGGCCGGAAATAGCGGAGGCGCAGACGCGCAGAGTGCACGAAGACGTACCTTCGACGTCGCCGTCGGTGGACGTCGTCATCGCCGTCGGCGCCGACCGCCATCCAACGACGACGTCGCGCTGAAGCAGCCGTCCACACCGACGAGTCGTGAGGCCTGACGGCCACGGGTGTCGGGCCGAAGCCGGCCAGCCACTCATGGGAAACGTGTGGCCGGACGGCCGACGGCACCGCATGCATCGCTTATCTAATCGTTCACCGCTTAATTTGCCCAGTGCACATACGTTGTCGCGCTAGCGGTCGTTCGTGAGGGGCTGAGTTGCTCGCCCGGGGTGCCAGAGCGAGTGTGAAAGAGCAACGTGTTGAGTAGAAGGCAGGGGTGTTACATGAGATGGATAGATGTGAAGTGAAGCTCATAGTTCGAATTCTGCCACCCTAGCTACCCGTACTTGCTGCTGATTTCTTGAAACTCTGCGCGAGGTTGGTTGAGGCAGGTTCGCATTCTCGTCAGGGCACGGGTTCGTCTGACACTCGTCGAGTACTTTCAGGACCAGCTGGCGGTCCACGGCTAGGCTTTGAAAAAGCGAACCAGCATAGGCGAACCAGCACAGCATAGGCCATATCCTTACTATATAATACGCGAAACCCAGCTGTTTACTTGGATGGATGGATGGATGGATGGATGGATGGATGGATGAATGGTTGGATGGACGGATGGATGGATGTCGATGTCATTTTTCAAATGATACGTAGTAGTGGCGGTTGGTGATGGTTTTACCACTGCTTATCACTGAGATAATTTTGAAAATCACATTCTATGATAACGCACTTACACTTCATCTATCCTATATTGTTTGCCGAGGTCAGCCTTATTTCATTTGAAATGAATTGAGCTAAAGTGGGCGGCGTATGAGTGAGCGAAAGTGGGATAAGTTAGGGAAGTAAGTGAAAACTCGGTGAAGATGAGGAAACTGCGTCAAAACTTGGAACACTGTCGAAATTTCAATTGATCGAGGTGTGGCTTAACTCGACAAGCAGTATAGATTTATGTAGTTATTCATTTATTTAACGAAGCTGGCGAACAGAGTCAAGAGTTTGCTATGTCCGACTCTCTATGAATCTCGGCATGATGGAGCGCGGTTGTATGTAGGTTTCGGACTAACGCTCAGGACCGAGATTGGCACAGATATTTATTGAATAGACTAACGTTTCGGCACATACCCCATTCTTCAGAGTGCGAAAAAGTCCAACTGTACCTCAAGACTACTAGATCAAACGTCGATACGAACTTTGCAAAGGTTTGAAGACCACGTGAACCGTCACCCTTCCACCACAGAGAGACTAAAACAACTCCACGTTAGAAGACGAGGAGACCCTTAGTTAGAATGCAAGACTAATGTATGGGGTGAGCTCTTGGGTAATATAGACGCATTCGCCCCTACGGTTCAACCTCGGGTTCTTAACCTGAATCAGAATCCCTCGATCGCTTTGCTGGCAGCCGTGTGGGTCTGGCGCACCAGTGTTTTGAATGTGACTCCAAACTCATCACCGCTGTGGTCATTTTGCCTGTGGCAACGCGGTAGTAGGGCGCAACTTGTCCTTCCCATCTAGTTCTCCCTTGACTCTAACGTGAAATGGGCGGGCGGTTTCTCCAATACATTCCCCTCCACAGCTTTATTCTTTATTCTTTATACTCTTACATCGCAACGACACAATGATATTCGAGTCTCTCTTGCCGAGAGGTCAGTAGATTTCTTAGTCGTATCATTCGCCATCCATTTCCAGTCGATCATAACGTTTGCCGTTCATCTTCGATAATAAGCAGCGATAGGCCCACTCACTTGAGATTGATCTTATGTTAAGTGCGCAGATGTGGAGGAAATCTGCCGATGTTTTTGCCACGTAGTCCACGCTCGGCAACTGCGTATTGGACCGGGTCTTCTTATATAAGCACGACCGGGTGGTGAAGTCGACCGCTCCCTGTGACTGCACGAGGAAGACCTCCACAGCTATTGCATATTATTAGGTAGACGACCCACATACCGTGCAATTTCCTTTTTTTCCAGGAGGGCAAACTAAGCAGGAGTTTTGCAGACCTGATCGTACAGCAGATTTCGATCAAGACGTTTTTAAGGTTGGCAGGGGATATGTACCATAACCTTGTCTGGAACGCGGAATCCAAAAGAGTCGGAGGGTGAACCATCCAGCCTAGCCTCCAGATTTGATCATACGCCCACACGGCTGATTCTGTACGAGGGAAGGGCAGAGCTTAATTATCATACGCACGCTTTTTCTACGTCGGTTCATGCATTCGACGTACCTGGACGGGGCTCTTCCGCCGCCCTTAAACAGCGAACGAGCAATATCCGGAGGCGTGTGCGGCGTTGTCATGTATAATCACTAGCGGTGAGGTGGTTTGAGCGCCTTCAGGGATATCGAAAACAAGAAATAATCTGGAAAGCAACCGCGAGAGCGCGTCTAGACATTAGAATATTAATCTGTTACGCTCTCGGGAAAGTGCTCGAGTGGTTGTCAACGCGCCGCCGCCGATTCCACGCCTTCCACCACCATGCAAACATCTAGCGTCGGGGACTGGAGTAAAATGGCGACTATGAGTGACCTGGATTTGTATTCATGATGACTACACTCACCGAGAACATGAAAAAATACCAGGAACAACACGCAAACCGTGATTCATTATAGCGCTGCCGGATTTGTTCAGGGCTTCCTCTAGGTTTATTTGTGGTCTATACGATGCAAGGTGCATTAGTAAGAGGCGCCACTGACACCCGAGCGGTCAAACAATCGTCCCCGGTTAACCAAACCTTCCTTTCCTTCGAAGCCGGGTAAATTGGTATCAGACTTGACTGGAAAGGTAAAAACAGCTGACTTCGTGGCTCCCGCATGGTGAACGCATTCACCACGCCCCTTCGACCCCGATATGATCACGAATGCTATGTCGCGTCCTTAGCGGACTGATCAACGCCGATACCTTTACCTTTACCTATACGCCGCTACTACTTCTAGGTTTCCAAGCCCTCGCGGTGACTATGAGTTGTATTAGACGTCATATGAGCTACAGGGCCCAGGTTCATCATTGGTAAACCCCCGATAAACCCCGCGATATAGTCCGAACGGCGCCCACTTTTGTCTAGTTATCCTAAAACGCCTATGTTAAACAGCGTCTCTCATCGACTCTGCCGTTTCGTTCTAGCTGGGCCGCGGTTTCGGAAACCGCTCGTCCGTTCATGAATCTGGGCCCAGATAAACCCCGCCGCACATTCAGGTTATATTTCGTAGCTTACTGCGGGTATACCATTCATGAACCCAGGGCCCAGATTCACGAACGGACGAGCGGTCTCCGAGACCGCAGCGCAGCCAGAACCAGACGGCAGAGTCGATGAGAGATTGCGTTCAACACAGGAGGTTTAGGATAAGTAGACAAAGGTCGCCGCAGTATCTCGGAGTTTATCGGGGGTTTACCAATGATGAATCTCGGCCCAGGCTCTTGAAGAATCCCTCTCTCTTCACTCTGCTAGCCGTCCTCCAAAGTAGCCGAACTGCTGGGCATGACATATGGGTGGTTTGGCGGACGAAGCAGTCACTTGAGAGGGCGGCGTGTAGTGGTTAATGTGTGATGTGAGCACCGCTGATTCCACGTCGTTCTACTCGACAACAACCTAAAGAATGCTCACGACAAGCACGACTGCCCGCTGCATCGAATTAGTCATCACCGCTTTGGGGACGCTATGCTTGAGGTGGACGCGAACGCTACCCAGGAGCTGCTCCTAGCTGATTTCGATAGTAATGATCTTCAACGAGTAGCAGGCGTAACGCGGCTGGATCGTTAGACAAACGCCGAGATGAGACAACGGTTTGCAGTTGCTCCAATTGCCGACAAGCTTCGTGAGACCCGTATGAGATTGTTTGGGTATGTGCTACAAGCAAGAGAAGACACGGTATGCTAGGTTGGACCCGTTTTCGACGTACAAGGTAAAGGACCCAAAGGGCTTCCGAAACAACGCTAGATTCATGTAGACCTGAATGCAGAATCAATTCATTTAGAGCACGCGCGCTATGGTGTCAAAGAGTTGTTAAAGCGGACCCTGCTACAGAGCAGGGCAAACGTTGAAGAAGAGTACGTATAGGTGAAGGCATGGTTATCAAAGAAAAACGTTTTACCGCTTAATGAGCCCCGGCCTCACATTCATGAATGATGCCCCCGAAATTAGCCTCGAGGTATACCACAAACAGTGCGCGGGCATTGATTCACAAACGCAGGCAGCGCGGATTACTAGGTGTTTAGTAGAGGTTCCTACCAGGACTACCACCAGTTAGGACAGCGAGGGTCTGGATACCGCGCGTGGCGCGTAAACTGTGATTCATTAACGCGCTCTGGGCTATTCAGGGTCCATTTGGGATTTATACGGCATTACTGATAATATAATTACGAACTCTTACTGCGTCAGTGATATCTGTCAGCCTATACATCCGAATAAATCGTAAAGCGCGATGAGGAATCTGGCTTTGCAAGCCATTTGAGGTAGATTTCGGGTCTAGTTTGCTAGTGGTTTGCTAGTTCGTGCTAGTACTTTGTACTTTCGGCTGGTCCCTCCTCATTTGTACTATTTTTACTAATGATACCGCGGATTGACACCGTGAGTGATCCGATAACGGTTAAGGAACACATCAGGTTATCATTTCCATCTACCTATTATTTTTGCTTTGCACTACATGGTGCAGGGCTCGCGTGGTGCAGTGGTAAGAGGGGCTGTTCACACCCGCACGGTCAATCGATCCTCGCCCGGGTCAACCAAGCCTTCCGTTCCTCCGGAGTTGGGTAAATTGTTACCACACTTGTCTGGGAAGGTAAAGACTTTGGCTTGCTTCAGTGGCTGGCCCTCGCAAGTCATTGAATAGACCAAATACGTATTCACCGAGCCTGTACGATTCTAAATTGAACACGAGTGCGGCAGCGCGTCCTGAGACTGATAAACGCCGAAACTTTTACCTTTCACCTTTCCTACATACCGAGAAAGTATCCAAGAGTGAATTTTCCGAAGGAAACGCGCCGACAACTCTGCTCTCTTGAGTAATTATTAGATTGATGGACACTGACGAACATGCTAACCCACTAAACCTTATGTGATTTAATCGCCTTATAAAGTTTCCATGGAAAATGATTCAGCGGACATCATGATACAGCCGCCTCCTCAAGCTACACCAGAAAATCGCAGTAGAGATCAATAATTTCAGCTATTTCAGAAAATCTTGTTTTCTTAAATGAAAGATTTCGAGATTGATAAAAATGGGTTCTTATAGGAGGGACAGTGCCGTCCAGATGACGAATTGCTTTAATTAGTTCAAGAATCAGAACTCAGAATCAGAATTCTTCAATAGTCACGGATTTTTAACGAGGAAGCAATCGATTCCTAGTATTCCTTGACGGCTGCAACTCTTGATCAAAACAGACCAAAATATGTACATACTAACTGATAGACCAATTCAGACAACAAAAAGTGGAGCATGGTGAGGGAGCAGAAAAACAGAAATGAAAGTGGAGGAGGTATCCACTGTTTTGCTTAATAACTTCACTTCACGAACTTGTATGTTAAAAGGAATACTAGAACAATCATCGGAACCAGAGCGAATTGTTCGGTAGGTGATGAGGAATATTTCATTTTCTGAATCATCTCTCTACCTTATTGTTATGTATGTGATTTTTGATTAGATGCCCACGCATGCAGATTGGTAGGTTCGAAGCGAATTGCTAGATCTGTGTCCTGTTTCATCAGAATTAATTATTTGTGAATAGGGATATCACTGTAAAGCGCTAGGAGAACCACGGCAAGGCGAAATGGCCCCTTAATGTAACAACCTGTTTCCGTCCGTCTCTTTCTGTTACCGAGGGTAAGTGATATAGCGAAGCTTCCACGAGCAATCGAATCGACTGAAGGAATGTACGCTCAGGGGCAAACGGCTGGCTCCCATCCGGAGTAACGAAGGTTTGAACTCCTCCAGGGTCCGCTAAGTTGACATCAGACTGATCTAGGAAGAACATGACACTGATACCCACATCGATGAGCTCTCAGAAGAAATTCCGTTCCAAAACTTCGCCTTCACGACATCCTCAAACCCTTGGAAAGTTTGAACGTCCACCACTTCTACCTTGTCTACAGTGAGCCAGCTCCGAGGAATTTCACTGGGTAGCGCTCTGATGTTTTGATCATGACTTAGTTTGTGTTTGTCAGTTTTCGTAAGTATCTTGTTGCTACAGGTACCAAGAGCCCATGAGTTCTTTTCGTTAAGTTCGTTATAAACCTTGCCTCCAATGAATTTCTTTGCGGACGTAATAAATAAGTGAACAAATCAGTAAAAATACAGGGTGTGCAAAAATTACCCGTGCACCTAAACATTCTATTGTTTCTGAATGTTGTTAGGAAATTTCACGTTTCTCTTGCCTAGTATATATTGACTGGACGTTCTGCAACTCATACGTACTTGAGTACGAAATGGTAAAGCGTTCAAACCACTGAGTTGCTATTATCGAATTTATAAGGCCGGTAAGCAAACGAAGGACATTGTGAAGATCCTTTCCGTGCCCCGAAGAACGGTTCAGGATACGGTGAGACGCTACAAGGAGCTGAAGACCGAAGAGAATAGAAAAGGAAGAGAACGTCTCATGTCAGCTACGAACTGAAGAAATGTGAAAATCTTGAGAGAAAAAATCTGAAGGGATGCCAGGAGGTCGATGCGACAGATGGCGAAAGACGTTGGAATAAGCGTGGGTTCAGTGAGAACGATAGTCACGAAAAAGCTTCAGAAGTTCCCTCTATCGTCTGCAGAAGTGCCAACTCCTAATGGATACTTTGAAGAAGAACAGATTAGAAAGATGCAAAAAGTTGCTGCAGCGATTCACGGTGGCACGCGCGCCGAACATCGTCTTTACGGATGAAAAACTTTCCACGTTGAACCCAGTATTCAACACCCCAAAATGAGAGGATTTTTGGGGATTCACCTGCTGGCGCTGCTGCCAAAGGACGATTTCACGAAAGCGCGAACAAGCCCCAATCCGTTATGGTATGGGGAGGAGTCACATCTTCAGAGAAAACCCCACTTGTTTTCGTCGAAGCTGGCTCGAAAACCAACGCAGCGATTTACAAAGATATTCTGGAAAACGTACTCAAGCCGTGGGCCGATTCACACTTCGGAAAAGAATTCTGGTGCTCTTAACAAGATTCAGCACCAGCGCACAAGGCGAAGATGGTCAAGAACTGGTGTGCCGAGCAACTGCCGGACTTAATCGCCCACAGAGAGTGGCCCTCTAGTTCTCCGGACCTTAACCCGATGGACTATTGCGTGTGGGCCATCATGGAGAGAAAAGCGTGCTCTACCAGGCATCCAGATTTGGACTCTCTCAAAAAAGCGCTTCTGAAATCCTGGGACGAAATTGATGAGACACACCTGCGTGCCACATGCGAGCCGTTTGTCGGACGTCTGAAGAACTTTGTGAAGGCCAAGGGCGATTATTTCGAAAACCGTTAGTGCACTTTGAATCGTCATGTTTGTAGTTGATAATTTTGCTTGGTAGAATTGATCTTCGGAGCTTGATTTCAAAATGCCAACAAATTTTTTGTGCACGGGTAATTTTTGCACACCCTGTACATATGTCGAACTGGTTAATACAGTGCAGGTAGCACTTCCGAACAGAAGACCTGAACCCACTGTTTACATTCCGTGTTTTTCATGGATATTTTTGACTGATAGAAGGTCACTTTGCTAGCGAGCAAGACGTGTTAAAATAAAAGAAAACATTAATGCTAGCTCTTCACCACCTTTTTCACATCATATCGTAGCACTTCGCGCTACAGAAAACCTTAGAAAAAGGTTCAAACAATCTGGACCACGTCCATCGCTCATGAAACTCATGAAGGGAAGACAACGGCTCACGAGCGTTCCAGTTCCGTAGATGCATCGAAGAACTCGGAAAAGGACACGCTGCTCACCTTCTCACAACTTGAACACTTGTACATCAGACGGGTGTGCTGCTTCATACTACCATCCTTCTGCACATGATAAATGAATAGATGTGATTGTACGTTCTGTTTCAGCGTGAAGGCTGCGTCGCACACATCACATATGAACGTCTTCTCGCGGAATCGGCTGAACCTAAACCAGAGACGCGAAATATAAAAACAGAAATGAAGAAAATTTGGCTTGCCTCTTTCGGGGAATATCACTGACTTGCATCACTTCTTCGTGGAAATGCTCACTCTGAAAGGTTCTAACATCATCAATGTAGCAGTGTTTTTAGAAATTACTTCAATGTGCTCCCAAACACCCGTTCCAATCCTTCTGTGATATATGCTGTTCTATCGTCTCATGACTTCTCTGCGCTACTGGAGAACGTCCTTTGGAATATCTTTTAACCAGCTACCTACATAGAACCTTCTGTGGAGAATGCCATTCCTACTGTCCGTTCAACAGGAGTAAACTCTATTACTTTCGCGGCGAGCATACCAACATTAAAGAATGGAGCACCTAACTATTATATTATAACAGTGGGATGTTTGTTTTCCTTTTTCTTTCGACGTATTAAATTTTTTTCAGTCCACAACGTTTTTACCCCGATCAGTTACGGGGTACGCCTTTCACGATAGTCGTTCCGTCTTCTTTCTCCTTGGTGCTGTTCCCGAGTTTTCCTGAGGTGCCACACTGCCATCTTGTCTCGGTGTAGAGCTCCATGTGGGGTGGTCATATCGTCCTCGATCGCAGGTTCTTGAGCGCCACTTCCTTGCATGCGACCATCGATCCGTCTTGTGATCGTGACAGTTTTCCTCCATCAGCCCCTATCACACGGGCCTGACGCTGGTACCGACACCCTTTTCAGCTACTTCTAGGCTAGGCAAGGGTTTTTGCCTGGGACGGGATTGAACTCTGATCATCGAGATCTTAAGCCTAAGCTCTTAACCTCTCGGCCATCCCGCCCCCTTTCGACGTATTAAATAAATAAAATGTTTCCTTTCTGGGTGAATCATCACGCCGTTGAGTTCGACTGTATCACGGTCATAAAACAGTTGATGATAATGACGTTCTAGAGTCACTAAAATTCTGTAGAAAATCGAATACCTTGAGCGAACGCTTCCCAGAATTGTTCCACTTCACTTTCATGGAAGGCGAAGTTCGTGACTGTTCCTCACACGGCTCTGAAAAAGGCGAAAAATAGTCGAAATTGTAAGCACAGCGAATTTGCTTCACCTTGCTTCACTTTGACAGTTCCTGGAGAATTCGTATCATCCGGGCTCTGGTGGAAGTTCTTGATGTGATGTTCGTCAACAAGATTAAAATCGTCATCAGCAAAGCAAGTTACGCCGGCTTGCATTTTCCTTCTACCGGGATGATCGACGCATTCCAATCCTAAGACAATTCGGCTCAGAATATACCACCTCATAACGTTTAGTGTTTCGGAGGGGGGGGGGCGAATTCGGTGAAACTTGGAACGACTGGTGATGAGTCCAGTAGGCTTTTGAATTTTATTCGCAACAATTATTTTCCTTCTCACGCTAAGCACTTTAATGGCGTTAAAAGGATGAATTTTTCAGAAATTTTAAACATTTGTAAAGGTGCAAGACGAAGAGAACCTCACCAAAGGCCCTGTTCCGGCATATGCCAGAACCCTTTGGCCCACCCGCAACGGGGGCGAGGTATTTTTCAGGTATTTTTCATCAGTAATCTTAAAATTAATACAGGTGATGCGCTCGGAGCTGTGTGTACGATGCCTCCAACCGGCACATAGCGAAGACGACGGCTGTAGCGTCCACTGTGCAGCATGCGGAGGCAAAAAATACGGAAAATATTGCTGTGTTCGAACCGTGGAGGTGGACACCGCGGAGGATTCAAAAGAAGGCGCCCCTAAGTGATACACTATGTGACGTTATTTTTTGTCTGCCGTGGCGCCGGGAGTGTTCTGGCCAAGCCAGAACCCTTGGCTCCCCCTCCAACAGGGGCGGGACGATGGGACACCTGGTGCAGCCGGTGCTCGGGCTCGGCACTTCCAATAAACAGTTCTCAGCGAGCAGTTGTGCGTTCTACAGAAGCATAACTAAGGGCGCAAAACTCGCCCACTACAGGCCCATTCTGTACTGAATCTCACCAGTATTCTACCAGCACTGTACGGATACGGTCGAGAGCAGTGGCCGTGAGAGGTTCCTCTTACTCTCCGCTAACTCATTAGAAAAGGCCACGTATCAGCCTTTCCAAGTCTCTTAGCGGACACTCCACATGGAGCTCTAGACCGAGACAAGATGGCAGTGTGGCACCTCAACAAAGGCGAGAGCAGCAGCAAGTGAAAGAAGGCGAGGCGACTATCAAGAAAGACGAATCCCGTAAGGCGGTTGTTATGCCATGACGCCAGCGTGCAACTGCCGGACGAGCGTTGAGCGAACGACCGAATCGCTCGTCGCAGAGCAATGCACTGCGGCGAGGGAGGGGGAGTTTCGCGAGTGTTGCGAAACTCCGGGCAACGGCGCCCAGTCAGCGCAGCCTCGCAGGCGGCCGCCGGGACAACTGACACGGACACGTCTGCTACCACGTGTTTGATACCGAATAGTGTCAGTTACGCAATACATCGCTGAGCGAAATCGATGGCATAGCAGCCGCTTAACTGATCAGGGTAGAAACGATGTGGAATAAATGGTCTCCTAGCGATCTCTATGTGAAGGCGGAACAATCGCAGCGCTACTAAAAAGTATCTATTTGAAATAATTTCAATTTTTTCAGTAAGACTACAGAGTAAGAAAGACAACATCATTAGGGTTTAGCCAAGCGTGTATTGCTTACTTATTAGTTTGTTCTGCTGCTGTTTACTGTCGTCGTTTTTCTTTGGTTGTTTTTCTCTAACGTGGATCTCAAATTCACGTACATAAATAAATAAAAATTATGAGCAATACACATGATGCAGGGCGTGCGTGGTGCAGTGGTAAAAGGTGCTACTGATACACGCACGTTCGAGCGATCGATCCTTGCCGTGGCTAGCCATTCCTTTCGTCCCTTCGGGGTAAAGGGTAAATTGGTACCAGACATGTCTGGGAAGGTGAAGACACCCATTTGGTGCAGCGGATGGCCCTTGCAAGTCATTTTATATGTCAAATACGCATTCACCACACCTCTACGATTAAAATTGAACGCGAATACGCCGGCGCGTCTTTCAGGGAATGATCAACCGTCGACACCTTTACCTTTACCTTTACACATGATGCAAGAAGAGCGGACACAAAATGAAAAAAGGTCAGCGACTGTTGCTGCAAGTCTGCGGAATGAATTTTCTAGAAGTTAATCGCAATTTGATCGGTTTCATTTGAAGCAGCTTCCAGAACGAACCGGTCAGCTAGCGTGGTCAAAAAATTTGCAAAAAAATGTAAAGTACCAAATTCGTCAATAGCTTCTTACGAATGAGGCAAAGAATCATGCGCAGAATCTATGGAAAGGAAACTCATCTATCATGTATGTCAATATTCAGGGCTAGTACGCAAAGCGTTTCATCGGAGAAGTGCTCAAGCAAAAGGAAAAATAAGACGACGTTCAGTTCGCCATGTAAAGCACGCTACGTCACGGATGCTTTTCTAAAGGTATAAACTCATGTCCAGAATGCTCAAAGGCCCTCAACCCTTGAAAATTCCGTAAATTACCAGCTCAATTGAGGAGAGAAACCTACGGCTAGTGCTTCAACCTTGCTCCAACCCCACCCGAGCCGCAATTTCGGCGATGACCCTAGCACCATCGCCTCAACATTTTCTTCTTATTAATTTCTATTTCCCCGTTGGATAGCATCTACACCGGACCAAATATCAAACTAAGTGAAACTCGCATACCTTCGATGCAATGGAAACAGAGTTCAACCGATTTTTCCGGAGTGCACGGCGGCAGAATGTCTTCGGTTTTCGCCGTTCGAAAAAACACACAGTTCTTCTGGAACGAGTCGGGCAGAATGTTGCCCCGATTCCGAAAAACGCTCATGTTAATGGGCAAAAGTCGACCGCTACCTAAGGCCACTATAAAAGAATGAATGTTGGCTGCCTACCATGGTGTTCAAGTCAGACAGGTTGGTTTCGATAACCTCAAATTCACGTTCGAAAGATAAGGATATCCTCTTATCAACGATCACAACTTCTTGCACGATATCCGAGCATGTGGATCTATGTCAGAAGTGGTGCCACTGCGACACTTGAACGGGCGGGACGCCTGCTGGACGCGGCCCGAACGTTTCGCAGCAATAAATTCCGTTCAGCCGCCTCATCCGTGTCTCCCCGGCTGTATTGCGCTGTTCTTGTGTCATAGCCTACACTATCGTTCTCTATGCTATTTATTTAGATCTTCGACAATATATGGTAGGATTGCAAAGAGAGATCTTCGATAAAAATCAATAGTCTTCAACAGTGCATAGCGGGGTTACTGAAGGAGAGCTGCCTTAGTGATCAACATAAGGATCGAACTTCAAAACAATAGAAAACTTTGAAAGTAGAAATAAGGGAAAACAGTAGAGCGATGAGCAATGGCTGCTCATTTGAGAACAAGAGAAATACAATAGAAAGCAACAAAACAACCAAGATCAAGAAAAGTGCGCTAGTGAACGAGAGCATCAGCATCACCATCATCCGCTTGTTCCTCGGGCCTCCTCTGTCGCTGGAATCTTGGGCTTGGTATGTATGGCGACTGGTAATAAAAGAAGCAAAGGGAAACACTAACTTTGTTTTTGATCCACTGGCGCACGCCATTGACTTCTCCATAGGTGTAGACTCTTATATCTCGTCTGCAAATGGGTGCATTTATGAACCAGTCGAGCTATAGTTATTAAGCAATGAGAAACCTACAAGGCCAACTGAAGCGCTCTATTCATCTGCTTCTTGTACTCCTCCCTTTGGTCAACGAGATCCATGAGCGCTGCATGCCTTTCTTCAAAGGTTTTGCCGAGCAACATGAAATACCTTAAAGTGAGGAATTACTGCTATTCAGTACGAAGTCTATTGATTATTTACCTGGATTCGTCAAGTTGAACCCCTGCCGGACACTTAATTTCGTCCCTGCCATAGCCAAGCATGTCGAGAGCGAATTCTGAATGACTTGCTTTATCCTTTAAATGCAATATTCAATATAATTCTTTAATTACAAAATTAAAAGTATGTACCTATCAAAAATGTTTCCACATCCTCTGGAAGGCTTTTCAGGTTTTTGTCTCTGCCAACTTTCCTGCTTACTCGAACTGCGTACGACTGAATCGCAGAAGGCGGATCCGTCAGCTTAAAAGGTACATGATGAAATGTACATAGCGTAGACCACTGAAATGGCTATCTACCTTCTGTAGCAGGAAGCGGAACATCGACACGGCCTGAACGCTGACTGACTGAGAAGGATTCGGGAACCACCTTTGTAGTGTTGATCGAAGGTCAAGACCCTAGAAACAACTTTTACTAACTGGCAATTTGAGGGCTAATCAACACAACATACTTCTCTAAATGGCTCTTCTGCGAGGAGAAGCCATTGCTGTACACAATTTGCTACCGAAAATTCTCGTCTACGTGAGCCCTGAGCGGATGACGTCTGCGTAATGTTGGTGCCTTTTTTATCTTGGAGCTTCATCTTGGCAGTAATTATATCCGCCTGAAAATTTTCCACTACTTTCAGCGAGGAAAAATGTTGGTATTGAATAACCTACAAAAAACTGAGAAGCAATCGTGTTTAGCGTTCGGTACGTTTCGAAATCGGCGATTCCCTCGAAACCATCGTAGCTGTAGCGAGTTATTGAAGATGCAGCAGCCACTTGCACGAATTCCTAAAAACGTGAAGGGTTTAACACCATTAGAAATGCAGAGGAGAACGACAGATGTACAGCGACCTTATAAGTAGTCCGGGTAGAAAATCTGTTCCTGTCTATGAACATGGCTGCGCGAAGCATGTCCAGCACATTGTTTTCAAGGCACTCAGACAACTTCATTGGAGTCGCGACCAGGCTGTGAGTAGGTGGAGAGTCCACAGCAAACTCTCGCCGCACCCCGACATTTTCTACAAAAAAAATCACAGATAGATTTTGTATGTTACGTAGTAAAGAACAAGAGCTACCTGGGGGGAGTTCCTGTTGCTCCCCAATCGCAACTTCTTCTTCCAGGACGACGTCTTCCTCATAAGGCTGGTGACTTCTGAAAGCAAAAAATTAGGACAGCATCGCGCAGAAGAAGTCAACAACCTACGCTGGTGGTGGTCGTTGATAACCTTCACGGCTCAAGACTCGAGCACGCGGGTAGGGCCTGTGGCGCGCAGAAGCCGAAGTAGACGGTGTCGAATCTACACGACGGATGGGGCCCGAAGAAGCTCGTCTCACTGGCTTAGATCGCAGCGCACGAGGATACATTCTAGCAAAATGCTCCAAAAAGGAGGCGTAGTACATCACTCTATCATGAAACGCTGAAAGTATG
Source organism: Nippostrongylus brasiliensis (assembly GCA_030553155.1). Classification (NCBI taxonomy): domain Eukaryota; kingdom Metazoa; phylum Nematoda; class Chromadorea; order Rhabditida; family Heligmosomidae; genus Nippostrongylus; species Nippostrongylus brasiliensis. Next base: position 11,163,117 of record CP130733.1, read on the forward strand.
TTTTTCATATCTGAGACACCAGGTAAAGTTCGTCCACTAACGCATATTTTCCTCCTCAGCTAGATCATCCTCGACAAATTCGCCTTCTTCGGAAAACAGTTCAGCCACAGCTGACTGCTCTGGACTTCCACCAGCTTCCTGGTGTTCAGGCTCATCCACAATAACATCAGCCGGTCTGCCTGAGGAGCTTTCACCCTCCCGCAGCCTTGCTAGATGTTCTCGCTCGTTCCGTCTGCGGCGAAGATAGTCCTCAAAGGCCGCTGAACTAACGCAATTATCAAAACAACTCAAACTCGACACTTATACGAACGTACCTCCAGCCCTATAACGGCCAACACGGTCCCAGCTTATATTGAAACCCTCCGGCATTTCTTGCTAGAATGTACAATAGAGAATAGAGAGCATACGTTGGGTAAAAACAGCAATTATAATAACAATGAGATTCGCATATGATACACTATGGTAGAAGTTGATACATTACGGAACAGGGTTATGCATGGGGTGCGATCTTGGCCGAACCGAGAAGGCATGACCCCTCCCTCAACCATAGGGGGGATGACGGCGACGGGGGTGGTGACGGGGGTAGCGACGGGCGGAGCGAGAGTTTTCGGACCAAAGGACCTAGGTTTTCCGAACCCAAGTACCCATTCGACCCAGCCCCTTCAAACCGATCTAAGTACTTTTAAGCTTAAGGTGATTCGGGCCAGAGCAAATCGGCCCGAATCACCTTAAGCCTTTAAAAGTTGTAATTCTAGTGTCAACGACCCCACTGAAACGTACTGAATCAGCACCACAAAAAACAACTCAAAGATCTCGATTTGGGAGCGAGATTAGGCCTTGCATCGATTGGCTCAAGGTAAGTGGACTCAAAAAATGGCATCAACTGTACTCCGCATTCCAGATAACACAAGTAAAACTGGGTTTGCGAGGGTTAAATATACCCTGTCGAATGGATCCGGCTGAAACTCTGTAGGTATTGGTCGAGATAAGACCAGCGACTCGGGTAACTGGACAGGATAAGGGGCAGAAACGGACGTCAGACGTTCGCTGGACACCGATTTGGCGAGGAAACAGTGAGGAACCGAGGACACCGTGTTAAATTGAATCCAGGCGACCTCCGGTGAGTAGACCTCGAATGGACAGGACTCATAAGGAACATTGCGATAAAACACGAGAACAATATGAAAAGAATCAACGGGAAACTTGCCACATGAAATCCACAGGAATGGCAAAAACCTACGACGAGACGTCATTTGCGATGTGTTGGCTGCGTCTCAGAATAGCCCAGCAATCCGACGCCTATTTCATAATGCTGGAAATTTAGCTTCTGAATAAATTCGTGGGCTTCTGTGTTCTTATACAGACTATGAGTGATCGCCGAATGTCTAGTATCTTTCCCGAATGCGACCAGTTGAAGCAGGTAGGTGTTTAGTAGTTGTTCTCACCTATTTATTTTAGATACTCGATTATTAACTCGAGAATTTAGATAGTCTCCTTTCAGAACTATGACAAGTGTTTTACGGAGTTTTTTCAAAAATTTATTGGATCGAACTATCGTCACAAATATGCGGTGAATCCATGCGATCGTCTCCACAAGGCTTATCGAGAGTGTGTTGAACAGGTGCGCGTTCGTCTTTCTAATGTTATAAATACATTTTTCGTGTATCCTCATGTCTTAAGTGGTCAAGGTTTTAAGACTTATCCTATAGGTCTCTTTATATCCTCTCAGCCGAATTTGTATGTGATGCAAATTGGTATTGCTTACGAAAAATTTTTTTCGAAACTTTCCTGTCGGAATTACTTGACAGGTCTAATTCAAAATTAGCTATGCACATCTATGCGAGGCCAAGATTGTTAAAAAAATTGTGTGAATGTTATATTTGCCCTATAGCAGAGGAGGGACTACAACGGATTCGAATAAACTCGTGATTAGGTTCCAAAAACTTGATTCTGTACACAAAGTGTTTTTGAGGGTGGCTCAAACTATTCGTTTACGCCATGTTTCCTTGTTAAGATGAGTGCTGTAAGGGGCTTGTAGGGATAATCATATAATCATAGCGGGGATGAGGACTCTGCCACCGTCATTGTGTAGTGATATTTTCGGCGTGAAAGCAATTGCTGTGGTACTAAAAGATACTAATTTAATGTATATTGTGTATGTATTTGTGTTCTTGTGATACAGGTACAGTACCGGACGTGCTGCAACGATAAAACGGCAGTAGCGGCGCCACAGAGCGCCGAAACCCGCCGTCTTTATATAACTTCTTTAAAATTGGTTTATTTGCAAAAATAATTATACATTCGAGCTTAGCAGCCTGAGCTCTATCTCTCCATATATACTTCTCTCAAATTCATAAAACCTGTTTTCAGTCGATTCTTTTGATCCCTCGATTTTCGGATCCCGTTGCCGCTTCGGTCCCTTGCTTGATGACTCACCACCGACAAGGCTTCGCCCCTCCATCGCCGAATATAAATATGCGGCGCGTTCTCTCCTAGGGTCCCAAGCTAAGAGTAGCTAGCAATAGGAGTCTCCTCGGGGTGGCTCGAAGGAGCTGCCACGCGTGGCCCCCCGTTGGGCATGGGGCGAAAATGAACTGCGGTTGTCTCCGCCCGGGTCACCACGCGTGGGCACCGAAACGGCGCATTTCGGCGCTCCGGGGCGCCGCTACCGCCGTTTTATCGTTGCTGCGTGTCCGGTACTGTATAGGTCACAAGCTTAGTAAACAATGTTGAATCATTTGTATGTGAGTGAATGAACTATGTTCATTTTTTTATTTTTTTCAGCGTTTGGCAGTTGATAGACCGTTTGAGATTGACATTGCCGAGGTTCAGAAGGAGTTTCTTAATACAGAAGGCGATAAATTACGTGATAGTCAAGAAAGCAAATAGAGTTATCAATGTTAGGCATTTCGTATTGATCTGTGCAGTTGTTGAGCTTTCGGTGATCCACTTTTCCGACTTCAGGGTCTGATTTTTCTGTCCAACATCGCTTGAAATTCTTTTAGAGGATTTCTCGGATTGCTGATCTCGTATCTAATGTGTGTTTCAGAATTGCGCTGATTAGCAGCTGTAGATTAGTTGAGAACAGGTTGCTTTTCCTCTGTTTCAGTAGAATCTGTAAAAAAATCGTAACACATACATGGGATCCATGGTTAGTACCCAATACACTCTAATGCGTAATATTTGAAGAAATTGGTAGTCCAGTCCTAGCCGTGGTGACTTTCCTGTCTTTTTTATTTTCAATTCATGTTGCTTCCTGCACAAAGTTAGCTGAAATGTTGCGAGCAACATAAGATGCGAGATCAGCACCGGAGAAAGTTTCATTGACCGTGTAATCTGAAGAGTGGAATAGGCTTCCTGTGCTTGTTGTACACATCAGAGCGTTTTATCTCTCATGTTACAAAATATTGTTATTGTTGCCACGTTGTCATTGTTTTTATATATTTATACCGTTGTTTTGCTAAATGTAAATTCGATAAATGACGTCACTACAACATATTGTGTTTGCTTGTATAGGTTGAAGAAAACCTGATACTTCGTTTACCGTTCTTTTTTCGCTAATTTTAATTCTTCAGTGACCATGTTTGCAGGCCTATTAGATGGAGAGCTTGCAGTCGAATCTGCCCCATCCCCAAATTATTTCCGATTCTGGGGAGTCACGGTTTAACCATTTGGAGCGCACGTTGGAGCAGTTTCAGGTTATTTAACATTTAAGTAGTTTGTTTATTTATTACACCGCATAACGTTGGCATGTGAATTCTTTCGAGCAACTGATGTCGGAGAAAGTATCGTTTTCATTAATGTAGGGCTTCATGCGACCCTTGTATTCGGAATTGGGTTAATGTGTCAGTTTATATTAATGTGAATTCTGTGATAGAAAGTTCTGAAGAAAGGAAGGATCACATTCATATGCGATTCGGATAGATTTCTATTATCCGTTTAGGCTTTTTGAACCAGCGATATACCTTTCCACTTATTTGTCATCCATAAGTAAGAGTTTCGACTATGGTTTCTTTTCGAATATAATCATATATCTCATCCTTTCTCTTTCATCTCGCGACCGTTCGGTGAGTTTAACTCATTTCGTCAGGAAAACGCCCGACATCTTGGAGTTATCGCAACCGATTTTGGAGCGAGAAGTCAGGAGCCCTTCAATCAAAAGATTCACACTTTAGTATCTGGATTACAAGCGAGTATTTTGAAATTACAATGTGTTCACACTATATGATTTTATTAACTTTTAAATGCGCATAATCACTGGTTTTTGAAGGAGCTGGATCAGATGCGAAGCCAGTTTATGGACGTCAAAGTCCCTCTGGAGTTACTAGATGTGTTGGATCAAGGAAAGAATCCTCAGCTGTATACAAAAGAAGTTTTGGAGCGAACACTGATGAAGAATAAGGAGGTATATTTTGTATTTCTACACTTTTTCAGGAAGATTGTTGCTCTTGTAGAGCGGTGTCAAAATCATTATTTTCTCCGTGTATTTTCTTCGATATTCTCTTGTTTCGTTTTGTTCTTTCGTTTAGTTGAACTTGTAGATAAATTTTCGAATTTTAAGGAGTTCAAAGAAATAGAAGCGGTAAAACGGCTTCATTTGTTTATCGGCGCGCTTTTTTCCTTGTCTCACATTTTCTGTTTGGCTGTAGTCCTTCGAATGAAGACCATGAACCATGTCCAACGATAGGCTAACAACACATTACGAAAAGTGAAAAGTGATGATTGGGTTTTTGGGTCCCAGTTTTCTAGACATTAGGAGGTCTTGCCTTCACTGCGATTTTGAATTTCTGCACCATGCTTCTTCCTCTTTTTTGTTATCATCTTGTTATTGATGGCTTTCTATTCGTTCAATAATGAGGGTGTATTACAGGTTAATGGAAAGGTGGAGACGTATAAGAAGTTCCGTGCTGCTTTGTTGAAGGAACTCGGAGAAGAAATGCCTGAAGATACGATGACCTATCGGAATATTAGGGACATAATGGAAAAATGATCGTTGTGTTCTGAAGAATTCATTTATGTATTTGTTTTGTACAGTTTTTTGTCGTGAAGATAATGTTTGTTGTATGTAAATAAACATTTAAATTTAATTGTCTTATTCTGATTCCAAATTGTTGCTACTGTCTCATATCTTACAAAGTGTGAACATTTCTTCAAAATTGGTTTCTATTTCAGATAAGTTGTGAGCTGGGCGCCATAAAGCTTAACTATGTCTATAGGGGCAAATCCCATTTTTCGACCTCATAATGCTGCCTCAGCTGCTCTCATAAAATTTGTGCCAAATTTTGTTGCCTTGCGACTAAGTTGGACTCAGAATTCCTTACGCAGTGAAGGCATGGAACAGTTCGTGGAGGAATTCCTTCCTACTATCCGGTAAGACAACATTTTCTTGCCTAAGCATTTCTGTTGTTAAGATCTATTCCATGATGTAGGTGATTGTTCTATCCAGTTACTGGTTATTTTTTTCCTTTATTATAATTTCTAGTTTTCTATCATTCCTTTATCTAACCCAGCTTTTTTCCTGTTTCTCTCACAGTTTGATGCGGTACACATGGGAATTTCGGCACTATTGTACTTAATGTACTGCACTAAATCTCGTCCAAAACATACCTATTAGGGGTATTCGGCTATGGGAAGAACGAATCTGATACTCACTTAGTGCGGAAATGCTTAATAAGCCCGCCATGTTGAGTTCTAATCGTTAAAAGCCCTGTGAAGTAGTGCGCGGCAGGAGCGGACGCAGGTTCTAACTCTACTCTCGACGCGCATTATTTCACTTTTCTCTGGCCTCGTGGTTGATATGACCGTCTGCTAGTCCGCGTTTAGCTCGCTCCGACTGATCGTAGTTTGCAGTGGCACTTCGTGGAGGCACGGACAACAGTACCATCTTACTTCAACATTCATTCAGAGAACTTGCAAAGCACAAAGATAAATAACAACAACAGTGATATAGAACTAAACGGTACATTTGCAGTAGATCTCCAAGGCGGAGCTTAGGCTTAGGTCTCTCCCTGAGCCTAAGCCTAGGTTTAAGGAGGGACCTGAGCCTCCCTTCCTAAACTTAGGCTTAGGTTCATCCCTAAACCAAGAGCTTAGGCTCAGGGAGGGACCTAAGCCTAAGCCCCGCCTTGGTCAGAACCCGTGTCTCCCCCCGCCGTGCACTATTTCACAGGGCTTTTGGCGATTAGAACTCAACATAGCGGGCTTTTTAAGCATTTCCGCATCAAACGAGTATCAGATTCGTTCTTCCCATAGCCGAATTCCCCTAATAGATATGTTTTGGACGAGATTTAGTGCGGTACATTAAGTACAGTAGTGCCGGAATTTCCTCCTGTTATCGTGCCGCTCTATATCCCCATTCCAGGATTACATTGTAAATTTCTATGGAAATCAATTGTTGATCTTCTTGGTTTCCGTACTTTTCGAACCCTTCGATCAAAAATATCTTCGGTCCTATAAAGCGGGGTCAGGTTGCTGATGTGCTTACGAGGCTTTTTAAACGCACATTACGAATTTCCGCCGACGATAGTGAATTATTACATACCCACTCCTCTATAAAGGGCTAGGTTGCTGAGGACGCTGGGTAGCCACTTTCAATATACCCATTGTGCTAGATGTAGATATTAAGGAAGAAGGTGGTTTCTTTCCCCATGAACCTGCTAGATGACAGTTCCTGCAATGTCTGAGCGAAATTTGTTGTAGAACTCGTCATAATATTCCCCTACATCTACAGTAAGCTGCAATCGACTGAAACCAAGAAACGAATATCGCTAATCTAATCACCATTCTGAGCGTTAAAGTTGATTTCTAGAATTTCATCTAGATTGTTTTTACGGCAACACTTTTGTAAATATTTTCGTGGTTGTTGCAATGATGGTACTAGGTTTATCGTAAAAATCGCATCTCGGGCGGGATTCGAACCTACCTACTTGAGAAGCGGGTTCGAATTCTGCCTGAGATGCGATTTTTGCGATAAACTTAGCACCATCATTGCAGCATCCTATTCTAGTGTATATAATAGTAACCCGCAGAAAAGCGGTAATAAAACTAGAATTTCGTGGTCGTATTTTCAGAGAAAACAATCCGCAAGTGAAATATTTCCTTCACAGGACCTATACAGAGTGTGATCCGTTCGTGGTTGGAGAGTGAGTGTGTTTGGCTATTTCTACAGTTCCTTTTTTGCGCTGTTTTATCATATCATTTGATTAGGTACACTTGGATGCGGCATCGGAAGAAACGTGTGTCGTGGAGATCAAAGCATCAGGTCCTTTCAATGGTTGAGGAAATGGCAGTTGGAGGCGATTACCGGCCAGGTTAGAACACGCATTCACAACTTATCCTTTCAAATTATCAATTTGGGCCATATTCCACTATCTGTTGCGAGGCGCGTGGTAAGATTGCCATCCTATTTTGTTTTATTTTAATCGTTTTGAGGTCTTAAACGCGGAGTAAACAGACGATTGCCGCGTGGTCAAGAGCTGTGGGACACGGAAACAATCGGGCATGATGTTTTCAAGGTGAGCATTGGGTTCGTTACTTTTGGACCTTTCAAATGATTCGTTTTATAGGTAATGAGTAAGTGGAAGGCTGACGAGGATGATTTGGATATGCCTACGTCGGAGAAGCATCCGCACTTTGTGTACAGAAAATATTAGTCCATTGTTATAGAATAGATTTGCAGTTGTTCATAGATTGTTATAGTTCATGCGTCTTACAATAAACTTCTTTGAGGTTTTTTTTGTGCCAGAAGTAAACGGAGGTGTGAGCGATTGCGCCGGTATGTTACAGACGATTTATGCATTTTCGCTCTAAATTGGCCGTTTTCCAGATAGCTACGATACTACTTTCCAAATCGATCTATGTACATTTGAAGTCCGTTTCCAATTACACATTTGTGAGTCGTTAGATATGCAGGTCTTCGGTTTTGGTCATCCTAGCACATCCTAACGTAGAAGTAAAATTGACCCGTTGAACAACAATCGGTCATACCCTGCGGGGTCGTCATCCGTACATGTGACTTGTACATGTGACTGTGGCACATTAAGATCATAGCCAGATATCAGACTTTCAGGACCACTTAGATCTTAGCCAGCTATCAGATTTTTTTTTCCAATACGTCGATGGTTCATTTAACCAACGCACCTCTCAGAGGTTGCTGTGCCGAAATCCTCGTTTTTTCTTGTGAGAACGTTCTCCATCTAACGGAACTTTCCCAATCTTCCCAGGGTTGGGTGGTCAAATCTCAAGTTCCTTGTGGTGATATTACTAATTTGTAATTGAGGTGGAGAGAATTTCCATCTAATCATAGGCCCAAAATCTCTGCTAAGTGTTTTATTTCTTCTGAAAGTTGTATAATTTCAAATGAAAATGATATATGATGTTCTAGTGTTTGGTCTCAGAAAAGGTGAAGCACACCTCTTCTATCCCACTTTTAGTCATCTTTGTGTCTTCCTGCTAGGTATGGTGGAAGCAAGTATTGATCTGATGAGCGGCTTCATGATGTAACGTCTCACATTATGGTGTCACAGATGGTTTCGACGCCTGTGTCCAAATCCCGCCCTAGTCGCGATTTTTGTAATGGACCTAGCATCATTTGAACAACATCTACGTGATATTCTGCTCTTCGATTAAGAAACATTTCTAGACATCGTGAAAGTCGGACTCGTCGATTTCGACCTTTTTGTTTTAACAATGGACAGCTTATAGCCTATTCAAGAATTCGAATAAGGCTAAGACTTTTCGCTGTTCTCTGCGCTTTGGCCTTCTAGCATCATATAAATGTCGTGTATCAATCCCACTGTACGTCTGACAAGTCTTGATTAATTTGTTATCGGCGGTCTTGGCAATTGGCCCCTGTTTTCGAGAGCTGTCAATCACGTTTCTCATCTACACGCACGCCGTGTGTCAGAGTTACAGGTTATGCACTCTCCTTCAGAATGGTTAAGAGAGGAAATCGGTGTGAAACTAATTCTGATTTTTGTACTGATATTTTATGTAAAAGCTTTGTTCCACCCATAGGGAGTAGCATATACTTGTATATTAGTTGGTTAGTAATGGGTGGTCAAATACGCCACCATACTATTTTTTTTACATCCATCGCTAAAAGGGCGTACCTTATACCAGCTCGAAAAGCCGCTAATTACAAGAAATATGGTTACGCCAAAAATTATGTCCTGTATGACATCGCTGTGGTCACTGTGGACCTTAACACCGTGACGACTGATTTCCCCTATGAATCCAAATTCATTCATTTATATATTTATTTGGGCGCCTCTGATACAGTGGTAGTAGACGCTGGTGACACACTCACGGTTGAGCGATCAATTCCGGCTCGAGCTAACCAAGCCTTTCATCCCTAAGGGTTCGGGTAAGTTGCCACCAGACTTGTCTGGGAAGGCAGAGACACTGACGTGGTCCTCTACGATTCTAAATGGAAGACGATTGTGTGGCGCACCAACAGGCCACTGATCAAAACTGACCACTTCACCTCTCCACATTGAAAGGTATAGGAAGAAAAGGAAAGTGTATAATCAGGGCCGATTAAGAAAAGAGATAATTTATGAACTGTTACTCGCCTAGCAGTCTCTATATTATCTCGTCTTTGGATCTCGGCATCAATGTAATAAAACAATTTACAGCACTAGGTTTTTTCTTACGAGGCTCTTTGATGGAAACTTCTGATTTAATAGCCCATGGCTTCGACTTTCCCGTCTTTCGAAGAAGCTGAATTTTAAACCGTTGAGTTCACAGCTCAGTGATAAAAACGTTAGTATGTAATCACGATTATTTATTTATTTATTACTATTATTATTGATATTATTGTTGAAAAAATATTAGTTGTAGAATGTAGAAGAAACAGAAATGATTTATTAATGTTACACAAAATACTAACTGGTAGAGTTTCAACCGATCTCTACAATCTTGTAAAATTTTCTCCCAGCAGGGCTCGCAACGGTGGATTGACCATTGGCGGCACAGTAACCAAAAGTCAAGTAAGGATCAACTTTTTCTGCAATAGAGTATGCCGCAAGTACAGAAAATTTTTTAAAGAAAGCCTTCTGTTTTTTTGTTTTCTCCGGTGTCATTTAAGACTCTTCTCAATAAGGAACGCAATCTACTTGAAGTCTAAAAATAAGTTGCAAGCCTTCTCATCTGTCTGTGAGCTTCACTGTAAGGCACTAAGTTTAGGATAATAGTTCACTCCTGTTCCTATCGTTTTCATTCTTTTCTTCGAAGTTCTACGTTGCCACTTCAACCTCTTCTCTACACTTGCTCAGCTGTCGTACAGAATTGGTTGCATTTTGTTGGTTGATTTGTTGTTTTTGTTGTTCCGTCCGTGAAGTATTATTCACGTTGAATAAAGTATAAAGTATAAAATTGCCATGTACTATCCTTACTAACAGGAGCGCGAGCGGTACACTAGTAATAGGCGCTACTGATATCCGTACAGTCGAACGATCGATTCCCGCCCCGGCAAATCGAGCCTTCCATCCGTCCAGGATCCGGCAAATTGGTACCGCTTCTGCCCCGGAAGATAAAAACACTGACCTGGTATAACGGCTGGCCCCCGCGAGCCATTGCGTACGCCAAATACGTATTCACCATGCCTTCTGGGACTTGGAATGGAACACGAATGCGGTGGCGCGTTCTTGGGGACTGATCAACGCCGACACCTTTATCATTTTCCTCAAGAATAACTGTAACCTTTAATAATGCTAGGCAAACTGAGTTTTATTAGGTCGTCGGAAATGTTTCCCGCCACTTCTGCCAATGTTTTCAAAATTGTTCCTCTCTTTATTCCACTCGACAGCCAACATCTTTATGCATCGTTACCATCAGCAACATCTTGTTATTTACCAGACAAATTTTAAGCTCTTCTGCTACAGAATTTCTGAAGTTTTGATGAAAAGAATTCGGCGAGCCACGTTTTGAGGTACTCTCACTCGTCGAGCTGGTTCTCTAGTAATTGAATGGAAAACGAATGGAACAAATATTATTTTGTTGGGGCAAGGTTTGACGAATGTCTTGGATAGGTCTTCGGAAATGTCGGATTATTTTGAAATTTTTAGAAGGTCTCTTTCTCAAGAGGTGAATGCGCGTCATGGTGTCTGAAGAAGGTTTTCCCATGTTTTCCACAAATGGCTGCTTCGTCGCTATCGAAGTGGCGATGTTAGACATCGTCGGTGACTGCAGCACCTGCAGGTAGCAGCTCCTATCGAATGCCTCATTTGCAGTTCAGCTGCAGACCGATCATCTACCATTTCGGGTGGAGTTGCGGTTTTGAAATTTTCGCTGGTTTGCTGCAAGTGAACAGCAGGAGATTTGGCGTGTGCTTGGTGCACGCTACCCAATCCTTATTATCACTAACCAAATTGCCGGGCGAATGAAAATTTCTTCGGAAAGTTGAGATGGTCGTGCATGCACCCGTCACCATCTGTAGATGGTGGCCGCTAAAGCATGCTCCATTATGTCCCCTATTTCCTTGTCTTTTTGAAGCCTCGAAAACGGAGAGCCTGTGAGGGTATATGGCTCTCGAGTTCCTCTATCAACTCACGGCTACTACGCTGACCAACCTCCGGAGCCAGCTATCAAGAAGACCCACTTGAGCAACAGCAACTATCCTTCCCCACTACTGTTGTTCTTTGAAGCCAAAATGGGCCTTTTTGAACACACGAAATCAAACTTTTGCCGCACTAGGAAAGACAATTGAAGGACCTACCATGATTCATAAGCCATTAACTGAGCTTTCTTCAACGCATTGTTTTATGACCTCGTGAAGGAAAGGTAGCTTAAGGTACCTACAATCAATATCGACTTTCTCTGCAATACCTGTAGTGCTGAACCAGGACAACTGTGGTGTATGTAGCTCATAAATCAACCTACATAATGGTTATAAAGATGGGATCCCGAAACCCGTTTTAAAATTTTGGTGAGCGGTCAAACGGAGTGGCGGGAGACTTTTCCGACGACCTAATAGATTCAACACTAGAAATTCAAACAATCCAAAGAAATTAATTCCACGAACTGACTAGAATTCTTCTGAGAGATACACACTGCCTGTTTTCCGAGAAATCTCGTGCCGATCGCCGCCGTCGCTGTTCCAAACGAGATCTCAGCACCTGAAAGGCCACCTGTGGCGAGGTTAAGCAGGGTCGGGTGTACGTGTCGTTGCCATCACCTCCAATATGTTTTGACGCTCGCAGTGTAATTTTTCCCCAAACACGTCTTTGCCATATCACGGCCGAAAGTTCTCGCGACGAGCAGTTCACCTTCCGCTGAACGTCGCTCGAGGCTTTCCATTTTGGCGGCTTCCTATTTCAACCATGTTTGATGGATGATAGTGTAGTTCATCTACTCTACTCAGTTCCAATCTATTAGATTGTTTAGAAAAAAAGCGCGTTTGAGCATCAAAACATTCATATTGTAATAACGATGCCGATTCAACAGTCGACTTGCATTGATTAAAGTGGTCCCCAATCTCGTGTTCGAAATTTTTGCTTGTTTCCTGAATTTTTCTTCAAAAACCTATTTAACACCGACAAACATATAGGAAAAGATGGACAATAAAAATTCAACATATCAAAAGATGAACAAAAAGTTGCTTCCTAGTAGACCAGACCGAACCGTTTGTATAAAAATAAATATATTTATAGTAGGAAAGAAATAAAGTGAGAAATTCAGCGCGCATTTCTTTCTGAACAATCTAATTTCTTTAGATTTCTCATATCATACACCTTGCTTTCCATAATATCTTTCAGTTCTTTTATTGGCCAAACCTTAAATAGCCCTTTGTCTTCCGCACATTTTCATAAACGTTCATTTCAGGATCCGGCAAAGCCTTTTCTATGAGGAAGGAAATTCTACTTATCTGTTCTGCTTCGATAGTGATTGTTCAAGGTAACTCTTTCCACTTGAACTGAGCAGTTAGAGACTCCATTTTCGCTGATAATTTAAATCAAAGTGAAACTATGATCCTGCCTATCTATTTAGAAATATATTCCCATTATTATCGATAGACACTCAGATTTGCTTTTTTTACTCAAAGTTTGAATGCCCCCTTTATAAAAGTAAGGTTGTGTTATGTCGAATTGAATGATTTCTATAAGAGGCCAACCTTATAATTAATGAGTTCAAATGTCTATTGTCCCAAAAAAGAAAAAGGATTCATAGTGGACGTGTTTTCCAGCTGGACTAGCCGATAGAGAGTACATAACAAGAGCGGCATGCAGACGGAATCCAACTTTGTCCTTCTGCGTGAAGCCCGTTGAGGAAAAAGCTGCGGAGGAAACGTCAGTTGAGGAAAAGCCAAAACTCGACAGTGAATCAGCACGTGAGTGATTTTTAAACTATTAACTTATTCATTTATTTATTGTTACATCCTAAAACATGGATGTGCTACTGAATAAGAAAAATGTGTTAGTTAAATAGAAATGCTGTTCAGACACGAAAAAACAACAAACTTTCGGAGAAAGTGGTATTAGTAACAATTTTCAAAAAAAAGGAGCTCCGTCACTGATAATACCCTCTCTGTACGGTAACTACCATGTTATGAGTTTGGAGAATGCCACAACGCATTATAATAGAAGAATAGCAGGAATTCGAAGAAACGTAAGCTGGACTAATTAGCCGCTGACTTTAGAACTGAACTTACCTTACAAAAAGAAAATGCTCGAACTAAGGCACTGCTAACGCTAGTATCAAGCCTTCATATGACCATTCCAGACTATTTTTTCCTAATTTGCATAATAAACTGCAATTTTTCTGCTTCTGTCATGCATTCGCGCACGGAAAGGAGATGTAAATAATTGCTTAACAGCAACATCTCTCTCGCTTCATCGTTGTAGTGATAGGAATACGATTGCAACAATGGGCTACTCGAACGCTTTTTCCCCATTCTTATCACAATCGTCTCATTGTCCGTTCATTGTGACAGCTGAAAAGGTAAAGGTAAAGGTGCCGGCGTTGATCAGTCCCCTGGGGACGCGCCGCCGCATTCGTGTTCCATTCAAGTCGTAGAGGCTTGGTGAATGCGTATTTGGCCTATACAATGACCTGCGGGGGCCAACCGCTATACCAGGTCAGTGTCTTTACCTTCCCAGACAAGTCTGGTACCAATTTATCCGACCCCGGAGGGATGGAAGGCTTGGTTAGCCTGGACCGGGATCGATCGCTCGACCGTGCGGGTGTCAGCTGAAAAATGAACATAAATTCATATCATTCCGATACGTCTCTGCCGGCGGGTGATATGCCGTTAAGCAATCAATGATAGCGCAGCTTTTCCACGACGTATATGCTTTTTCTTTTACTAGAATGAAATTCAAAACTTCCGGTTCTTTATCGGGCACTAACAAAAGGCCACCATTATGGAGGTAAATCCCGAAAATCCTGAGTTGGTTTGAACCCACTTTTTTTTCAGAAACATTCAACCTTTTTTGGTAAGTGGTGTCCAGCAAAGAGCTACTGTAAGGCGAAAAAATATGGGCATATCAGGGTGCAGATCAGAACAAAAAACGTTTACTTAGGGCAACTCGCGCCAACAAACACAGAGGAAGGGTATCTTATAGGAAGGGTATTCGACTCTATTAATCTTGGTATTGTGACAAAGGTCTGACAAGGGAGGTCAGTGGACTTCCCCCAACGATTCCAATCGAGACCTACATGGTTTTGTAGAGCTTCGAATGGTGATTACAACGGTATAGTTCTTTTTTGCTAAATGGCAATGGGCTGTGATAGTCGGTAGCATGTAGTGCTCACAATGTGGTGGTCAGGGGATCGGTCCCTCTGCAAGACTTTTCTTTTGCCCTCATGCGCTAGATTCCAAATTACTCCTTCCGCAATTTTGTCGCAGTTTTGGGATAAAATCGCGTTCGGAACGAGTATGGCCAACAGAACACTCTCAGAGGGCAATGTATTATAATCCCTACGTATGTGACCCACCCCTACCGTAACCAACCCTAATCGATTCCAAATTCATAAACAAATGTCAGATTCGTGATCAGCGCCTCGAATAACCTCTGTAGACAAATTTTGGGCTAAATCAGTGATTTCGACCCAATCGCCCTACTTCGACTACGGACCCTAGCAAGCGCACGTCAGACACAATGGGAAAAGCTGATGCTAGATTTGTGAATTGTGGATTTGTCACCAGCCAAAAAGATCTTTTTTGATGAATAGGGAAAGAAACACATCCAAAAATGGAGCCTCTGTATCCTTTAGAGTTTAAAAAGTGAAACAATAGATTAATGATATTCTCAGCAACTGGACGTTCATGCAACTACTCACCCGATACTAGTAAAGCTGGTTGGGTCGAAATCGCCGATTTAGACCAAACTTGGTCTACATATTATGATCACGAATCTGACTTTTGTTTTTGAATTTTGGATCAATTTGGGTTGGTTATCGGTAAGTATGGGTCACGTAAATGACCGTGATGAAGATTTAGTCCCTTGAAAATCTGTTGGCCATACTCGTCCCAAACGCGATTCTAACCCGCAACTGCGACAAAATTCGGAAACGCGTAGAATTAGCGCATGAAGGCAAAAGAAAGGCATTCAGCAAAAAGTTACTCGACCGTCAGAAAAGTCCTACGTGCTAGCCATGAGCCACCGTAGGATGAAGAACAGAGCAACGCCACTATTTTCTCGCCATTAGTTAATGGTTAAGATTTTTCGCCTTTTTTTGGGCCGCCCATTGCCATTTAGCAAAAACGAACTATACCGTTGTAATCGCCGTTGTAATAAGCTCTACAAAACCATATAGGTCTCGATTGGAATCTTTGGGGGAAGTTCGCTGACCTCCCTCGTGAGGGCGACCCCCGCGGGATGTTCTCCGGTTATGTTTTCTCCGACCTCCGACGAGGGTGAGTAGGCCGAGTCGTCAGCCGAAGAAAACTCTAAATTATCTTGGCCAGCTTTACAACTACAACCTAAAATCGTAGAGGAGGGATAATTTGTCAGCCAATGTATAGCTCAGGATAACGAGAGGTAGCGATTTGGCGCTTATAAGCTGGCTCAACAGCGGTAAGTTAACCGTCGGGCTAATTTGTTGATTGTTATGAGCTCTTTCTGTACTTCACTGGCTTTTTCATTAAATTCTTGAGTATAAGTAACAATATTTATACCTTGAAACGTTGATATATGCTTTATACGTATGTATATACCGGCGCCCCGAAACGACATGAACACGTTCAGCTGCTTATCCAGTTAATAAGAAGTCCGATAAAAATTTCAGCGGTCGAACCGCCACCTCTACCGTTTAAGACGAGTCGCGATGAGGTCGACTTGCTGAAAAGCAGCCGAGCAAGAGACGACTTTGGAGAACTCAATAGGCAGATACATCACGAGTACCACAGAGAAAAACAGGTTTGATTTCCAACAGCCCATTTTGCTCGACATTTTTTGAAACCTAGTTTTTTGAAACAAGTGTTATATTGAACTGGGGGAGTGTCGTTTGTTCGCATGTCGGCTCGACCTAGGTAGGGCGCCAGTTCCTGTGGATACAATTAGCGACGACTCGTCCAGCGACGCACTCACCGCAGTCGCCGCGTGGACGGCGACCCCTAGTCGCTTAACGGTGACGGCTAAGCGGCGACGGTGAGCTAAATGCGACGA
Organism: Nippostrongylus brasiliensis; assembly: GCA_030553155.1. Classification (NCBI taxonomy): domain Eukaryota; kingdom Metazoa; phylum Nematoda; class Chromadorea; order Rhabditida; family Heligmosomidae; genus Nippostrongylus; species Nippostrongylus brasiliensis. Next base: position 11,179,724 of record CP130733.1, read on the forward strand.
CTCTACCATCTACGGTGGTCCCGAGGTCGACGACATTCGGAGGCGCCCGCCCTCAATTAATGAAACACCTCACAAAAGGATTCGAATAAGCACTCACTGGATTCGAAAGCACGGAAACCCACACATATTCTGAATTAGAATTTTATCCTCTATCGAACGAGCTAGGAGGAAACACTCTTTTTGCAACACTAGCGGAACTTATTAATAATTCGTGAAGGAAAAATAGGCGGTAATAATTTCCTGAGAAGCTAAGGTCTCTCCCTAGAGCGAAACTCCGGTTTATGAAAAGTTGGAATGAAGAGTGTGAAGTAACCATAGGGATGTGGGACGCGTCTATTGATTGATGAATGTGACCCCACCGGGACGAGTGAATGATAGACCAAAAGTTCTACAGTAAGATGTCGAAGCACCTCACTCGAAGAATCATTTCACTTTGATGTTTTATAATATTCTCATAGAAATGTCGCAAATTTCATCCCTTACGACTACTTTCGAATTTACCAATTGATATCATCTTTGGAATTTTTCATGAACTCGAATTTTGGTTCAATGAACAGTAGTGTTTTTAACTGGTGGTTTAAAATTAGAAAATGTGGATGCGGTTTAGGATTTAGAGAAAAGTTTGGGAACCACAGCCGTTAAGGTTACTGAAAGAGTGTTCTTGCCTAGCTCATTCGATAGAGAGTGAAATTCTGAAGCGACGAGGAGTCACCGTCCACGCGGCCACCGCGGTGGGTGCGTCGCTGGGCGAGTCGCCACTAATTGTATCCACAGGTACTGACGCCCGCCCTTGGTCGAGCCGACATTGCGAACAAACGTCCCTCACCCTATTGAACTATATCGAACGAGGAATACACAGGCATTGACTACAATCGCTCAGTAATCTTCGATTTCTACTAACGAAACTTCGTATCAATTTTACCTTTTTGAGTTTCCTTGCCTTTTGGGGGTCTTGTTTTCTGATAGAGAGGAACAGAAGATGAGTAAGAAAAAGGAAAGAAAAATCTCTGTTGATGGAAGAGAACAGAAGATAAGTAAAAAAAAGAAAAAAACGGAAAGGAACCCCTTGAAGATTGGAAAAGTAATTTCAAAGAAAGGATTCCGTTCATGCATTCAGAATGGAAAACCGTCATTAAATTAGAATTCAACACATCCTTCCAATTGCGTCTCTACCTCCACTGTTATGAAGCCTGAATTGAACGTGCATATTTCTTGTTATACCTGCTATGGAAACCTTTGCTGTATTCGGTTGATCTAGTATCGTCCTTTCGTTATATTAATAATATTATTATACATAATCTTCCTTTCATCATATTAATAATATTATCATACATTCATTATATTAATAGTTGGTAAGATGGGTAATGAACGGTGAATCGCTTTTGATCCAAATAGAACCATGTTGCCATGCTGACCTCTATGAAGAACCGGGCAGTTTCCTTGTCTTTTGGGCGTCTTATTTTCTGATAGAGAGGAACAAAGATGAGTGACAAAAGGGAAAGAAAAACCTCTGACGAAAGGAAAGAACAGAATATAAGTAAGAAAAAAGAAAGAACGGAAAGATAGGAAAGGACCACGGAAGAAAGGAGCTGTATTTATTCATTCAGAATGGAAAACCGTCACTAAATTGGAATTCAACACATCCTTTCAATTGCGGCTTGAGACTCGACCTCCACTGTTATGAAGCACTGGGCAAAAGAACACGAATTCATGATTTTCAGGCCATTCCGTTAACCCGCGAAGAAGCCGCCGCTCTCCAGGCGAAGTGCGCGCGAATGTCGCCAACTGTGCAGAAGGTGAAGTCCACTTTATTTATTAATCCAAATCTTCCTTGAAAATATAAAGGAGTCGGCGCTGATCAGTCCCCTGAGGACGCATTCGTCTACCGCTCAGAATTTGTCCTATACAATGTGACCTGACCACCCGCTATACCAAATCAGTGCATTCAACTTCCCAGAAAAGTCTGGTACCAATTCATCCGACTACGGAGGAATGGAAGGCTTGGTTAGCTCGGGCGAGAATCGATCACTTGACTGTGTGGGTGTTAGTAGCGCCTCCTCCTACTGCACCACGCGCGCCCTCGAAATAGCTGTGACCTGTCTTATATTTTTCGCCTATTCAATATATAATATCGCTGTTTTTGCTATTATATTCACTATTTCAGTATTGCACGAAGACGACGTTGACGAAAGCGAACGTGCCTCGTTGTGCGGCTTATTTCCGCGACTGCTCCAGATTTTTCGGTGAAGCCGACCCGATCACCGCCATCGGTAACGCCTTCAGCTCTGCGGTGCGTAGCTAGAGCTCTTCTACTCTTTCATAGGAATCAAATCCTTCCGCCATTCCGCTCCTGATAGCGCTTCTCTTGATAACGATAGCCTCTTGATTCTGATTCTTAATCCTTGCCGTCTGAAGGACATCATATCATTTATCATAGTGATAATGGAAGACCACCCCGATATGGACAAATGGTACAACCTGTCCCGAAGATAATCCCTGAACAATCTTCTTTTTCTGCTCTTCTGCTGTGTTCAGAAAAAAAAACATTGTCGTTTTGTGAAATATTGAGTCAAAGACAAAAAACCGCTCCATCACCGGAATTTACAAATCTCTATATCTAGAGCTTTAGATCTACCATGTCACTGAGTGATTTTACCTTTGTCTAGATAAAGATGTGTTGATTTTGTGTTGGTTTAGAGAAAGAACGCATTATTTTACCGTTAACTTCAAGTTGCGTAAGAACTTCTAGACGAAAGGGCTCCTCTGAATCAGAATCGTAGACGGAGCCTGAGCGCGTACAAAATCAAATAATTTGCCTGAGCTTCGCAATGACAGATTAAATTTCCATATTCAAAAAGGTACGAGAGACAAGAAAGGCTCCGTTGGCTTCCGGAGCAAACTGAATTATTGCATAATTTCAGGTAATTAAACGATTCAAACACATCTAAGCAAGGGCTTCCATTTGACTCAGGCTAACGAACCTACTTAAAAAGGATTAATGTGGATAAAGCGAAAGAATTAAGAAAGAATAACGTGAACAAAGCAAAATAAGCTTGGGTTTTTCAGAGCTGTTAAATCGTGGAATCATCATAAATTGAAAATCTTTAAAAAATCTTCTTTTAGCACCCACCTTCTCAGTACGATAGTCTTGATGATTGCATTGATTTTCCTCCATCCTTGGTTTTATCTCCTATTCATTGATGTTTAATGCTTGGACCAACTATTTGTATTCAGGTGAATTTAAATTTCGCTACAATCGACGTCAATGGAATACCGTACTACCCCATCAATGAGGAAGGCTCAGTTGGTGTCGGCGTGCAGTCGCATATTCCATTTGGATCATGGGGCGGAGGTTATTCGGATTCTGTCGGAGTACGGTGAGCGGCTTCTCGAAATATTTTGCAATGTTTTTTTCGATTGATAAAACCCCTAAAGTCAGGATTGCGCTTGCTAATCCAGCTAATTATTTCTGTTGAAAGAGTGGGTGCTCAAAATTGGACGAGGGGCCCTAAGAATCAATCGGTTCGCAATAAGGATCTTATCGTTAGAAATCGGAGGAGCGAACTGAAAAATCCTCCTTTGTTCGCTGCCCGGATATTTTACTGTGAATGAACAAAACGCTTTCTTAGACTAGATTTCGTAGTACGAAAAATTTGGCAAACACATTTCCACCGGCTTCTTTCAATGTTCACCCATCTCATTCTACAAACCATTTCGTCTACGTTTTTCAAATATCCACCTATTTGAGCTGCTTTTTTGTTGTTAAACGATCACCTACTTTCAGTGATTACTGGTCACAGCATCAAGAAGTTGGAGCGAATTGGGTTGAGGGCAAATATGGCTACAAAAATGGATGGTCCGTGCCACTCGTGCAGTCACTGGGTATTGAGGGCGGTCAGCACAATGTTGCATCCGTTCCGCTTGATCGAAAGAACTTTGGGAAGATTATGGTTGACAACGGATACGGCGTAAGTTACTTCGAATGATTTTTTTTTCAATTTCCGAGTTAACAGGTAAGAGACTAATCGATGGGTGCGCTTGAATTTTCAAATAGCTCTCCAGAGACTAAAATTATATTAAAAACCGTACAGTTTGACAGAAGTGGTAGGTGCGCGCGGATGAGTAGCTTTGCTAGTGAGGAGGCCTTCGAGCCGGTGGTATAGCGGTCGAGCTTCTGGATAGACGTGAAACGAACGCGAGTTCGAATCCAGCCTAAATCGCGTTTTTTCGCGACGAATTTGCCATCGCTAGAATATCAATAATTTCGAACCTTTCGGCTACAATTAACGAGAGGTATTGTACGTCAGAGGGTACGTATGGTGCAGTGGTGAGAAGAGTTACCAACACCCGCGTGGTTGAGCGATCGACACACCCCTGGGCCCAGATGCATGAACGGACGAGCGGTCTCCGAAACCGCGGCTCAGCCAGGACCAGACGGCAGAGTCGATTAGAGATTGCGTTTAACATGGGAAGTTTAGGATAAGTAGACAAAAGTGGGCGCCGTCCGGGCTATATCTCGGGGTTTATCGGGGGTTTACCAATGATGAATCTGGGCCCTGCTGGTTAACTGACCCATCCCTCTGGGCTCGGGTAAATTGCTGCCAGACTTGACTAGGAAGGTGAAGACACTGACTTGTACAGGATCTGGCCCTCACAAGACGTTGTATAGTCTAAATGCGGATTCACCATGCATCCACGATCCTGAATAAAGCAGGAAATCATGGCGCATTCTAAACATAATCAACACCAATTTCTGTAGCTTTTACCTATTGTTTTAGGTCGGAGGTTACTACGGCCACAACGATCATGTCGGTGTGGACTGGAGGAAGGGCGACGTCTCGCACAACTTCGGAGTCTCGTCGCCATTTGTCGGTGCCGGCTTCAACACCGGCCAAGCGGTCACCTTCCCCAGCCTCGACACTTTCCTTAATGCCGGTAAAAAGTGATCTTTTGTTCGTGCATGTTATTATGTTGTACATAAATAAATATTTACAAGTTTTATAATTTGCTGAACTAGTTGGCTGCGTGTGGTGCAATGGCAAGAGGCGCTATTGATATCCGAAGGTCGAGCGATTGATCCTCGTCCTGGCTAACCAGGCTTTCCATCCCTCCGCGGTCGAGTAAATTGGTATCAGATTTGTCTGGGAAGGTAAAGAAGTTGATTTGATATAGCGGCTCGCCCCCGTAGGGTATTGTATAAGCGAAATACGCATCCACCATGCTTTTACGATTCTGAATGGAAGCTAAAAGCGTGGCCTATACTTAGGGAACTGATCAGCACCATTTCATCTAGCTAAACTTTACCTTTAGTTGACTGTGCAGGCTTGTTGGAACGCGGGCCCACTTTCTTTGTCTTACGAAACGGTGTCTTGTATAGCATGTATTACAATACAATGTATGTTACAACAACAAGAAAAAGTCTTATAATTAGTTCATCTAAACCTCGGCCCCGGAGGCTATTCGGGTTGCTGATCACGAACACAGTATTTACTGTCAGGATTTCGATAGATCATTCGGGGCACTACTGTTAATTCTGAACTTTTTTTTCGTTAAAAATAGGTCTAGCATTTCCGCACTAAACGAGTATAAGATTCGTTCTTTCCATAGCCGAGTACCCCCATAGGCCTATTTTTAACAAAAAAAAAGTGGGGTACAAAATTTACAATAGTGCCGATCACGGTGTATTACGATAGGCAAAGGTTAAGTTATGTTACAGCGACGGTGTTGGCAAAGCCAACCTTCCTCATTAATACTAGCACTGGGTTAGCAATGTTGCTCTAATTGCACTTCAGGGCAGCACGACGACACGAGGGTCCCGAAGCGAATGCTATCGTATTCGATGGAAACGTCGAGACGTGCCGTCGAGAGCGCCCGGTCATTTTCGAAAATAGAGGCCGCCGAGGACGGTCGTGGATAAGTTGCTGATTTCCCTTAGTTTATTCTTGTTGGTGTAATTAACTGTAAATATCGTTGTTTTACTCGTGTTTTTGTTTCCATATCTCGCTTTACTCACTTAATCACTCGTGTCTTTGCTTTCCTATCTCGTTTACTCACTTAATCGGTCTCGCTACGCTTAGATACGGGAAGCATTCATTTAGTTATTTTTAGTACACTTACATATTGAGAAGTTCATTCACTCGTTCTCATCATAATTAGGTGGGTAGCACTCATTGTTGGTTTTTATGGCCCAGTTATGCGGGAAGCAATTAGTTAGTTAGTTTCGTTATGCAGATAATCAGAAATCATTGACTGCTTCGTAGTGTGCATATTCTTTTGAGCTTTATTCTCGTTTCATATGTGAAGTAAAGAAGAAAGATAAAGGTTTAATTACCCAAGTTTGAGGTAACTGCGCATCTATTTGCTGTTGGAGTGCGGTGGTCGGCCGTCCTATCTATTGTTATTGTTAACATATATTTCAAGACGTGGCAGGCGACAACTTTGGGACCAGCCGAACCAAATAAATAAATAAATAAATAAACGCGCCGCATCCCAACATCTGGTGCATCGGCAAAATCGAGCAATCGAGTTTGTCGGCATCCTCTTCGGTGGCGAGTGAAGCACTTTATTTTCAGATATCGTGTGGTCTCTAGGGTAGCACCTGTGGTTACTAGTTTCTACAAGTGGTATTCACAGCGTGGTATTCTTATATTTAAATCAGGACAACAACTACCACAGGTGGGTTGAACTTATTTTGAATACTTATTATCATTCTGTCCATTTGCCTTTTTTTTTCCTTTTTGTTTCAATTTCAGGATTTTTGTTCGTTTTCCTTTTTCCAATTTCAGGTTTTTGTTTTCATTTGTGTTGATCGTTTGCCGGAGTTCCCCCTTTAGGTCTTTAGCGTGTTAAGTAGGCACTCACATTAGGGTAGCATCATGGACACACAGCTAAGGAACTGCAAGAGGAAGCTTACGATGTTCTGCAAGAAGCTGGAGAAAAAGGTACTCGGAGGGCAGCAAGAAGAGGTCTCGCAGTACGACGCGAAGACCGCCCAGCACGAGTTGACTGCGGTCGAGACTATCATGCGTAAGGTAGAAGAGGTCCAGCAGGACTATGCAAGCATGATGGACAGAGCGGGCGATACTGCATCAACATCGGAACAAACCGATTACGATCAGTACGCCACGATGGTGGAAGGAGTCTTATCGACAGCATTCGACTACGTGACCGAGCTGCAATGCCATCTCCAAGTAATGACGGTGGATAGGAGCAAACCAGCAAGCTCCCCCCAACCACAGTTAGCAGATGACGACCAGCTGAACGGGATTAGTGAAGCACCACGGGTCCAGTTACCACCAGTACCCATACCAGTGTTTTCGGGAAGCATCTGGGAGTGGGAAAACTTCTGGACTTTATTTCACGCAAACGTTCATTCACAACCGGTACCCGACCTAATAAAGTTCAACCATCTTATCAACGCCTTACATGGAGAACCACGTCAAGCCATCGCTCGCTTTCAAGTTACCGAAGCAAACTACCAGAAGGCAGTAGACTTCCTACGCACTAAATACAGCGACAGGGAAGCACTCGTACACCAACTCATAGCGAAACTGGAGTCAGCAACGACACCCTCGCAGTCTATCAAGGACCAAAGGCAGCTCCTTGATAACCTTCAAGTCATCATGTCACAGCTCCGCGACATCGGCGAACAAATCGACAGTCAGTGGCTCATCAAGCAAGTCCTGACTAAATTCCCGATGTCAGTCCAGCGAGAGATATTAAAAAGGAAGTGTTCCAAGGAGGAACCCTTTTTGATGCAGGATCTCCTGGACGTGCTGGACAAGCACATTTTCTGCGAGGAAAAGATCGCGTTGTTTACCTCAAACGACAAATCGTCAGCACAGCAACCAAAACGGGACGAGCGACCCGCAAGGGGACCACCTCTCCGTAAATCACTCCCATGCATGTACTGTGGTCAACCACATAAATCGACCGCATGTACAAGGTATACCACAGCTCAGCAGAGGGCAGCATACCTAAGGGAGCACAAGCTGTGTCTGATCTGTGCGTCGCCAAGGCACACCGCGGAGGAGTGCAAACGACGCAACTGCTTCGAGTGTCAAGGCAGACACCATACATCATGCTGCCTCAAGGCTAGGGTAGCACCATCCTCTCAGGACGTAGCTCCATCGAAACCCCAACGCAAGGATAAGCACCCATCAGCCGCAGCAAAATCGAAATCCAAGGATTTGGAGCACCCGCGACCGACACAACAACCGGTCAAACAGTTCGTAACGCACTGTCTCAGTGACAGTGACCGTGATACAGAGGAGGACGCGGAGTCCATAGCCGAGTATCACTCAAGTCGACAGCACCTAGGCATAGGAGAAACATATCTGCCTATAGGGGAGCTGTTAGTTCTCGACCCATCCACTCGCGAACTCCGAAGGGTAGCAGCCTTGTTGGACTCCGGAGCAGAGTGCTCGTTTATAGATCAACAACTCGCAGAAGAACTGCACCTGCCCGCAGCCGACGCCTCAACGTTACAGCTGCGAACATTCGGAGCTGAGGAGCATCTCAGGGTTAGCACACGTCGAGTACCATTAGACGTATGGGACCACGAGGGAAATCCCTACCAACTACAGCTTCTCACACACACGACATTGACGAGTTCATTGAAGACACCTCCAGTCCTATCTGAAGATGCTGATTTCATCAAACAGAAAGGACTAAACATCAATCTGGTGAAAGCTCGTAAGGCTAAACCGAAGATACTGATCGGGAGCGATCAGTTATGGCAACTCATGGACGTGAAAGGTTCACCGACACGTCTCCCATCCGGATTGTACCTATTGCCAACTCGATTAGGCCAGTTGCTAACGGGTCAGCTGACGGTACCTTACCAGAAGCTGGAGAAGGGAAGCACTGACCACGCGAGCGGAGGCACGCCGGTAACATTGTGCACAACAATCTGCGCGATGTCGATGGATGCCTCGAAGCAATCAACACCCGAACAGGCAGCATGGGAGGAGTATTGGAGGCTTCAGGACGAAGGCCAGGAAGAGTTCGGTCAGCCAGATAAGGTAGTACAGGAACTTGTCGATCAGAAAGTACTAAGTGACTTTCGAAGCTCGATTCAGAAACGCCCTGACGGATATTACGTGTGTTTACCGTGGAAAGATATCCCGATAGCGCTCCCGGACAACAAGGCACTGGCGAAACATAGGCTAAGGAGTGTTTGGTCGTCTCTGCAGAAGGATAAAAACCTGCTAGCAGCTTACAACGAGACGTTTAGGGAACAGCTCAAACTCGGTATCATTGAAGAAGTGGACGAGAACACCCCACCACTAGGCAAAGTGCATTATTTGCCACATCAAGCGGTCCTTACACCGCACAAGGAAACAACGAAGCTGCGCGTCGTCTATGATGCGTCAGCACATTACAAGGGCAGCCCGTCTCTCAACGACGCCTTGCATAGAGGCCCCGTCCTCTTACCTAAGCTTTTCGGACTGCTCCTTCGTTTCCGTATCGGTCGGGTAGCACTGATAGCAGACGTGGAGAAGGCATTTCTCCAAGTTCGTCTGCAGGAACAACATCGAGATGCAACTAGATGTTTGTGGCTAAGCGATTACACGAAATCGCCCGAACCGAACAACATCAAGACGTATCGCTTCACACGCGTTACGTTTGGATTAAAGTCATCACCATTCTTACAGACAGCAACCGTTTTTCACCATCTAGATCAGAGCTAGTACGATCGCGAACTTATCAAGGACCTCAAGGATAACCTTTACGTGGATAATGTCATCTTGACCTCGGACACGTCGGAGGAAGCACTACGACAGTATGCATTGACCAAGGAACTTTTCAACGAAATTCACATGAATCTTCGCGAGTTCCAATCCAACAGTGAATCCGTCATGGGCAGCATAACGGAAGCCGACACGGCGAAGGGAGTGAACACCAAGGTTCTAGGTATCAGATGGGAACCAAAGCAGGATCAGTTGCTCCTAGTGTGTAACATCGCTAAGCGTAGCATCATAACGAAGAGGACTGTGGCGAGTATAATAGCATCCATTTTCGATCCCATGGGATGGATGTTACCCCTAACGCATCGAGCACGAGTGTTTCTACAGACACTGTGGAGCGATAGCGTCGACTGGGACGAGCAGTTAACGGACGATGTACGCCACGAGTGGAACACTATTTGCGACGACATGGACGGATTCAGGAAACGCATACCGCGCTTCTTGCTCACGAAGCATTCGCGGGCGCACCTAGTCATTTGTGCCGACGCAAGTGCAGAAGCCTACGCTGCATGCGTCTACTTGGTAGCATCGGCTCAGCCAGCGCATTTAATCATGGCTAAGGCTAGACTACCATCGAGGAAGCGTATCGTCACGATACCGAAACTCGAAGTCAGCGCACTCAGGCTTGCGGCAAGGCTAGCAGTTTCTGTCGTAAATCAGTTGAAGACAGTAACCACAATCGATCAGGTACTGATATTATCTGACTCTGAGATAGCAATTGGTTGGACGGTAGCACAGGACTATCTCGATTCGACACCCTTTGTTAGGAATAGGGTAGCAGAGATACGCAGGGTGATCACTCACCTGGAGAGTGAGCACTGTCAGGTTCATCTCGGCCACATCTCCACGGAGGAGAACGTAGCCGACTTGGCAACACGAGGAATCGATAAATCAGGATTCCAGAGCCATCCCTGGTGGAACGGTCCGGCATTTTTATCGCACCCCAAGGAACAATGGGCAGCAGCGTATAAGTCGGTACCAATTCAGGATACACCAGGCGAACACGCGCGTAGCGACGCGGACCTCAAACACGTCGCATCCACAGAACCCAACGTCAACGCTGTCTCACGATCTACGACGTCGTATTCCGAGATCTTCAACGACATCAGAGCATCTGACTTGGGTAGCATTCGTAGGATCGTGGCCTATGCACTACGATTTATTCATAACTCCGTTCTGCGGGTCAACCGGAACACATCAAAACGGATTCAATTGTCCGCATTATTCGATAGGCCACTTGACGCTACACGGATTCCAAACGGATTGGAAACCCGACGTGCGATGAAAGCACTAGTGAAGCACCATCAACTAGTGACGATTACGACGGCTACTCAGAATGCCCTACGACACCTAAACCTCTACAAGGATCCATTGGGACTCCTACGTTGTAGAGGCCGCTTAGGGAGAAGCATCTTGGACGACGATGCAAAATTTCCGCTACTGATCTTGCAGAAGACTCAGTTGGCGAGACTGATCATCGAGGAGTGCCACGGACGATTGCACACCGGCATCAGTCACACGATGAGTAAAGTAAGGGAGCACTATTGGATCCCGAAATTGAGGGCACAAGTCACCGCCATTATTCGAAGGTGCATACAATGCCAACGTATGAACAATCTGCCGTTTAAATACCCGGAACAAGGACCATTGCCAGCACGGAGGGTAGCAAGAGCACACCCATTCCAGCACGTGGGTTTAGACTATTTTGGTCCACTCACGGTCAGCAGGGAGGGAAGCACGGATAAGTGCTATGGCATAATCATTACATGCCTAGTAACTCGACTTGTGCACTTGGACCTCGTGCAGGACGCCACATCAGCGGCGTTTCTACAAGCATTAAGAAGATTCTTTGCACGACGGGGAGCACCGGACACCATTACGAGTGATAATGCTCCTACGTTCATCCTAGGTGAGGAGGTCCTTGCCCAATGTTTCCGGGAAGCACAGAACGATCCGCTGATAGCCAACGAAATCAGCGCTCGAGCAATCCATTGGACGTATATTACGCCCTTTGCACCATGGCAAGGAGGTGTTTATGAACGCCTCATCAAGTCAGTTAAATCGGCTCTGTATAAGACACTAGGCAGAGCAACGCCACAGAAGGAGGAGCTACACACTATTATCATCGAAATCGAAGGCATGCTTAACACGAGGCCTTTGGTCTACGTTGAAGCAGAGCAGGAGGAGCAGCATGTGCTCCGACCCATCGACCTTGTGCAGCATTCCTTCAAGGTAGCACCTCCCATTAGCACCACTCAGGATACAGACAACGATCTCGACTATGAACCCACCGGTGGTCAGCCAACATCATTGACCAAGAAACAATTAATCGAAGCGGTCAACAGCTCAGCGAAGATAGTGGACAAGTTCTGGCAGCTGTGGCAGCAACAGTACTTGACAGCATTGCGTGAGCATCACGTTCGGGAAGCAGTTACATCGAGAGGATCCCGAATCTCACCAGCAGTAGGACAAGTGGTACTAATCTGCGATGCCTGTCAACCGCGCCATTCGTGGAGAATGGGCAGGATCAAGGAGTTGCGCCAGGACTCGGAAGGTAATATCAGGGAAGCAGTGGTAACACTGCCTTCTAGACGAGACATCAGGAGACCAGTGAATTTACTTGTACCACTCGAACTGGAAACTTATGAAGCGATCGCATCTCCACATCACGTCGATCAACGGGGAGCACAACAGCAACCCGTAGAAGTCACACAGGATCAACAGCCACAAGGTCCACCGCGACATCCGACGTATAACCTTCGGAAGAAGGACAGAGTAGACTACGCCAGACTAGCTGGCAACGAACACTGTGTAACAATAATGTTTTTACAAGTAAGACGAGACTACACTAAGTTGGACCCTTCATGTAGCAGACTTGAGGAGTATAATGATTGTTTTCCAACGTCATTATTCTGCAGCTATCACTTTCATTTAGATGGCCGCACGATCGACTACCACGATGGACGTACCTCAACCTTCTGCGAAGCACGAGAGCTCAAATCGTGCAGCACGACATACGAAGAGCAACACGTCTTCTCAAGTAACAGGTCCATCCACAGTCGCAAAACCTCTTCCGCCGCTGAACAAGCAGGGAAGCACGAAGCGACAGGTAGGATTATGTGTAGCACGATGACACTTACGCGAGAGGTGTCAGCGATATGTGCAGTCATTTCAGGAAGACAAACAGCCGTCGAACAGCCACAGGGAAAAGCGAGCCGAAGGCTCTCTCTCTCACTCAGAGCGTGGCAATCAGTCCGCAGCAAAACCCGAGATGCGCAACAAGTCCAGCAAACGAGGAGAGCAACGCCCAACTACAAAGCGTTCGCCGCACCCCAACGAGGGCGCGCTTCAGCAGCCCCAGCCGAAGAGGCAAAGGACCCAGCACGACAGGTGGGAAGCACAAACCTCACCAGACGTGATGCGGTAAGCTTGTACGCTACAAATTTCAGGTCAATCGACGAGGCTCTCGATGATGTATTCTGGGAACGCATCTTCAACAACCTAGGATGCGACTGGACGTCTGTAGTGAGAACACTCGAGCACTTGGGCACGCAGTGGACGGAGCACAAGAAGGCGGCAAACCGGCTCATAGCTCAGTGGAGAGCGAAAGAACGGGACGGACAGAAAGCAGGCAGCCCGTCACAGAAGCAGAAAGATGTCAAGGGACTGTTGAGGGCAGCACAACGTCATCAGGAAATGTTAGCCCGTTTCGCCTCACGCTATGTAGCGGTGACACTCATCAATGCCGACAAAGCGAAAGCTGCAAACGTCTCGCAGCAGAAGTTCGAGCAGAAAGTTAGGGAAGCACTATCCGATTTACGCCACGAAAGAAGATCGTTGAGCATCGCTATGGAAGATATGGAAGCATATTTGAACGATACTCAACAGCAAGACCATCAACGCGAGGAGCAAATGAACTGCGAAAATCAACTACTCCACGATCAGATAAACCGCCTGCGAACTCAACAGCAACGAATGCAGGAGGACGTGCTAGAGGTCGAGAACAGCCGAGACCACTGGCAGCAGCGAGCACAAGAATGCTCGGACGAGAACGCCACCTTAAGGCGTCAGATTGATCAGTTGGAGAGGACGCAACGTGATCTCGAGCAGCAAGTACAACGGCTGCAACGTCAGTTAGAACAGCGGAGAGCTGATCCACAACCGCGTGGAGACCTGCCGCGAAATCAGCAGGCTGAGGGTTAAGATCAGCGTCAGCGACCGCCAATCGTCAGGGAAGCACCGCAGAATCAGGACGAACGTCGGCAAGAAATCAGGCAGGCAATAAGATCGATGCGCCGCCAGATCAGGCAACTGGAAGACGCCCGTGAACGTATTCCGGAACGAGTTCTCCGTGAGCATCAACCGAACGTTCATCCGGAGATGCACTGCGTATTCTGCAGAGCACCAGGGCAGCATTACTCCGATGCATGTCCGCACGTCACGGACACTCAACAGAGACGCGAAATAGTCCGACGCCGGGGAAGATGCCAGAAGTGTCTGGAGCACTGTGAACGTCGGGGCTATTGTTCCTACGATAACCGCGAATGTATATACTGCGAGAGGTCAGTCGGTACAGTGCTCTACGACCCAGATAGGAATTTTGGGCAGCACCTCGCAGCGCTCTGCAACATTCCACAAAGCAGAAGTCAGGCCTATTTCCAAATTGAGGAATTACGCCAGAGGATCGGGCAGCAGGAGCAAGAACTCAGACGCCTCTAAAGGAACTTCAGGTGGGCCGGGAGTGTTGGCAAAGCCAACCTTCCTCATTAATACTAGCACTGGGTTAGCAATGTTGCTCTAATTGCACTTCAGGGCAGCACGACGACACGAGGGTCCCGAAGCGAATGCTATCGTATTCGATGGAAACGTCGAGACGTGCCGTCGAGAGCGCCCGGTCATTTTCGAAAATAGAGGCCGCCGAGGACGGTCGTGGATAAGTTGCTGATTTCCCTTAGTTTATTCTTGTTGGTGTAATTAACTGTAAATATCGTTGTTTTACTCGTGTTTTTGTTTCCATATCTCGCTTTACTCACTTAATCACTCGTGTCTTTGCTTTCCTATCTCGTTTACTCACTTAATCGGTCTCGCTACGCTTAGATACGGGAAGCATTCATTTAGTTATTTTTAGTACACTTACATATTGAGAAGTTCATTCACTCGTTCTCATCATAATTAGGTGGGTAGCACTCATTGTTGGTTTTTATGGCCCAGTTATGCGGGAAGCAATTAGTTAGTTAGTTTCGTTATGCAGATAATCAGAAATCATTGACTGCTTCGTAGTGTGCATATTCTTTTGAGCTTTATTCTCGTTTCATATGTGAAGTAAAGAAGAAAGATAAAGGTTTAATTACCCAAGTTTGAGGTAACTGCGCATCTATTTGCTGTTGGAGTGCGGTGGTCGGCCGTCCTATCTATTGTTATTGTTAACATATATTTCAAGACGTGGCAGGCGACAACTTTGGGACC